>OZ005682.1:26739940-27242440 GCA_963930675.1 Gnaphalium uliginosum
TTTTTCTCCCTCACATATACTTTCGACTAATGTTTCTAATTCTTAATGTGAGAATGAGAGGAGGATGATCCTTTAAACCACCACCATGGTTCTAACTATAGTAGATGGATGTATGCAATTAGATATATGATAACGCGAATAGATTTTCTTCGATGCTAAGATATTATATGTAAGGAATATATATTGAGATACGATATTCCCTTTAGATCATATATGGATTTCGAGAATATTATTAATATTCCGTTTAGATCGTATATAGATTCTATATAAACTGTAAGAAACATATTTTGAGATATAATATTCCTTTTAGATCGTATATGGATACTATATGAGCTATAAGGAATATATTTTGAGATATAATTGTAATCATCGTTGATCAGCACGAAGAATATACGGCGATTCCGATCCAGAGTATACTTCTATTCACCGATTAAGTAAATAACTATCAAGAACGAAGTAATCCTTTAACTTTAACCAAAATGGATGGTTTTGTAGATTTTGAGAATCTTCAATCATGATTATATTCCTACTAATATTCCTTTTAGACCGTATATGGATTCTATAGAATATATAATATTCTTTTTAGATAGATTTCGAGAATCTTCAATTGGGATTATGTTCCTACTAATATTTCTTTTAAGAGCGTATACGGATTTCAAGAATCTTCAAATAGAATTATATTCCTTTGAAATGTTTAATCTTTACGAATATTATTTTAGGCATTCTATATACTCGAAGTTTGTTTATATTTGCGGGATACCTATTATGAATGATGGATTATTGTGCGAATGTCGCCTATAATTGTAGCTAGGTGCAAAATAGGGCCAAATTGTGTTGTGCCAGTAGAAATCAAAGCTTAGCAAATAAGGAAAATTCTCCCTGGTCTAAATGTTTCCTTCTAGTTTCTCTACATGCTTCTTTTATTGGTCATTCATTGGCTCATGAGACACTCTTTTAACAAGATTTTAGTTCATGTTCGGTTGATCAGATTAAAATGAATGGAAATATTCGATGAGTTTGAACATCAATGCATGATCCACACAAGTACTCAGCTTTGGCGTTATCTCTGTTCCCCGAACAAACAATACTGATTGTTAATTTACTATTTAACTAATTCAGGTTTGGTTACAATGATACAGGTATGTCAAAAATAGTAATCAAGATGACAATTCAACCAACTTAATCCATTCTATAATAGATTGATTCAATTGATAAAAGAATACATACTCGATAATAAGTCGTTCACAATCGTATGCAACTCTAATACAAAAAACAATAAAAATTACAATGACTCAATCTATACAAAACCAGATCATAAAGATTGATTCAACCCTAATGTGAATCGTTATGTATTGAAGATGACGATCGGAATCAAGTTTTTCTGTATCTATAATATCTCATTATCTTCTTATTAGAGAACATCAGCACTTTACATAATTGATCCCTAACTTTAGGAACCATATACTTGAGCCCCTCACGTGTAGGGCTACATAATTGGTCCCTAAACTTCAGGAACCCTATACTTGAGCCCTTCACGTGTAGGGCTGTAATCGAGTCGAGCCGAACTCGAGCTCGAGCTCGACAGGGCTCGAACTCGGGTTGATTCATTTAGGATAAGCTCGAGCTAGGCTCGATAGCTCGACGAGCTTTCACGATGTAGGCTCGAGTTCGGCTCGAAAATGTTCTAGAATGGCTCGAGCTTGGCTCTTTAGCATATTGTCGTGATTAGGTACTCTTTAGAATATTGTCGTCATTAGGTACTCTTTAGCATATAATTACAAATTAACACTATATTCTTGTGCCTATCAACAACCTTCTCGGTTTTTCATTCATCTGCTACAGGGATGATTATCAATGCCTTCATAGAGGTTAAATTAAATGCAATATTTCACATGGTGCAACAAAGACCATCCAAGAAAGATAAAATGATTTACTGGCGTTTCATTGCTCTTTGTTTATAATATCATGTCAGGTTTAACCACGATTACTTAAAACGTGCCCAACCCCATCATTTCATGATTGTTTTCCTCACATCTGAATATCCTATTTTTAGTAAAGTTTACTGGAATCTTTATAAATTAATAATGTTGGGACCGGGATATTTTATTAATTTAGCGAGATATTATTATATCGATAAATTAATAAATTATTAATTTAAAGAGTTGGCTTATATTCGTGAGCAACTCTCAAATTAATGCATCGACCTTAAAGATGAACTCAATATAGATTTGAAGTTCACAAAAAAAAACAAGTGACTATAGATTCATTTTTTACTACACAATCCTAGAATTTTAAAATATTTTAGTAATTATTAATTTATAGTTTCGCAAGGACCAATATATTTACATTGGAATTTCAAAAAAAATATTATTTTATTATTTTATCGATTGAGGTCCAATTTTGTACTGGTCTCAAGTTGTGACCAGATAAATTATTAATTTTATCGAGGTTATTAATTTATCGAGTATTAAATTATAGAGGTTCTACTACATGACACAACATAATTTAGTGTACTTATGTTTTTAATTCCTTTGTTTTGAATGGAATTTAATTAGACAAAATATCTCATTATTCTGATTTTCCCCAACATGGAATTTCAATGCCAAATTAACAAACGCAACTTAAACTTATTTATTTCCGATTCTTACCATTCAAGATCTTCATTGGACCTTGTGCTTTTGCATATCATTATCCTCTTGAGCCATTACGTACCCACTGCTATTAGCATTATCACTATGTACATAATGGCTCAAAAGATATTGATATGCAAAAGTATCAAGGCCAATGAAGATCGTGTATGACAAGAAGTGAAGGAGAATTGAACTAGGGAAGGAAACAATAGATAATTTTAAGTTGCGATTTTTTGGTATTGACATTCCAGCGTGCGGAAACTGAGAATTAGGGGAGGAAACAAGAAAGACGTTTAAGTTGAAGTTCAAGAGCAATGTGATGTTGGGGAAACAGAGAACAATTATGCATGATGTGATGTTAACGGTGGTTCATGCCGAATGCAGAAACCTCTATTTGGTATTGATGTTTGTGGAGAGTAGATAAGGTCAACGACTGCAACAGGTTGTGATGGATTGTGTAGTAAATAAATGAACGTAATGATTTTTTGTTCGTTTAGTTAAATGAGCGAACGCGAGCATATATTTTATATTTCCTTTGTTCAATTATGTTCATTAACTTTCATTCGTTTAGATCTTGATTAAGACTTCGCGGCACTCTTGATGTGAAAAGCTACTCGCAAACACGACCAACGACCAACACGTTGGCCGGGAAACCAACTCGCAACCCACTCTACCCGTAATAACGCCAATAGGGTACGTGGGACTATGTGACTTGTTATTTACTTATTTGTAGTAACCAATCGTACATTTGTTGAAATTAAATCAATATTATTAAATTTACGTAAATGACCATTAACGATATCTATTAATTAGAGAAAAGTTCATTATAATATAACCCGCGAATTCGCGGGACTACCACTTGAAAACTGTCTACGGATGTTTTATGAACAAAGTAATAAGTTCTCCAATGTTGCCCCGCTCGACATATAGACATATACAGAGTAATTAACCCAAAACAATCACATAAATTATGTATATTACTTGTAATCATGTTGTTTGAATATTATATTTCACAAAATGGCTAGTGCTACTCAAACTAACTTGTGCCATTGTTAGATTTAGATCTTTTGTGATGGCAGCTTCGGTAGGAGACGAATGACCAACCTGAAAAATGAAAGCAAAACAATTTAACATGGTTTCTGATTTCTAGATTTAAAGAAGATAAAGTAAACGAACGAATACTTACATCTTTTCCAAATGAAAAAGAACCATAAACCGCGACAAATGTGCAGAGGTAAACTATACTATCATTCTCTTTTCTTGTTTCATCTTGAGATATAAATGGAAGTCTTCCATCTTCGCCTCTGTCCTCTTTTTTCTCTACGTCTTTTTTAGTCATCATGTGTATTTCAACTACTTAATTTCACTATTGGTAAAATACCATTGAAAATTATATCACATCAGAACTTCGGTACCAATATAACACTTATAAAGATGCATAGATTCATAGTATAAAGGAGTAACTCACTATATTGTGTCATGATAGCATGAAAAAGCTTAAAATACCATTCAAAGACTCATATCGTTAATAATTTGTAACGGTGATAATTTATATATATGTGCTAAAAAAATGTTGAAAATCAGTACACTTCTTTTTTTTAGTGGGAACTAGAAAATTAGGAGCTTGAAGAAGACTAATATGTTTTGATTCCAGAATCACGTTGTGTAACTCAAGATTCTGAAGAAACTTTATTTCTTCTTCACTACACATAAACATATGACACGACATAATCAATTAGAAGCTATATCTTCTATTAAACACATTTGTCTCAAGAAAACGGTTATTATTTCAATAAGAAAATATTAACTTACTAAGGCACACATTTTATCGAATACATGGGGTGCGCTTCACCCCACTCTTATCAAACACATTAAAAATCTAAATGTCTTCAAAAGTATCGTACATTAAGAGGGTCAAGTGGTTCAAAAGTGTGTGTAAATAATTGTGGCAATGTTTAACAATATGTCATGAGCATTTTCTTGTAAAGAATTGCCAGCATCTTTTTAGTCTTCCATGAAATTAGTATTATGCTCTTACGAAATTGAAGGGAGTAATTATCTTAAAGGTAAAATAGAGTATTATGACACCCTTTTCAAGAATAGTGTTTTTGAAAGGTGAAAATGGTTACACATAGTTCATATGTTGACCAAGATCATCGGTTTTCTTTTCTTTTTTCCCTTACTTAAAAGTAATAATATAAAATAATTCATGGGAGTTACATTTCAAAAAAGTATCATGTATCTCTTAGTTATATAATTATAGTTAATATCAAATGTTAACGACTAATAACACATGCTATATAAGTTAATATCATATGTGTTAACAATTAATAACACATGTGATATAAGTTAATAACACATATACTAAACTAATAACAAAAATGTTAACAACTAATAACACATGTGTTATCAACTAATTGTACACGTGTTAGCAAAATAACACATGTGTTAACAAATAATAATACGTGTGATATCAATTAAATATCACATGTAATAACACATGTCTTAACAAATAATAATACATGTGTTATCAATATATATCACACGTGCTAACAAAAATTAACACATGTGTTAACAACTAATAACAGATGTGATAGCAATTATTAGCACATTTGATAACAACCAATATCATATGTGTTAACAACTATCAACACATGTGATTATAACTTTATCACATGTGATAACAACAATAATCGAATATGATCATAAATATCATCAATTAGTGTCTAATCACATATAGTTACTTTTGGTGTTTTATTGATGGATAAATGAAAAAAATCGGTCACATACTTCCATCGGTTACTCCAAATATACAACATACCCATTAAATTGTTATGTATGCAATCAACCGGATAAAACTGTGTTAGGATCTATCAAAAGGACATTTTTACCTTTTGAAGTTTTTCAAAGCCTACTAGACTTACAATATTTTTCCACATCATATGTACAAGTGTCATCCACGTCGGGTCTAATTATTGCTATGTATAATGACTTAAATACCTTATTTTTTCCTAATTTATTATTACTTTTTTGTTTTCCTCCTATTTGATTTTTTTATCACCTGCACATCCACAAACAACAATTGAATGATATATCCATACCTAAATACCTACCACTTTTCATACCATCACCAGCAACATCTCGTCACTTTTACAACTACCACTAAAAATTTTCATGATCCTCTTACTCTTGTTCATCAATAAAATTCTTTAATGAATGAATTCTAATTCTAAATCTATTTCAAAATAAATACATAAACTTAACTAATTAACAACCTCCACCACTGGAGTATCTGTAATTAAGGTTACAAGTAAGGTTTCTATCTTGTCTAATTGAAGAGATAGGTCTCAATTTGATTTCGATTTGGGTTTGTTGTGGGTGGCAGAGTCATTCTTCAAGTTGGTGATGGGAGAGTGGTGGTGGCAAGTAAGATGGCCGAAAAAGATTTTCTTTTTATAAATCTATAAATATAAATTTGTCATCGATTGAGTTATTTTGTGTTTGGTATATAGATATGTGTTCAGATTTGTAGAATCGTGGATCCATTTGAGAAATACATGTACAGGTTTATGGAATCTAGAATTCGATGGCCGGAATTTGGAAATAGCCGGCGGCCGGAATCTGCAAATAGTGTTAGGGTTAGATGATGATGTACGTTAACATAAAGCCCGGATTCGTTCAGATCTCGTATCCAGAATTTACCAACATCAGCATCCAAATTCCGGCGGCGTTCGGACCTGTTTATCCAGCCGTCGGATCTGACCAGATCTGTTGTAATTAATCAATCATGTTGCCACCGAAGTTCGAATAGTAGTAGTAGTAGTAGCACTTTCAGGTTAGATCTACAGCCGAACAACAATTTTCCGGCAAATGGTGGTGGTGCTGGGTATCAGCGAGTCTGAAGTGATGGTAGTGATGTTGCTGTATGTATTTTCTGAAGATGATGATGAAAAAAAAATTAAAAAAGAATGAACTAATTTCCAAAAATCAAAAAATAATTTAAAAAGGTAGTTTAATTATTTTATTCTTTAACTAAAATGGAAAGAAAAATCATGTAACCATTACATTAAAATTAAAAATGTCAAGTAATCAAAGTTATCAGCACAACAGGTTACTGGTTATCATGTTATTCACATCGATACAAGTTTATCTAGTTTGCTACATACCTAGAAAATTAATTGGGTAGATTGCATACTTAGAACAATTGATGACTGTATGTAGTCGACTTTTGTCATTTATCCTTTACTGATATGTTATTATATACGAAATCGGATGTAAAATTCAAAAGTATGAATAGTTATCACATGTTTTTACAACTTTAACACATATGATAACTGATAACAATTATTATTATAATTATAAAATGATTTTCATATAACAATAAACAAAAGTAATTATATTTAAATGAAGAAATAACAAGTTTCTATCACATAGGAAATGAAATCTATCAAAAATCATACATAAAATACAAATTACATGTTAATATCACGTGTGTTATTTGAGTGTGAAATTCTTAAAACTCACCAAAAAATGAATAAAAAAAACTCGTCAAAAGTATATCATGCTAGTTGTGTAATCGAAGAGAAAAAAATGCATATTTTTATGGTGTAATTTTTATAATTTTTTGACTATCTGTTTATAAGATATTAAATTTTTAAAAGGGAAAATGAGAATTTTATTAAAATGACACTTTTTTATCGGTTCTCGCGTACTCTTTACATTATTTGTACTCTTTATCTCATATTAACTGATTAATAAGTTGGAGGGAATTTATGAAGCAACTGCAGGTGGCTTTTCTTGTGTTGGGCTAAACGTTAAGACGTTAAGCTGGAATTTCTTTAAAATGGATCATTCATTATGGGCTATGATATGAAAAAACTTAATATTAGGCCCATCTCTTACTTTTGTACTTAACATTAACAAGGGTTGTTGACCCCGCTTCGTGAAGGAAATATATGCTACAATTATGAACGATTTTCTAACATAATATATTTTATAATTTGAAAATAGTTTTACAAAACTAAATAGTTTTACACGTCCTCATCCTACCTTGATAATTCATAATTTAATTACTACATTAAGTATTAACAATTACTACTCTTTAATATTTGTACTACGTATATTAAAAAAGAGAAGTAAAAAAATGAAAAGAAAATTATATATTATAAAAAAAAAAATTGTGAGAAAAAATTAAAAGTCAAATTTAGAAGAAAATTGTAAAATGAAAATAAATCAAAGTAAATAATAAAGAGAGAAATAAAAAAACTAATTAAAATTAAAAGAGAAGGGAGAAGTATGGGTTAACAAAAAAACAAAAAAACAAAAAAACAAAAAAACAAAAAAGCCCAAAATGGAAGAATCGAACCTTTGCTTCTCGGGAAATCAAGTCAAAGATGTAAAGCGGACAGCACTAAGCTATGTGATCATTTATTTGATTTTTTTATATCAAAAATATAACATAAAATGTTATTTAAGTTTGCTAAAATACATTCTGTCACATAAAAAAGACCACTAAATAATATATAAAGAATAATAATGAGTTCATTATAAAAAGATTAAAACCCATTGTCTCGTAGATTTGATGGATCAATGTTTGTATCACATCTATCAGTAAGTACCCCACAAATATGTTTAATATATCCTAATATCTTCTAGACAGTTATTAGTTCTTGCTTACGACTACTCATTTGTCTCTTAATAATTTTGTTCCCTTAACTAATTAAACATCCACATCATGAAGGCATTCTCAAGTTTATTGTGGTCGGTTCAATAATACAAATTTAGCTCATGAAAATAAAACCAGCACTAAGGTGATTTAGTGGTAAGACGTTCTGAAGTCGGAGTCAGAGAGAAGAGGGGGGCAGAGTGGGGACCTGCCCCGTTATGGAAATAATTTGTAGTGTAAATTTTCTAAAATATCTGGCTGTATGTTTTTGTAACTTGTGCCCCTAACAAACCGATTTATAGTGAAGTTTCTAAAAATTATCAAAGTTTGCCCCCCGACCAACTCGAAAGTCCGAACCTCTATATGTAAATATTTTAGGGTGGTAAGCGAAAGGGGTCATAAAGGTGATAACCCGATTAGGCTGTGTATATCTTAGTCAAAATAAGACTCGCCGACATCTGTGAGTAACCTGAACATAAAAAACCTTATCTGTTTTACCTCACGAACGTAAGTAGTACGTATTAGTTCTTTTAATTTATCCAATATTAATGTTTTATATAATGACACAAGCTGTATAGATTACTTATCGAGATATAATCATATCATATAATCCATATGTATAGCTAATTATTATTCTCAAAAGAAGGATAGAGATTAATTGATGATGTATATATACTTATGTTCATTATTTTTGTGTATCAGTGTATGCATGTATAGCGAGAAAGGATCTAAAGTTATAAAGAGATTACAATCTAATTCTCACGTTGGATACCATTTGAATTACTAAATGACTGAATGGTATCGTAGTCATTATTATTGAAGGATCCATGTGGATTGATTGAATCATAGCTTGAATCTTGATAAACCAACCGATCATTATAAACCATATCCATTTGATTGTACCCAAGCTCCAGATTTTCCAACGGGCCAAGTTGTTTCCAGAAACATTGAAGATCATCAACGGTTCCTGGTGAACCCATATCGTAATAATCAGCTCTATAGTCGACTTCATGATATTTTAGATTGGTAGTAGTACTAGATGAAGAGCTATCATATTCAGAAACATTGAAGAAGGATTTGTATATATCATCAGCTGGTTCTATTTTCTCAAGTTTAATAGCTTTAGATGTTGTTGTTTTGTTCATGTCATTTTGCTCGGTTTTAGGCACTAAATAGTGGCCAGTCGCACGTTTCTTGAGATTGGTATGCCAGTGATTTTTAATCTCGTTATCAGTCCTTCCAGGAAGTCTTGATGCAATTGCAGACCATCTGTATACAAATAGATCAAAAAGGCGAAAACTTTAGATCAGTATACGCTTACAATTCTTTAAGTAAGCAAGGTGGAAGATTAGCATATATGCAGACCTATTGCCAAGAAGTGAGTGAGAATGAAGTATGATTTCTTCTTCTTCCTTTGAGAAGTTTCCTCTCTTTACGTTAGGCCGCAAATAATTCATCCATCGAAGTCTACAACTTTTACCATTTCTCAACAAACCTATAAACGAACAGACAACGAATAGATTTCGTTATATTGCTGAACCGTCTGTACGTGATTTTAAAAAGATAAATAAAGATCAGAATTAAGTTTGTTTTGATTATGTACATATCTTTACCTGCAAACCTGGGCATTTGAGACCAATTCCAGATGCCATATTTGTTTATATAAGAAATTAATTTCTGATCTTCTTCAAGACTCCAAGAACCTTTCTTTAAATCAATGTTTGGTTCATAACTTGGTGACCTCATCATTTCAAGTTTCAGGTTGTAAAATGGACTGATGGGGTATGGTAGGAGTGATTGTAAGACTGCTATATATAATGGTGTTTTCTAATTTCTTGATTTTTATATTTAATTATATTGCAATCTGCATGTGGTCAAAGGGCAGACAACATACATTTTAGGGAACCAATTTTCTTCTTGGCCTAGCAGCAAGGTCGGTTCATGACTTTCTTAAGGTCATGGGTTCGAAACCTGTCATGGTATTATTTATCATAAAGGTACCTACCACGAAGCGCATGACTCACAATGTTAAAACTTAATCCGCGCGAGTTTCGACTCTGACGTTGTGGTATATGTGATGGAGGTGATTTGGCTGGCGATGTTGAACCTTATAGGGGGTTCAGTCGTGTTCCATTGAAATATGGAGCGACTTCAGTGGGTAGCCCAAATACCCATAATAATTCTAAAAAAAATAACCACCAAAATGAAATACTTTTTATTTTTGCAATTTTAAATATACATTATCCACTTTCCCCTCGATGATGAATTTCCTTAAATGTAAAGTTTAAATTTGCCTGTAATTTGAAGCTGTTGCTTATTTTGTTCAATTACTTTTATAGCTACTACTTTTTCAATTTTATTTTTATTTCTCATTGTTTATTAAAACCACAAACCTAGCCTACATATACGTTATCGTTATCAAGGGAGATTGCACAACCTCCTCATTGATTGGTTAGTTGATGAGTTCCTCTAATACCGCTATATTTTCTTATAACAAATTTTATTTTCATTTAATTAACATCAACCGAAACTACCATTTTACCTTCGTTAAGTGTCCAATCGGACAGCCGGTCTTTTAATTAACATAAGATTTTGAGATATAGTGAAACCATCGGTCATCTGAACTTCCACGACAATCAGTCGGTACATCCACCAACATCCGTCAATATATGTGTTTCTTGGTGAGGGTTTGTATATCGATTTTGGTTATGGTTCTATCGATTTTGAGTTAATTTATGTTATGCCTCTAGTAGCATATAGCTTGAATCATAATTCCAGTATAATATTTACATTTTTTATTCATATTAACCATTCGTTACACGTAGATGAACATAAGTTAGGTGCAGCTAGCAGCATCTCAATTTTCCTATTAATTTACCATGAATATTTTGTTTTTTGAATTAATGCGGGTTGACGGAGGAAGGTGAGTATATATTACCTGTACGGGTGTGCCGAAATAAGCATGAAATTTTGTACAGGAGAGTGTTTAAATAAATATTATGAATTAAGTACTGTTGATAGTCGTAGCAAATGGTTAATATTGAACGAACTTGATGGATGACTTCTTCTCTCTTGTCTCTATTGTTATAAATGGATCAACAAATGATTGATGCGTACGAATATCTTACTCGTAAATTTACAGGTTTTTCTTGTAAGATTATAAGAACAAAGGAGATATATTTTTGTAAGCTATATATAAAACCTAAAATAATACTGTAAACATTAATATGTTTCGATTGAATTCTAGGTGTAGCCAGTGGTTTGAACGTTTTTATCGGATTTTAATAAAATTGAGCTTGATTGAAAAGGTTGGTTACATTCTTTAGGATTTAAAACCATCCGGTTTCAGTTAATTCGAGTTGGCATGAGTATTTTTAACTTAAAATTCGGTTCGATTTCAGCTAATAACTCGTGTATTAACTAGAATTTTAGACTTACATACATATCATTTCTTCATTTGTATCTACATGCAGTTTTGAGATTATACCAGTCGAACATAACTTCAAACCTTGTTTTGTGTCTCTAAAATAGTCGATTAGTTTTATTTAACAATAAATTAAAACTATATTATTAATATAAATATCTTTAGTGACTAGTGAGAGAAATTCTTTTTTCAATAAATATGTAATTAACTTATATATGATATAATAAAAGTAACAAATGAATCACAAAAAGTGTCCAGATGTTTTATATGCACGTAAGAAATAATAATAATAAGGTGAAGTTCAAACGAGAATAACAAAAGTGTTAGGGGAACCAATAGGAGTGCGCCACGTGTCACAATACTCATTTCTCCCTATATTTTTAAAAATTAAATATCTAAAGAATGACTCATTGAAAAATTATAAAAATTGCACCATGAGAATCAACATTTTTTTCTCTTCGATTAGACATCTCACATGATATACTTTCGACGACTTTTTTTTATAATTGTACAATATTAGTAACACATGTGGTACTCGTTGGTAACACATGTATTACCTGCTGGTAACACATGTGTTACCTGCTGGTAACACATGTGTTACTCGTTTACAAAACCCAACGAAAATGGAAAAAAGAATTTTTTTTTTGTACCTTGTGAGATCTCTAATCGAAGAGAAAAAAACGTTGATTTTTATGATTTTTCTACTTACCATTTGAGAGATATTTAATTTTTAAAAACGTGGGAAAAAGTATGTTTTGTGACACGTAGCGCATTCTTATTGGTTCCCCCATTTCTCAACTAAATTTGTTGTACTCATTTGAACCCTACTTAATAATAATAATAATAATAATAATAATAATAATAATAACTAAATGATATGTGTTTGAGCTGATAATCGATAGGTGAGTTCAATGAAAAATACTAAAAAAATGAAGAATGGAAAAAATAATAGGATTGCTCCATTTTCTTTAAAATCAAATTTTCACTCGAGTTTTCAAAATTAAATATCTCACAAACGGCATGACTAAGAATTATAAAACTTATATATATTCGGAATCAGTGTCTTTTTCTCTTCGATTAGAGATCCCACAACCTATAGTTTCGACAAACTTTTTTTTCTTCATTTTTATCAGATTTTAAAAAATGCGATTTATATAATCAAATGTGATTTTATGTATAATCACATGTGATTTATGTATAATTACATGTGAATGATGATAAAAATATAATATTGATGCACAATTATTTTATGTATAATCACATGCGATTTATGTATAATATATGTGAATGATGATAAAAATATAATATTGGTGCACAATTATTTTATGTATAATCACATGTGATTATTGATTTGAGGTTTAATCACATGTATTTTTCAAATGAAATATGCGATAATAACTGATAATTCACATGTGATTTCACCTTTATATTTATTTACATGTATAATTACAAAAATAATTTAAAATTCGTATTTATTTACAATTTATTCACATGTGTAATTATAAAAAATTATTTAAATTCGTATTTATTTACACTTTATTCACATGCGATTACTAATTTAATGTTTAATTACATGTGATTATAATTTAAAAAAACTGAAGGTTTATTAAATTATCAAATAAATTATTTTTCTGTAATTTTAAACTTACAATTTGTAAATTTGATTATTCACATATGATTATAGCTTGTGATTTAAACTTATAATTTGATTGTAAATATATTCACATGTGATTTAACATTACGAATTTCACAAACCATTAGAAAACGAAAAAAAAAGTTCGTCGGAAGTATGTAATGTGAAATCTCTAATTAAAGATAAAAAGACGTTGATTTTAACGGTGTAATTTTTATAATTTATAGATATACGGTTTGTGAGATATTCGGAAATGGATAATTGGAATGAAGCAATCTTATTGGTTCATCCGTTCTACATTTTTTTAGCATTTTATTTATTGAACTTTCTTTTAAATCGAGGGCTAGTTCGGTTGGTTAATCATATAACAAAAACACAGCCACCACTTTTGTTTCAATTTGGTTATTTTGGGTCGATTAGTTTAATTAATTCGATTTGTAGTTCGCTTAATTTGATTGATTGATTCAGTTTAACTTTCTCTTAGAAATTATCGCAAGTTTGTATCAACTTAAAGTTATAGACTTCCGTTTTTATCAAAAGATATGATGCATTCATGTTATTGCTGGAGGGTTGTTAAGAAGACAATTATGGAGGATGTAATGTGCAAGTTGCATAACGTCGTATTAAAATATATTTAACTAGTTTTCTAATATTTATAGTGTGTATCAAGCGATTTGGTATAAATTGTGTGTAAGAAGCTTATTATGTATTATTATTGTATATATTTGGTGACGTGTCAATCTGTAAGTATGCAACTGACACCTTACGTAAATGCACACGGCAAAAATACCATGAATTACAAACAATAACAACAAATAACAAGTTTCTTAGAAACAATGTGAGCCCAAGTAGTTGGGTACACATTATGAATGTCAGATCTTGATTAATTGTATTTTGACGGAATTAACCCAAACCAAAATATAAAAGGTCTCATTTTCTTGAAATAATTCATAATACAAAGTTTTTTCCAGATATTTTTCTCTCGAGGGTTTCATTCTCTTTGGCAGGGTCCCGGCCCCTCCTAAACTTGAAGGTAGAAATGGTATATAATTAAAAATTATTAGGGCTAGAATGTAACATGCTTTATTAATTACAGTTTGCCCATCCAGAAATGTAGAAAGTAGAAAACAAATGTGAAAATGAACTTTGATTGGGCCTTATTTTGAACTTGCATATGACTATATGAGTACATAAAATACTCCTAAATCCATTTTACTACTCTAGACTTGGTTGGTTTGGTTGGTTGATTAGGTTTCTTAGTATTATGAACTATTTAGGGTATAAGATGATAGGATTTATTGTTTGAAAGTGCAACATACTTTACACGTTTTACTATTGTATGTTGTCACATTTAAGAAGTTCTATCGTATGTAATAAACTTGAATAATTCGTCTATCGTATGTACAAAGTGACCTGAAAGGCAGGTTGACGGTTTCTTCCTTCTTTTTTCACACATGCCAAATCAGCAAAATACACGTTCCACGTCAGCAACATGTGACATTGTACATACATTAGACGATTTAACAGGTTTCAATACATACAATAGAACTTTTGAAATGTAAGCGCATACAATAGTAAAATGTGTAAAGTATGTTGTACTTTCAAACAATAAACCCTAAAATGATACCTTAAACTTGTAAATTCGGTTAAAATTATACATTGACTCAGTCACATGACTAGCATATGACTTATTTTAATTAAATCTAACGTACAAAGTTAGAGCAACAAATAATATCACCCCTTTCATCTCTCAATCAAAATCAATTGCCCCAACTTCTAGTGCATCATCTTGTTATAAAATTCAAATCTAAATTAGTTATCCTAACAATAAACTAAATTAATCAACGAGCTTACGAAGGAGTCCATTACAATTGACAAGCAATGTGTGGCATGTACCGTACAAATAACAATTTTAAGGTTATAGAGATATTATCATCAGTTAAGAATTTAATTTTGATTAAGAAAAGAAGGAGATGAGATAATTTGGTGTTAACTTTGTTTGTTAGATTTAACAGAAATGAGTCATGTGATAGTCATGTGATTGAGTCAAGGTACGATTTTAACCGAATTTAAAAGTTCAGGGTACTATCCTATACCCTAAATAGTTTAGGATAGTAAAATGGATTTTGGCCTAAAAAATATTAAGACAGCCTTCTTTATATTTTTTGGTGAACGAGCGTCTATAAATGAATGGATGGAAGGAATGGATTAAACTTTTCTAAACATCAACACAAGAATTTATTTACTTAAATTTCTGTCTCACCTAAAAGCATAAGATCATTTTTTGAAAGACTATTTTAACACTTAATAGACTCTAATTTAATTTGGTTATATGGAAAACAGAATTTTGAACTTGTTTAATCAACATTTTTTATTGAGAGTCAAAATAACCTTCAACATCATCGAATTAAGTTAACATTTAGTGATTTATGGCTTTTGTAAGGTATAATTGTAAACTAGATCAGTTTACTTAAACGTACTATACTTGAAAACTAGACAGGTTTTGACACCCCAGCAAATACGTTCAAGTTCCACCACTGCTCTTTAGTTCATAATTTCAAGATTTAGTTCTTTAACTGTTGTGATAATTTTCAACATCTTCTGAACTTTGTTAGTATTCTTGCTCAATCATCGGTCACGAAGACCTTGTTTAGATCTGTAGTTTTCTGTTTAAGCATTCGGCTATGGTTAGAGTTTAAATCTTACGATCTTGTACGATTAGCTATTTGATTGTTTGTGTATGAATCCTATGTCTTTTTTCAGTCATTCTTCATATCCACATCGCTTGGTGATAATATTTGCAACATTCTATATATTGATAACTATTTTTATACATGCATCTAAGATCTATAGCTAGTATAATATAATATTTGTGTAAAATGTTGATAACCTGCAACCCAAATTGGTCAACAATCGGCTACGTACCGTAATACAGTGGGCATATATAACTCATTTAGTGCTTGTGACTATGCGGGTGTCATGGACCTTGTGCTATTTGTAGTATAGTAAACATTCCCTCACCTACTAGCAAGTGAACTAGACTCCATTGTCATAATATGATCTATCTTATATGTAACATAAACTTTATAAATAAAAAGGAATCAAAATTGTTATAAAATCAATCCGACCAATTAATAATTCCATGTACGATTCAAAGAAAATGTTAAAGAAATACCTTAAAAAAATATCAACAATCATTTTATTTTTAATATCAACTCAAGGAATGTGAATCACATGTTGAAGAAATTTTATCATATATATGATCATTCAAGGTAGTTCACCGTAATTGACCAGTTGACCAATTGACCATACCCGGCCTTTAACAAACGAGTATTATTCTTGTCGTAAGCCATTTGACTTTGACCCGTGAAAACACATGATACAGTAAATAACGTGTGATAATTCAAAGATCCAGAAACAATTGTGATTTTTTCCCCATAACTTGAAGCTCTTGTTTGATTGTTACATTTACTTCCCGTTACATTCAGCTGCACCCTGAGAACCTTACCCTACAAAATTAATATTAATCAAATTATATTTGACAGATATATACTATGTAAAAGAGAAGAAATATCAATTAAGTTGAA
Organism: Gnaphalium uliginosum; assembly: GCA_963930675.1. NCBI lineage: Eukaryota > Viridiplantae > Streptophyta > Magnoliopsida > Asterales > Asteraceae > Gnaphalium > Gnaphalium uliginosum. The sequence goes on from OZ005682.1 coordinate 26,756,880, forward strand.
AGAAGTTACTGCGTCATTATATTATGTCTTTAATACATTATACATGTACATGTTGTACATATTAGTTAAGTTATATAGATTAGTTATATACGAATGAAACGTTGTATTTGATGTTGAATTTTTTTCTTGTAAATTCATGTATCATCATATCGTCGGAGTGTCATATTCTCGACTTATCAATATTGACCCAAATGTGAATCGAATCGAATCATTTTAGACCACAAAATCGTTGAGTTATTGTTTATGTCCGGACCAAATCCCTTTGCTCTCCCTCCTATTTCCCAGGTTGAGACAGTCCCCTAACATGATGATACGTTCAGTCCCCAATTAAAGGTCCACCCGTCTAATGTTTCACAATGAGTTGTCTCTACGTCCCAAATTAAATGTTCACTTTCAGCTTGCACGCAGTTTAAAAAAAGTAGAGAACATCACATTATGCACCGATAAAATTCTATTTTGACCTTTGAAAAGTATTTATTGGTTAAAAGTTTAAAATTAACACTTATTTTAAGCAAATCAAAATAGAATCTCATGCGTAGTTTTTAGCAAATATCACATGCTTAATTTCAGCTTCGGTCATGAAAGTTGAAACTACTATCGCGCATGTTAAAGACATTGGCTAACAAATATTGCAATAAAAGCAAAAATTACTCCGTTAAGATGCAATATTATTATTCAAGGTGTATGTTTATTAAATAGTTTTGTGTTAAAAGTAGGAAGCTTGGAAAATCCTTTTCTAAAAAGCAATGTAGAACTTTTTTTTTTTTTTTTTTTAACCTTATCTGTATGGAAAATAGAATTCCCGTAATTAAAACACTAACTCTGGTACTCTTGCAACATCTCCAATAAAAGGTTTATTTTGACGTTGTTTTTTTTAACAATTTTTTTTTTTAATTTTGTATTTTTTTTAAATAAATGTTCCTCTAGCAAAAGATTTGTCAAAGTTAAGTTTTTGACCAAATACTCTATTAACATTTTATGTGAGTTATTTTTCAATAAATAATATTGTTTATATTTTATGTGAGTTTTTATAAAGATAACTTTTTAAAGCGTTTACTATTGAAGTGCAAAGACTTGTCTTAAACTTAAGTTAATGAAGTAATGAATTATTTAAAAAAGAAAAACTTTTTAAATGGGCTTACCCATTTTGATGCTCTTACAATCACAACATTCATTCTCTTACAAGACACTAATCGATCAGTCCATGTGAGTCCTAACTGTTAGGAATTTAGTACCTGAACAACATAAAAATTGTTCGCAATTGTAATCACACAATCAACAAATAAATAAAAGTAATGCGTAAAAGTAAATCGACACGGAAAACTTATGTCGTTATATGCAATCGGTGTGATTGCTTTACTCCACTACCAACTAAAGAGTTCTTGATATTATTTTGTAGTTTAGGGTTCACATATGATAGGGTTACAATATATAGAACAACCGAAATAAGGAAACAACTTGCCGCCTAAGATTTTTGGACGACACAAAACTCAGTGCGTGATTTTTGTAATCGCGTTGTGATTTTCAGTTTCACCCAGTGATTTTTGTTATCATGCCAGTGATTTCCTTTTGATCAAATCTAATTTAAATCAGATCAAAAACTCACTCAGTGAGATTCAAACTCACGCTGTGATTTCTCCAATCTTCAGCAACTCTTTGACTCTTCATAACTCAACAATCTCCCACTTGAAGATCGAACAAACTCAACATCTTTAAACCCTCAATTTCCCTTTCAACCAAGTCGAATCCGCCTCTCCATACCTCCGATACCAATCGGGACACGCACGCTGATTAAACGCAAATCAGATAGATTTTCTATAAAAGGCCTTCAACCACACCTATTGAAAACCGGGACCAAATAAAACCATATAACTCTATAGTCGACACCTTCTATTATCAATTCATCAGAAGGCCAGTTGAAGCTATGTAATGCTTCAACTTTTATGTTGTTACCACCTTAGTAAACTTATCAGCAGGATTCTTCGAACCAAGGATTTCACTCAACAACAGAGTACCATCATTCATAAGTTCACGAATGGAATGCTACCTCAAATAATTATGTTTCGTACGACTATGAAACACCAGATTCTTACTGAGATGTATAACACTCTGATTATCACATTATAAAACACATTCGTCCTGTTTCTTGTCCAATTCTCATAGAAACTTCTTCAACCAAATAAGCTCTGTACTTGTTTTCGCTACAACCATATATTATGCTTCCGTGGTTGATAAAGCTACACTTTTCTGAGCTCTAGACATCCAACTAATCACCGTTTTACCGACTTTGAACACATACCCCGTAGTGCTCTGACCCAAATTAGCATCTGCATAACCTCTCAAAATGACATTCTTTTTAGCAAAACACAATGTCATATTAGAAGTACCTTTCAAGTAACACAAGAGCCACTTGACTGCTTCTCAATGCTCTTTACTTGGATTAGACATAAACCTGCTAACACTACATGTGCAATATCTAGTCTCGTACAGACCATCTCATTTATTAAACTAACAACAGCCGATGCATACGGAACTTTAGCCATCTATGTCTTGTCTTCATCCGTCTTTAGTGATTGATCTTTGGATAACTTTAGGATGCTACCCAAAGGCGTATTACGTGTCTTGGCATCTTTCATGCTGAGTTTCTCTAAAAAAATTTCAATATATTTTTCTTGAGACAATTTTACAGAACCTTCAACTCTATCTCTGTCGATACTCATACCAAGAATTTGCCTTGCAGTTCCTAAATCTTTTATCTCGAATTCTGCAGACAATTGTCTCTTACATGTTGATCTCCGTCATGTCAGAACCTACAAGTAACATGTCATCAACATAAAATAACAATATGATATAGGAGGACTTGATTTTCTTCAAGTAGCAGCAATGATCCACGTCAGATCTCATGTATCCTCTCCTCTTCATAAAGTCATCAAACTTTAAGTACCATTGCTGAGGCGCTTGTTTCAACCCATATAGACTTTTCTTCAATTTGCAAACCATCTTCTCTTTACCCACTACCTCAGCCCTCAGGTTGAGCCATATAAATGTATTAATCAATCTCCATGTAAGAATGAAGTCTTAACATCCAGATGCTCTAGATATAAGTCTTCAGCAGTAACAATACTAAGCACCAATCTAATAGTAGTCATCTTCACACCCGATGAGAAGATCTCATTATAGTCAACTCCCTCTCTCTGTTAGGAACCCTTGACCACTAACCTTGCCTTGTTTCTCTTTTTACCATCAAGTTCTTCTTTGATCCTGTACACTGATTTATTATGCAAAGCCCTTTTATCACGATAGATTTACTAACGACCGGGTCTTGTTCTTTTTAAGTGTACTCATCTCTTCTTTTAAAGAAAGCTCCCATTGTATGGATTCTTTCATTCGCATTGCTTCAGAATAAATTTCAGGTTCACCATTTTCTGTTAAAAGTAGATAGTTTGATGATGGAGAGAACCTTTTTACAGGTTTGAGCGTTCTAGTGGAACCTCTCAATGTGTGAAGTGTAGGCTAGGCAAACTCATCCGTGCCACCATTATCATCCACATTATCTAAAGCTCTCACTCACTTCTGATCTTTTTCCAAACTCTAAAATTTCACATCACCTGACACGTAACCCTTATCTGGAAATTCATAGTCTCCCAAACTCTTATCTGGCAATTCATAGTCTCCCAAACTCCTACTATGACCTCTAAGATCATCAACAAGAATATCATTAAATAAAACATGATCATGTTTCAGATTTACCATTACCCTGCCACTGTAAGCCATGCTCTCATCAAAAGTGACATCTCTACTGCGAATAATCTTCTTAGAATCATCATCCCAACATTTGTAACCCATATCATCCGAACTATACCCAATAAATGTGCATTTCCTTGATTTTTCTTCAAGCTTATCCCTGCTTACATCCTTAGTTTTCACATAAACATTACTACCAAATAATCTAAGGTGTGTGAAAGTTACCTTTTTGCCAAGTCATACCTGTTCTGGAATTCTAAAAGCCAACGGTCTTGAGACTCCCCTGTTAATCAAATATGCGGCAGTATTAATCGCATCAGCCCAGAACATCTTAGGCAAACATGCATGCAATCTCATACTCTTTTCCCTCTCATTTAAAGTCTTGTTTATGCGTTCAGCAACACCATTTTGCTGAGGTGTTTCAAGAACTGTTTTCAACATCCTAATATCATTATCAGCATAATAATCAATAAACTCCTTACTATTATATTCACCTCCATTGTTAGATCTCAAACACTTAACTTTCAAGTTAGTTTCATTCTCAACAGCTGCTTTCCACTTCATAAAGGTAAAAAAATACATCAAATTTAGGTTTTAAAAAATAAACCTATATATTTCTAGTGGAATAATCAATGAAGGGGATGTAATACCGAGAATGTTGGGAAAACAATTGATCAATTCTATTATATGAATCTGATGAGTCAAAATGTCTAAGTCTAGTAAAATGCTAAGTATAGAATTACAGTCTGAAAAGAGAAATTTCGCTACTAAATCTGAAACATCAGACTATGGTGACCGAGTTTGAAACTTCAGACTCTGACACATGTTTCCGACTCTGATAAGGTTCAGGGGATTTCAAACTATAGCTTTCACTAACTTGGAGTTTCAGATCCAGAAGACATAGAAGATTATATCGACAGTTGGCATCTGAAGGATTCGAACATAAACTCAAAGACTTAGAAGATATTATTTTAGAGTTTTATCTTGTTTCCATAGTTATCAGTTTTGTTTGTTACAACCGATATATTAGAGATACGGTAGAATTTTGTTTCTTATCTCTAATAGTTGTATAAATAGGAAGTTATAGATTTAGAAGAATCTAATGCTTGAATTGCAAAAACCCTATACGAATTATATATCAATACAAACGAAGTTATTGATTGGTTGTTCTTGTTGATTTAATTCCGCACTTCAACTAATACTTATTATTGTTAAATCAATTTAGTATTAAACGTTTGAATAAATCTGTTTGTAATTGATAACTAAGTTGGTTAAACACATAACGTGACCTAACAATTGGTATCAGAGTAGAGTAGATTTAAATTGTTAATATATAAATCTTAACGATTTAAGTTTAACAAAAAAAAAAACAAAAAAAAAATCATCACACAATGACTGTTCAAGTAATGCAACCTTTAATGATGGCTGAAAAAGGTATTCATATCTTTCATGGAATAAACTTTGCTCACTGGAAACTCAAAGTTGAAAGGCATCTTGCTTGTGTGCATGATGAGATGCTCGGACCTATCAGGAAAGGACCAATCATGGGTTCAACCCTGACGGAAGTTGTGAAGGATACTGAAGGTAATATAATAGAGCTTGAAAGATGGGTGGAGAAGACGAGAAGCAAATGGACTGAACAAGACAAGGCGTTGTATGCTCTTGATGCAAAGGCAAAGAGTATAATTGGTAATGCTCTCTCGGAACCTATCTTTGCAAAAACAGCAGGATACAAAACAGCTAAGGAGATCTGGCATACTCTTATTTGTCAATAGGAGGGTGTTACAATTGTGAAAAATCAGAAAAGAAAGAATCTGATTAGAAACAATGAGAATTTCTTTACCACAGGCAATGACTCATTAACTGATATTCATACCAGATTCCAAATCCTGATAAATGATCTAGAAAGAGTAAAAGTTATCAAAGGTCGAGATGAGATCTGTCGAAAGTTTCTTGACGTACTTCCAGACTCATTCTCAGAAGTCATAACTTCTTTAATTGTTAATGAGAGGATAGATGATAATGATCTATCTAGACTGTATGGATTACTCATGAACTATTACGAATCTAAGAAAAGAAAGAAGATAAATGTAAAAAGAATAGCCAAGGATCTAGAAGGTGCTTTGATTGCTACAAGCAGGAGAAACAGAGAGCTATTTTCTAGGGCAAACTATGATCCAATGCCTTCAGACTCTGATAATTATGAGTCTGAAGATGATGAAACCAAATCACTTAAGTCTGATGTTGCCTTAATTACTCAAAAGGCTTGAAAAGAAGAAGTTTGGCGGGTCTAGAACAAGGAGTGCTTTTGATCCAAAGAAAGCAACATGTTATAGATGTGGGAATGTAGGTCATATTACTGCAGACTGCAAGGTTAGAACTGAAGAAACATCAAATATTGATAAGGTTGTATATAGGGCCAAGAAATACAGACAAAAGTACATGAACCTCAAGAAGAGTGGAATCAAGTTTCAACTCAAGAAGTAAGAGAAAAAAGCTTTGTATTCTGAGAAATGGCTAGATGAAGAGTTGTCTTTCTAATGATGATGAGGAAGATGATAAGTGTTTGATGGCCATCATAGATGACAAATCTTCTAGTTAGTTTGAGTCTGATATGAAAGAGGCTGAACGAATGAGTTGCAATTTAGACTGGAACAGATCTTATGCATATAAGATACACAACTTTAAGATATATTCTGATGAAGAGAAGCAGAAAATGTTTAAAATTTTTTACTTTGACTTCAATTCTAGCTTATCTGAAATTTACAGACTTAAAAGATAAATTAAAAGAAGCTACTTTTCAATTGAAAGAAAAGGAAAATTACATAAAAGCAAACAGGGATTACAAAAGTGAATTAAGTGTTCAAAAAGAAGGTTATAAAAGCTTAGCTTTGAAAAACATGAATATAAAAAACAGGCTAAATGCTATGAAGACATTTCAAAATTCTGGTGCATTGCATCTCTTAAACATGAGGATTGCCTAAATATGCAAATTTAAAGTCAGGTACAAGCTGTACTTGGTGAAGATTTTGATCTAAAATCTTATCAAGAAGCGGGATCAAAATCTGAACCAAAGAAATTTATGGCTGCTACTTTGCCAAACACCTTTAGCTATACAGATGGTCATAAAACCATCATTACAAATGCTTTTGTTAGATCTACCAACTCTGGAAGTTCAAGTGAAAAACTTGAAAACTCATTATGAGTCTGAAAAGTCAGAATATGGAACATCAGACTCTGACTCAAGCTTGAATGAAAAGAGTGGTTTAACAACAAAAGTAAGTGTAAAGACTGAAAAGACAATAACTATTAGCACTAAAAGGAAAAATAATTACAAACCATCTTTCAAATCAAAAGTCAATTATTCTTCAGAATCAAGTCAAAGTAGTTGTAAACCTAACAAGAATTCAAGAAAATACAGTGCTCCGTACTTTAATCAAAACCACTTTTCAAGGTTATCAAAACAAAGATTTAAACCATATCAAAGTTTCAAGAATAATAATCAAACTAACATCTTACACAACTTGAAACTCAGTTACAGAAAATTGATTATTGAATTTGAAAACTATTAAAGTCAAAATTTATTCACAAGTCAAACAGAAAGACTAAAAAGAATCCAAAAACCACTAGTAAATTGAAAAAACTTGTTACAATTGTGGTGGTCAAGGATTTCATAAACTCTTTCATAGGGTTGAATGTGACTTGAATACTTTTAGAGTCAAATCTGCTAATAAAGTACGGGTAAAAACCGAATTGAAAGTAAAGACGAATTGTCCTTCTAAAGAACCCACTCAAAAGTGGGTTGCCAAAAGAAATTAATTTCTTTTGTGTGTCTTGTGAAGAATGATAAGAAATGGTATTTGGATAGTAGCTGATCAAGACATATGACTGGAAGAAAGAAGTTCTTATCAGGCTTTGTAGAAGAGGATGATCCTTATGTGAAGTATGGTGATAACTCCATTGTAAAGACAAAGGGTTATGGGAAAGTAAAAACTGGAAGTATTACTTTTAAGAAAGTTGCACATGTTGTAGGGTTAAAACACAATTTGCTGAGCATCAGTCAAATGTGTGATGAAGACAATGAAGTGAGATTCAGGAAAAGAGCTAGAATAATGTATGATCCAAGGGGCAAACCATTGCTACTGGCTAAAAGAGAAAGAAATGTATATTTATTGGATTTGGACTCCGCAGATAATGATATGGAAACCTGTTTATACTCACAGTCTGCTTCTGAATTAATCTGGTTATGGCATAAAAGGTTATCACAATTAAATTTTAAAAACATCAATTTATTGTCTAAGAAGAAGTTGGTAAGGGGACTATCTGCTCTTACATATAAGAAAGATAAAGTTTGTTCATCATGTGTTCTTGGGAAACAAACTAAGACTAATTTTCCTTCAAAGCAACTGGCTTCCATTGATCAACCGTTACATATGCTATACATGGATCTATTTGGTTCAATGAGCATTGGAAGTGTGGGAGGAAAGAAATATACTCCTGTGATTGTTAATGAATTCACAAGGTATACTTAGATGATTTTTCTAAAGACTAAAAGTGATGCACCTGATGAGATCATTAGATTTATCTAAAGAGAACAAGTTCAGAAGAGTCTGTCAGTGAAACAACTAAGAAGTGATCATGGTACATAGTTTAAAAACTCTACCTTGATTGAATTCTGTGATGATAAGGGGATAATGCAAAATTTCTCTTCTTTAAGAACTTCTCAACGGAATATGGTGTGGCAGAAAGGATAAAAAGAACATTAATTGAAGCTGCAAGAACTATGTTATGTAAGGGAAATTTGAAAATCTATTTTTGGGTTGAAGCAGTTAATATAACTTGTTACACTCAAAATAGGTCAATAATTGTGAAGAAGCATGGGAAGACAGCTTATGAGATGTATCATCATAAAGTTCCAACTGTACAATACCTCCATATCTTTGGAAGTAAGTGTTATATTTTGAATCAAAGGGATCAGTTAGGCAAAATGGAGCCTAAGTCTGATAAAGACGTATTTATGGGATACTCTTCAATATCAAAGGCTTACAAAGTCTACGACAACAGAAGAAAGGTTATTGAAGAAACAATATGTGTCACATTTGATGATGCTTCAGTAAACAATGTTCAAGCATCACAGTCTGAAATTGATTTACTTGAAGAATTGGTATCTATCAGCTCTCAGTATGATAAACTAATTCAATCCTCATCTGGAGGATATGTTCAGATTTCTAATGAATCTGAAAGTGATGAAGAAAGACCAAAAGGTTTAACACAGTCTGAACCATCACCAGAAGTGCAAACACCATCCAAATCTCCTTCTCCACAAAAGGATAATTCAGGATCTACCTGCTATGTTAAGCTAGATACATAAAATCGTTATGATACAGATTCAGATATGCCAAGTCTTCAAGAAGGAGATTTCACTGATCTCAGATACATCTGCTACTGATCTCAATGGCATCAAGACTTATAAAGATCACCCAATTGAACAAATTATTGGTGATTTAGAGTTTGGAGTTCAAACAAGATCTTAGTCTGAAGATCAAGCAACTGTAAATTCTTCTTCTATATAATTTTTTTGTCAATCATAGAACCAAAGAAAGCTGATGAAGCTTTAAAAGATGATGATTGGTTTGAAGCAATGCAAGAAGAGTTACCTGAGTTTGAAAAGAATAGGGTTTGGACACTTGAACCTGTTCCTGATAGAAAGTCAACAATAGGTACAAAATAGGTTTTTAGAAATAAGAAGGATAAAGATGGTGTGGTCATCAGAAACAAAGCTTGAATTAGAAGATATTATTATTTTAGAGTTTTATCTTGTTTCCATAGTTATCCGTTTTGTTTCTTACAACCGATATATTAGAGATACGTTAGAATTGTGTTTCCTATCTCTAATAGTTGTATAAATTGGGAGTTATAGTTTTAGAACAATCTAATGCTTGAATTACAAAAACCCTATACGAATTATATATCAATACAAACGAATTTATTGATTGATTGTTCTTGTTGATTTAATTCCGCACTTCAACTAATACTTATTATTGTTAAACCAATTTAATATTAAAAGTTTGAATCAATCTTTTTGTAATTGAACTAAGTTGGTTAAACACATAACATGACGTAACAAAGAACTACCAATAGACTCAACCAATGTAGGTCCATAAACATCCATATGAACTAACTCATGCTTCTCCATCTTCGGTGTAGACCCCTATTTCCAAAAGTGACCTTCTTTTGAATCCCATAGACACATGGTTCGCAAAAGTCAACTTCTAACTCTTTTCTAATTCGGAATCCACCCACTAGAAACAAGCATATTCATACCTTTCTAACTCATATGCCTGAGACGTCGGTGCTATAGAGTAGACTCAACCCCCAATTCAACTGTCGCATGTACCTCATCTGCATTAGGTACCTCAACCATATAAAGTGTTCCCCTGTTATGTCCACGACCACGCGATTTCCTTTAACCACTTGCCATTGGCGATTTCCAAAGGTAACATCACTACCTTCTTCAATCAACTGACTAATAGAGAAAAGCTCATGTCTAAAATACGGAATGTATCTCACATCCTTCAAAGTCCAGTTAGTACCAAGGGAAATCCTTAATACCACATCTCCAATTCCTCTAATATCCAGTCTCTTTTAATCAGCTAATCGGACCTTACCGCGATACAACTTGAAATTATCATTGTTTGGGTTTGCATGAAACGAAGCTCCCGAATCCATGATCCAAGAATCAGCTGAATTCTCAACACAACAAATCATTGTGTCATCTGTCTCATCAGTTGCCAAATTCACGTCCTTAGCTTTCTCATCAGTCGAGTTCTTACACTGAGATTGATACTGACCCTTCTGATTACAATTCCAAAAAGTGACAATTTTCCTGTTCTTAGAGTTACTCCTCTTCTTGGATTTTGATTTACCCTTCTAATTTGACACTCGTTCAGTTCTCCTGCCCCGATTGTCTATACTCAACAAAGAACCCGATGATTCACCAGAAAGTCGCCTTCGGATATCCTCCCCTAGAATCAAGTCCCAAATTCCATCAAACGTAAGTGTAGTAGTTACAGATGAACTATTAATCGATGTAATTGTACCCGACCTACTTTCAGGTAGTGAAGACAATAATAGAAGTACCTCCAACTCATCATCAAACACAATATTCACTGAAGCCAGTCTCGACAAACTATTGTTGAACTCATTAATATGGTCAGTTGCATCTGACACTTCCTCCATCTTCGTATTAATTAACTGATGAATCAAATAAACCTTATTTACAGCATTAGATTTCTCATACATGTTAGAGAGAGCCTTAAGAAAACTAAAAGTTGTCTTCTCATTCACAACGTTGTATGCGACATTCTTCGTGAGTGACAATCGAACACACCTAAAGATTGAGAATCAAAAGTGTCAAATCCTCAACTTCAACACTTTCTGGCCTATTATCTAACGAGGATTGATGTAGTTTCTTCTGATACAGATAATCCTCTATTTACATTTTCTAAAATAAAAAATCCTTTTAATCAAATCTATCGATTTTAAACTTACCTTTGTCCGCCATTGATCCCAAAACTTCAAACCTTCAAGCTCTGATACCAGTTGTTAGAAATTTAGGACTCGAACAACACAACATTTGTTCCTAATTGTCACCACACAATTAACAAATGAATAAAAATAATGCGGAAAAGTAAATCAACGGGAGGAATTTACGTGGTTATATGCAATCGGAGTGATTGCTTTACTCCACAGCCAACCAAAGAGTTTTTTGATATTATTTATTAGTTTAGGGTTTACATATGATAGGATTATAATATATAGAATAACAGAAACAACTTGCTGCCTAAGATTTCTGGCCACACAAAAATCACTATGTGAGTTTTATAATCGGGTACTAATTTTCAGTTTCACCTGATGATTTTTATTTTCACTCTAGCAATTTTTTCTGGTCAAATATGATTTAATCATATCAAAAACTCACTTCGTGAGATTCAAACTCACGCTGTGATTTTTTCAATTTTCAGCAACTATTCGATTCTTCACAACTCAACACTAACCTTGGAATTGTGATAGAATCTTGAACTTAGAGCATCTAGGTTTTTTTGAGAATGTTTTTCAAAGAAAAATCTTTGAAAAGCTCAATCCCACTAGGGTGTAAAGCTCAATTTTACAATAAGTTTGTCAAAATTGAGCTTTTGCTCGATAGCTCAAATGACAAAAGGTTTACTAAATATGTGTGTAACTTTTATATTAAAAAGCTTTTCAATTACTCTATGTATTAGAGTAATAAGCTTTATATTTTAACAAAGTTAATGATTTAATTTTTTATCATAAATTTTTTTTTTGAAAAGGTTTACTCATTGTGGATGGCTCTTATATTATTCTTATGCTTGCAATTATATAATCTTAAAATTTTAGGGCAAGCATAAGTTAAATTTATGTTACCCTTTAGTCGACGTATTGTTAACGCAATCATACTTTTCCATATATATTCAGTACTTTTAATTACAACTTCGAAGTACATATAAAGTTTCACAATGTCCTTTCGTCATATTGGCTTTGTATTGCAGCGAATTTGGAATAGCTTATTAATACAAAATGGTTAACCTAAAAGATATTGTGATTTTAGAATGAGAAGTGAACCCACAGCCTACAATTTTTGCTCAGTAAAAGTCGGGCAGATCTAGAATGCTAGTCATGTTGTTGTCAATAATGTATGAATCTTGCAAAAGAGTATCAGAAAACATATTCCGTGCATTGTTTCCAAGCTCTACGTTCTCAACTGGGCAAAGTTGATCCCAAAAACGTTCAAAATCATCAATAGTTCCTGGTGAACCGGTGTCATAATAGTTTGGTCTAAGCTGAACTTCGTGATCCTTGGATGTAGTAATGCAGCTAGACGAAGTAGTGCTATCATCTTCAATAGTAAAATGGGATTTAGAATAATTAGCGTAGTTCATATCATTAGTGTTAAATGAAGTCGATGAGTTCATCCCACTTTGCTTAGCAGCACGTTTCTTGAGATGTGTATGCCAATAATTTTTTACGTCGTTATCAGTCCTTCCCGGAAGTCTCGATGCAATAGTAGACCACCTATGGATAGATTTGTTACGTAATTGATCATACGTCGATTATACATTATTTGATTAAGCAATTAGCAATACAACTGTTTTATACGTTAAATGTGTACCTATTGCCAAGTTCTATATGGGATTGGAGTATGATTTGTTCTTCTTCGATAGAAAATTTCCCTCTCTTTACGTTAGGCTGTAAATAATTCATCCATCGAAGCCTGCAACTCTTCCCACTTCTAGACAAACCTATAAACAAACCAAAACGATCATTAGTTCTTATCTAACTAGCGGATTATTTTGTGTTAGAAGCGAAATTAATCAAGACCCAAAAGTATGCTTACCCGCAAACCTCGGCATCTGCGACCAATTCCAGATGCCATATTTGTTAATATACGAAACCAACTTTTGATCTTCATCAACACCCCATGAACCTTTCTTTAAGTCTGTCTTCTTATCACTACTTGGAGTCTTCATGATCCTCTTAGAAAATATAAATAAAATTAAAAAACTATGTTAATTTGATGCTATATATATTGTGGATTATAAGATACTTCATGTTCTCCATCTCATCCTCCCAAGATCTTTGATTTTCAATTTTCACGTTGGTCAAAGAAAATGTCATAAACCGTACGATGATGTTGAATATATGGAAATGTTTTCTCACATAGTTAAAGTTTTTACAGAGGAAATGGAGGAAAGTTCAATGTAGAATGTTAAAAAAATGTAATATGAGAAAACCAATAGAATTGTTCCATTTCAATTACCTATTTCCACTTTTTTTTTTCTAAATCTAAATATCTCACAAACCGTATATCCATAAATTATAAAAATTACACCGTTAAAATCAGCGTCTTTTTATCTTTAATTAGAGATCTCACATGACATACTTCCGACGAACTTTTTTTTTCGTTTTCTAATGGGCATGTGAAATTCGTAATATTAAATCATATGTGATTTAACACTCACATGTGAATATATTTACAATCAAATTATAAGTTTTAAATCACTATCTATAATCACATGTGAATAATCAAATTTACAAATTATAAGTTTAAAATCATATAAAAATAATTTATTTGATAATTTAACAAACCTTCGGAAAATTTTTTAATTATAATTATATGTGATTAAACATTAAATTAATAATCACATTTGAATAAAGTGTAAATAAATACGAATTTTAAATAATTATATATAATTATACATGTAAATAAATACAAATGTGAAATCACATGTGAGTTATCACTTATTATCACATAATTCATTTGAAAAATACATGTGATTAAATCTCATATCAATAATCACATGTGATTTTGACCGTAAACGAATGCAATTTCTAAAATCTTATTTATATTTGTTTATATGAATGAATAATAAGTTGTAATCATCTGTGAGTTAACATTCACAATTGACGAATAGTCATGTAACAGTTATATTTACTCATAAATCACATGTGATTATATATAAAATCACATGTGATTATATAAGTCACATTTTCTACGACCCAACAAAAATAAAATTTTTTTGTCGAAAGTATAGTTTGTAGGATCTCTAATCGAAGAGAAAAAGACGCTGATTTTAAATATGTAATTTTAATAATTTTTGGTCATGCTGTTTGTGAGATATTTGATTTTAAAGATATGAGTGAAAAATTGGGTTTTAAAGGAAATGGAACAATCCTATTGGTTCTCACATTCTTCACTTTTTTAGCATTCTAAGATCACGGGGTGTGGTGACACTGTCACCACAGTGTTCTGGACAGTGTTCTGGAGAATGTTGTATTTTAGGATTTTGTGGTGTGGTGACAGTGTTCTGGACAGTGTTCTGGAGTTTTTTATTATTTGTTTTATTTGTTTTTTTGATGATAATAATTGTATAAATTAATATATAAAAATAAATAAATCAAATAAAACAAGATTTAATTAATTAAAAAAAAAATTACAAGTCCTAAAATTAAAATACATAAGTTAAAAAGTCCTACAAATTTAAAATACAAAAGTAAATAAAATAAGACAAATCAGTCTCCCGATCCCGAACCCGAAACACCACCTCCCGCTCCCGTGTCGTATGGCCATCCCATTGTCTCGCAAATCTTCTTCTTCTCCATTTCCAAGATGAACCTTGATTGCGGCGGTAAATGCTGAGTCGGCATAGACAAGATTCGAAGTTTGGCCTCGAGATCCTTCGTATTGTAGTACCCTTGCTTGTCGGATCGGATGACTTCGAATGTTGTTGCGAGTGATTCATTAAACGAAGCACGGGAGGAACCGGCCGAACCAGAAGAAGTGGTTTTTTGAGACTTCGATTTCGTTGACTTTCCAGCCGGCCGTTGATGCGGATCGTCCCCAAATAAACCCTCATTCGGGTTTTGCGTTTCTTGCTCCGGTGGTTCATCAAAGTCCGAGTCCAAATTGACCGTCTCGCGGCGTCTTGGAACATTTCGTCTACCGACGACAAACGGATCGGGATGTAGCCACTTCTGTTTATCCTTAAAAAAGTTCCACGCCAACAAACTTGTGAAAGTTTTTTCGTTTTCCAACTTGTATTGCGTGTCACAACGGATCATCAAATCATCTCCGCCTTCACCGCTCCGTAGTTGATCCGAAAGCCTTTTCCAAATGCCTTGCCACCTGTTGCAGTCCGCATTTAGTTTGGTCCATTTTGACGACAACACACCTTTTCCTCGTTGGAATGGTGGATTCCGTGCGTTGTACGAATCCATAACGAGATACCAAAACGAAGACCCTTCTTGGTCAGTTCCACGTTGTGAATTTTCGGACACCGAAATCCAACTTTCAGCCAAACGAAGCTCGTCCTCCGGTACCCAAACGTTACGGTGTGGAATGACTTTTTTGGTTTTGGCCGGTGAATCTTTTTTGGATTTTTTGCCCTTGGTTTTTTTGGATGATTCGGGTGTCGGGTTGGTGTCTTCAACGGATTGGACGTCAGGTTGTTGTTGACTTTGACGCTACATTTGAAATTAGGTGTATTCATCGGGTGACAATTCTGGTGGTGGTTGCATCGGTCGGTTGTAAGCGTATGGGGCAAAACCTTGAATTTGAGAGTTGAAAGATGGTTGATTTTGTTGCGGTTGTGAGGTTTGCCATTAGCTCGTGAATGGGTTCCAAGTGGATTGTAAATGGTACGGGTTGTTCGGGTTGTTCGACATGATGAAGTATTCGGGATGAAGAAAAAATTAATTTTTGGATGAATTTTTGGTTGTTTGAATTGTGTGTGTGAAAGTGTGTTTGAATTGTGATTTGAGATTGTGTTTGAGGTGTGGTTAAATAGAGAAAGAATTTTTTTTTTTAAAAAAAATTTGGTCGTTCAACGGCTATGTTTTAAATTAAAATTTTTTTTTTTTAAAAACCTAAAAACTAACCGTTGTAAAAAAAAAAGGAAAACGTTGAAGACTCCGGCGTTCGAAGCAAGACGGCAACCCGAAAAATCGACGAGAACGCCGTCGGGAACGCCGTCCCGAGGCGGCAGAACGCCGTCCGACGACGTTCTCGTCGAAAAATGCAGACGGGTACGGTTGGACACCGGATGCTCTAATGAGTTTGAATAATAATATTTTAAATCAACCATTCCACTTGAGTTTGAAAAATATTATTAATTTAATTTGATTTGATTGAAACTCCATATAATTTAAAACCAAACAAGACACCTCCCTCAAGTTGTATTAGACAAATGTTAATAATAAAATAATTAAGAATACTTTTAAATACAAATATTTTGTCCATATCAAACTTTTTCCTTTTTTTTTTTTGTTTTTTACAAAAATATAATAATAATAAAAAATAATAATAATAATAGGGGTTATCAATAAAGTAAAAATGGTACTCACCTCAGTTTCTATATATGGTATATATATTATATTATATATTAGAGGAAAGTTTAATGTAGAATGCTAAAAATTTTTATAATGGATGAACTAATAGGTTTGCTCCATTTCAATTATTCATTTTTACATTTTTTTTTTCTAAATCTAAATATCTCACAAATCGTATATCTATAAATTATAAAAATTACACCTTTAAAATCAGCGTCTTTTTATCTTTAATTAGAGATCTCACATGACATACTTCCGACGAACTTTTTTTTTCGTTTTCTAATGGGCATGTGAAATTCGTAATGTTAAATCATATGTGATTTAACACTCACATGTGAATATATTTACAATCAAATTATAAGTTTTAAATCATTAACTATAATCACATGTGAATAATCAAAGTTACAAATTATAAGTTTAAAATTACATAAAAATAATTTATTTTCTAATTTAATAAACCTTCAACTTTTTTTTGTTATAATCAAAAGTGATTAAACATTAAATTAGTAATCACATGTGAATTATCAGTTATTATCACATATTTCATTCGAAAAACACATGTGATTAAACCTCAAATCAATAATCATATGTGATTTTGGCCGTAAACGAATGCAATACTTAAAATCTTACTTATAGTTATTTATGTAAATGAATATTAAGTCGTAATTATGTGTGAGTTAACATCCACCATTAATAAATAATTGTGTACCAATATTATATTTTTATCATAAATCACATGTAATTATACATAAAATCACATGTGATTATATAAATCGCATTTTTTAAGATCCGAAAAAAATGAAGAAAAAAAAAGTTTATAACCACTATAAATCGCATTCGGTAACATGTAGTTTAGCGGTATGTCATCCTCAATTATTTTCCTTTTCTATACAATATTATATTATTACGACTATATACTAATATGGACATCCTTAAAGGCGGGGTAAATATTCTTCAAAGAAAATGTCATAGATACTGTGCGATCATGATTTCCCCTTCCAAAAAGTTTCTAAAGAGTAAAACAAAAATGATGAATAGTTTGCCAAAACGTTTTTTTCCTTAATTAAACGTTTCTCCTATCGTAAAGGCGAAATTATTGTGTATAAATATGCCTTTGTTGGTGCGTAAACTTATACTCCCTCCGTCCTAAATTTATTATCCACAGATAAAAAAATATGCAGTTTAATAAAATATAGTTATTATACTGTACTTTTGTGTACTATGACAGTTTTACCCTTACTTTACTCACCTTTTTAGAACAAACATATAAAGTATGGGTAATATAGGAAGTTTAGTTAATTATACTCTTCTACTTTTGAAAGTGGACAATTAATTTGCGACATCTATAAAGAGAATGTGAACTATAAATATGAGATGAAAGGACTAAAAGATAATGGATAGTTCGTGGCTCTGAATAGCCGACAACATTTATATATATAGAAATGATGATATATATTACTCTTATATATATTGACATTTATAAGGATGCTTGTTCGGTTGATCGATTTAGTTAAATTTCGCTCGAATCGAGCTTTAACCAGTTAAACTTGAGTGGTTTGACTCATTTATAACTCTAGTGTTAATATAGACATTCAATAAAAAGATATAGAACGTCAATATTCAATGTAGTTGATCTTTTTACGTTGAAAACGTGATAATAGAGTAAGTTGTAAAACCGTCTAATACTGAATGTTCAAAAGTAACTAGTGTCATACTATACAGAGTCTTGAAGAGAATATGTAAAGTTTTGGGGCAATGAAAATATATCTAAGCATATATTAACAGAAGCGGCTAAAGGTGTATAGGAACCTTTTATTGATTTGAGTATAACTGATTACTTTTATGCTCTTTTTGAAGAAAAATGAATAAGTTGTTTAGTAAATAGTACGGAGTGTCTATTTTTCTAAACTAAAAGCCAATTGATCCATCGCTTTTGATATAGTATGTCGATGTTAATAATTTGTTACTAATTTAGTATGCTTTCATAAAAAGAAGAAAAAAAATCTACCAACGCAAGTGTCATTTCAAAGGAAATCATCTTCAATCTTTTACTTATAAAATATAAAGTTTTGAAAAGAGATCAAGTTATCGACTAATTGTAGATTTAGGGTTTTAATTTCTTTTTGCTCTTAATTTATATAAAGGCTTTATCGAAGTTTTTAATTAGGATTAGAAAATATAACAATGCTTTCACGTATTTTATCTATATAACAATACTACATTAATTTTAAGGTGGAGGATTAGAGTGAAAGAGCTCAAATGAAAGGAAGGAATGACAGATCGGATTTGCTGCATTTTAGACAAATTTGTTCGTGATCTACGTTCAGATTCACTGCATCTTATACCAATGATTGCATTTTAACAATGTTTACTGTATTTTAACAACACTGCATTTTACACCTTTAAAATTTGACTGCATTTTAACACTGCATTTTACCGCTACAAATTTGTCCGAAAATGCAGTAAATTCTATACTATCTGCCTCTTCTTTTCTTCATTTGAAATCTTACGTAACCTTAACCAAATTTTAATATGATATTAATACAAATGGAATTGAAACACATGAGATATTGATAATTATTCAAAAACTGTTAAGTTATATAAAAACGCAGCCCACTAACCCACATTTAACTGGAATAAAATGAATAACATGTGTACGTACACTTTTCTCTATCCGTGAGCTCCGGTGTACATGCATACGAATCTTCTCTTAGAAAGGGAGTTACGATAAAAAAAACTAGTTTAAAACTACTTAAAAAACATTTCGCATGTATTTAACTTTCAATTATTTTTATTTGTATGTAATTTGACTAATCTGTCATATACTTATATAAATAATTAAACTACCATGAGATATACATACAAATTGTCACGTTAAAAGGTTACTTACAAATAACAATAATCGAAGATCAAATAGCACCGTAAAAGTTTTGAAAGTTCAATAGACATATTTTTTTAAGGATTAGTGTCTCGGAATGCATTCAACTTGTACTCGATGTTTATCGTGTGTACTTAACTTATGTTTGTTATTTTCAATGCATCCAACTTTTAAAAACGTGTGTTTTAATGTATTTTGCTGATATGTCATCTGTTTATGATGTCACGTGACATCCATAGCGGTTGACACATCATCAAAAGTACTAAATAATACATTAAAACACACGTTTTTGAAAGTTGGATGCATTGAAAATAGCAAACCTAAGTTGGATACACACAATAGACATCGGATAAAAGTTGGATGCATTCTCAGAGACTAACCCCATTTTTTTATACTTTATTTACACTTCAAATTAAACACTTCACCAAATAAATTTATAATAAGTGCCCCATGCTCTTTCATCAGATATAGTTTAAAACACATGATGCATTATTATACCAAGTGTTATTCCGTTTTGCACATGTATCTACTTTAAAATCTAAACATATACGCCTCGTAGGTAGTAATCTATGTTATCTGTTCATCCTCATGTTTTAAATTTATTAACTTTATATGATATGATGTTTACTTTGACCAACGTGATTGCAATACAAAAGTTATCAATATTGGAAGCTTCTTGGAGGTACAATGGAAGCTACTTCAGTACACTACCATTACAAAGTACCAATATTTATAGCAGTTAATCACTTTATGTTACTCTATCAGTTCATGATCATATGTAATGCTTTAACACTTAGAAGTGATGAGGACACCAAGTAATTGTGAGACGATGAATTCGGCGTGTTTAAAGAAAGGTTCATGGAGTGTTGAAGAAGATCATAAGTTGATTTCTTACATTAACCGATACGGCATTTGGAACTGGTCTCAGATGCCGAAATTTGC
The DNA here is from genome assembly GCA_963930675.1 of Gnaphalium uliginosum. Classification (NCBI taxonomy): domain Eukaryota; kingdom Viridiplantae; phylum Streptophyta; class Magnoliopsida; order Asterales; family Asteraceae; genus Gnaphalium; species Gnaphalium uliginosum. The sequence continues at coordinate 26,777,350 of OZ005682.1, forward strand.
TGGTAAATAATATCAAATATCATTTTTTTTATCTGCGATTTAACTTTTGGTATACGTAGTATTTAAAAAAAAAAAAGCGATTTTTTAATTTTTTTTCTTTGTTATTTAGGCTTGTCGAGAAGTGGGAAGAGTTGTAGACTTCGATGGATGAATTATCTTAAGCCTAATGTAAAGAGAGGAAACTTTTCCATTGAAGAAGAAGAAATCATACTCCATTCTCATTCACTTCTCGGAAATAGGTATACCCATGTTTCAATTCTAATATTATGTAAAGCTAATGCACATGTATATGCATTAACTTCACTGAGGCTTGAAGCGATTAATGAGTTACACATACCGCTTTGTCAGAAGCCCTTTGATACTTGAACTAGTCTGTCTAATGCATATGTATATAATATACCATAACTCCTCAACATTCAATCAAATATTTTTTGAAAACGAATACGATGAAGTATTAGTAAACATTAATTTATTTCCTCCCTTTTTAAATTTATTCGTAGATGGTCTGCAATTGCTTCTAGACTTCCTGGACGGACTGATAATGAAGTCAAGAATTACTGGCATACTCATCTAAAGAAACGTGAAACAACGAAACCAGATGATTCCTATGTGTCATTGTCATTTGAAGCCGATGATGTTAAAAATACACAACATGTGGTTAATCATGTAACGAATATTGATGAATCCAAGTCTTCGTCGACTTTTGATGATAGCTCTTCTTCTAATAGCAGCACTTACTCCTTAGATCAAGAAGTGAACTTTAGAAGTGATTATTATTATGATATAGGATCACCAGGAACCATCGACGATCTTGAGTGCTTTTGGAAGCAACTTTGCCCAATCAAGAACTTGGAGATTCGAAACAATCATGGAGACTTCTTTTCCAATTCTGTTTTCCAAGATTAATAGCACTGTTCACCCACTCGTTACGGCTTCTACAAACCATGAGTTCAACATCTAGAGGATTACTTGAATGACATCCGATCTCGATTATAGATAGTTCTACCATGTATATTTTTTGAGGTCTGAGATGGTCAAGTTTTTCTTCTTTTCTTTTAATTAAAAGAGATGCATTGTATTCAAAACAGATGGTTACGAAAGAACTTGTCGGGGCGGGCAATGTGTTCACATATAATTTGGAGTCTTTAACTTGGTGTTATCTCTAACTTAATGGCTTTGTGTTAATTTTTTGTGCTTTCATTTCCCCTTCTGTAGCAAAGAATAACCCAACTAATTAATGTAAAAAAAAAAGTAATATCTATTGATGATTGCCATGTAATCACGCAATTACCTAATGGATAACTTATGTAGGAACAAAATATGAATAAATTCTATTACGGTCCACTGTAATTTATATCGATTTACAAAAATTATCTCTCAATACAGTAAGTTTACGTTTTACTCGTAAATGGTCTCTCCTCCACCTAAAATGTCTAAAGTACCCTTTATCTTTTCAATTTGCCGAAGGGTACTTTAGTCATTTTAGGTGAAGGAGGGACTATTTTCGTGCAAAACGTAAACTTATGGACCATTTTATGTTTTTATTTTAATTTTGTGCTTTTGTTTTGGGCTTTTATGTTCGGTCCGTTATGTTTTAGGCCTATTTCGAATTTTTGCATTGTCTTTTTAGGGTTCATCTTGAGACAGAAAGTTTTAGTTTTTGGTTTTTTATGAAAGTTGAATTTGCTCTCAAATTTGTGAGTTGAATTTTACGCAATAGCGACATTCGTTTTGAATCAACGTGAATTAGAAGAAATTATATTTGACAGATTTAATTCGTGTTCTTAATTTTGTCACACATCAACAATAGTGTCTTACAATTTAACCATCTTCTATTATGAGGTGATATTTACGACACAAAAGATTATACGTATATCACAATGTACAAGAATTATAGCATATGATACAATTACATCATAGCAGAATAGCGATGTATACATCAATTTTGTGTTGTAAATATTATTACCCTTTTTTTACTCAGTCACTTGTACTCAAATGATACATAATGTCACTATTTCTAAGGTTAGAAAGATAGAAATGACTTAGATACTAAATACATATGAATCATTCACATATTTGAATTTCACAACTGATATGATGGTTTCGTATTGATAAAAATTGTTTGACTTTTTTCTCAAATGTACTGGTTTGGACTGATCTAAATGTTGATCTGCCAAGATGAATCAACTTCTTAGTTCACTGAGTGGATTCGTGAATATATTTTTGACTAAATGAGCCATATAAATAGATCGAATCAGATCAATAATGGATCAAGATTCAATCCATTGACATCGAATCGGATCAATGATGGATCAAGATTCAATCCATTGACAAACCTACGTTCTTTCCGATTCCAAATATTAAAAACACCACCATCCGCCACTAAATGGTCTTCCATAAATTGTTCAATAAATTTACATAAGTTGATACCTAATTATTTATTATCTCGGTTGATTTATTTTTGATAAGCTATTAAAAACTTGGAATGCGTTTGGTTCGTTGAATTGGATGGAATTGGAATCTCGAATTCCATTCCTATTGTGTTTGGTTGAAAAAGAAGATGGAATTGAAAATTTTTCAAATTCCCTCCAATTCCTTTACCTGTTGGAATTTACATTCCTTTGCATTTTGGAACGAAAGATTAACTTTTCAAAGGAATCTCATCTATTTGATCTTAATCAACTCTCTCTATTCCCTCTGCCCAATTGTTGTTGTGACAACAGCCTTCTAGATAGTTAGATAGTTAAGTAGTCGAGAAAGTTTAATTGTAATCGTTATAATATGTAAGTTAGCAAACATACTAAAGTCCGGCGAACTTGTTAAGCTAGCGAATTTAGTACTAGCGAACTTAGCCAAGTTCGTGGGCCAGCGAACTTAAGCAAGTTCGCTCCGCCCAAGCCCATCGAACATGGTGAGTTATATATGTTTCTCTCGGTTTAGGGTAAAAGTTAACGATTTTAAAATTTTAGCAGGTACGAGCAAACGTAAAGTCCGTGATTGATTGTAACTTTGATATATAATCAATAATTTTTACCGTTGGGGGTGCTAAGATTTTAAATGTAATAATTTGGTATAAAATGCTTATTAAATTTAGGTGAGTAAGTTTTTATTGTGGTTATGGGTATTAGACAGAATCAGTTCAGGAAATTAAAGTGATGGTTGGGTTTTAAATGGAATTTAAAAACTTTGAAAACCAGATTGATTTGGATGAAAAAAAGAAGAAAATGTGGGTTTTGAGATAGGTTTGTAGGGATGAAGATGATAAAATTACTTTTTTTACCCTTATGTGCTTGATACATGTCAAGATTTAATGGGATCTTTTAACGATCATTTGTAACAGGGGTGACCATCGTGCACTATGGTAATGGTCGGGATAACCCACGTAATTTCAAAGGGATAGGGATAATTGGTATAATTTCGTGTAAATTACAGAGACGATTGGTGTAATTTACTCTTAATATTAATAAATAATAATAAATAATAAGTATACAAAATATAATGGGGCGGTTCAATTAAATCGGTTATGTTACACACCTAAAATTGTAACTGACCACTATTTTCGGTTAATTAAAATTTGCATAACCGTCCCGTCGGTTTTAGTTATGGTTCGGTTAATTCAGTGGGCCTTTCGGTTTGGTTTATCGGTTATCTTGCTCATCCCTCGCGGCAATGGTCTAAAAGGGCCAAATGAATAGAAACGAGAGTTTAAATACCCGCGCTTCAAGTTCGGATGAATTACTACTTATTTTCGGGTTAATTTAATATCGTTCATGCCAAATTTACTATAAAGAAATGTTAAAGTACATTATAATAAAAAAGTTCATGAAAGACGTTTCTTACAAAAGTATGTCTTTATGTAAGATCGTAGATGTTTTCCATTTAAATTCATTGATGGTTTCGATTGTATGTACGTAATCTCGACGACGTATCCATTTGATGTGAACGTTATCTCATAACGATCTACGTTTTCTTATTAATTTAAAGTTTAAATGTTACCTTACTTCATGATAGGATAAGTTTACAAATTATTATATTTGATAGTTTGTTCACATTAGTTATAAAAGATGTGACAATTGTTTAAAAAGTATATACATACATTATCTTTCTTCTTTTTTTTTTGGTTTTCCATTTACAAAAGTAAAGATTAAAAAAAAAATCATTTATGTGGTGTTATCTATATCTATATCTATACTACTTAATAAAGAGTTTGGAGTATAGGTTTTAATCACTTAAAAAGGGACACTACAAATTATAATATTACCCTTTCAAATATCTTAATTTATCTTTAAACACATAAAGTTAATGCAATAAATTATAAAATTAATACATCATAATTAATTTAAGTTATAAAATAGTAAACCTCATAATTTAATTTCTTTTAATAATAGACGTAACTGACATAATATTTTGATGGATATTAAATGACAGTTACTATTGTTTTAATATGATAAATATCGGTAAAAAGTTGGATATGTGTTACAAATAATACATTCTTCTATACTCACATATAAAGAATCTGACATAATTAAAATCTTACAAAAGTGATACTTCAAATTTCTCTATTACACATCTATGTATGTTATTCAAATAAAAAAAATTAAAATTACTACAACATATTGGGTTAGATAATACTACGTCTAATGCAAATACAACCATTTAAAGAAATTATTTCTTATCATTTTATAATCATTATTACTATCAATTACTTACATATAATTGATATCATTACTATCTATACTATATTATTATGTCGAAATGAGTAACCGATTACACTTACACATTGTAACTTATTATGCCTAATATAAACAACACTTGACTCGCAACTTAAAAAGGTGATTGTGGAACCCAAAATTGCGAAACATAAAACGTGCAGCGTAAAACTACTTTTTCATCTTTTTAACCATTTACCTTACTAATTGCTTTGGTTTTTCAATACTATAAAACACTACTAGATATCAGGTGTTTAGAGACTTTTTTAGCGACGTGATGTTTTATTACGTTAATAGTGACACAAGTAACGACTGACGGTCATGTTGTCAGCATCTCAAATAATGTCGTCAAATTCATTTTCAGTGAGCATTATTGTAAAACATGTTGCAAATTTCGTCGTTAATATGTGACAATTATGTATAATGTCGCTACTAACATCGCTATTAATACGATTGAACATGTCGTTAAAGAAAAAATTGTCCGTCGCATTGCGCGAGCACTATTCTAGTAGTTTTATTAAGGTTTTCTGGTGGAATCAAAACTCAATGAAGTGACAAAGTTACTCTAAAAAATCTCAAGAGAATCACAAGATGATGAGAAGTAATTCAAAATATCATGATAAAATGATGACATAGTTTGTGAATCCATAATAAGGGGTAATATGTGACTCATATTGGGCACTCCTACTAAATATAGAATTTGAGTTGATTAGTTGTTAGATCCGAGCATCATTCAGTCTCTCGTTATTTCCGCCACAATCATATTTTCCTGAGCACGTGCATATTGGAGTTATGGAGTATATTTTTCGTCAACCAACTACACACATTTGGATGCTCGTTTAGATTTTCGATCAAAATTGAATAATTGTTCAAATTTTGATTAAAATCATGAGGCACTTGATCCGTTAAATTTTAAACTTTCAGAGAATAATTATTAACCTATAAACACGAACATATTTCATTTGGATGCAACTGCGTCTTTGATGCCAACTTCTTTCGGAAATTCATGCATCTCTTGTGTTATTGGAAAATTGGTGATATTAGACCGCCGTCCAGGTGTTTGATATAATGTCTACAAGAGATGGTTTCCATGCAAATGAGGTATTGCTATCTTTTGATCAATAGAATTTACTATGTATCACAATAATAGATAGCAATCATAGTATATCACAAGTTTTAACATTTAAAGGACTTTGACTATTATGCTTTTTACAGTTTAATTTCCTATTCTTTACTGATTTTTCTAATGTCTCACGATTGCAATGTCTCTTATGATCATTTATAAATCCCAAATACAATAACCCTATTGCATAGTTGACATTCTTATGAGTGTACGTAAAAATCGAGATCATAATATTATATGTGCGTAACTTGTTTTAATTCATTACAGCTACATAGTAAGTGCCACATTTGCTGATATGACCTTAACACTTGATTATGCATTCACATTTACACTAATATTCATTTTGTCTTATTTCACTGTAGCCAGGAAGGACAAACCTGAATCGCCGATCTAAAGCTGCTGGGCAGAATCAAGATTATTTAAGTTAAGGTACTGTAGTGTGTAAATAGTAAACAAATCCTTTTTTCTTATAGAGATATTACATCTAGTAAGGTCCTATTAATATAAAACTATTGATTAATTACTATACTCGAGGAAGGGATGCATGCTGACTGGTACTCGTTGTTTAACAGCAGCTTGCATATCGTGAAAGTTTATGGATATGAAGAACTTTTGATGCTCTAACTCGACTGTAAAGGTAACCCCTAACCTACTTGAAACTGCTATTATTTCTACGAAGCCTTAGCTTATGGTTGAATCCTTGTTTAATAGCTAGATGTACAGATTTGGGGCCTCCTTTTTTATTACTCCCTCGGATCCCACATTTTTTGTTTAAAGACAAAAAACACACAGTTCAAGAGAATTAATTGTTACACGTTAATTTTTTGTATCATGACAGTTTTGCGCTTTACTTTTACCAACATTTTTCAGGTATGTATATACACATTGAGGGTAATAAAGGAAATTTAGTTAATTATACTCGTTTATTTATAAAAGTAGACAATTAAATTGGGACATTCAAAAAAAGAAATATGGACTATAAAATTAGGACGGATGAAGTACTAGCTTTTGATTATGCTGCTCCAAGCCTCCAAGAGTGTGTTGTTGGGTATTGTAACGTGTAGGGACTAGCAACTCCACATTATTATTTATTAATTTACATATAAGAGTCAAGTTGTAAATTATTATTATTATTATTATTATTTTTTTAAATACCTTCGTGGTCTGACTAATTAAATAAATTAAATTCTTTGTGATCGTGTGGTCAATTAAGGTGGTCCAAACTCCAAATTGTCAATAGGTAGTTTAAACTTAAATCATTTTTATTTTAAAGACTTGTAGAAAGCAACTTGAATTGTTAAAAAAGAAAAACAAAAGAAAGGCAACTTGACATTTTTTAACACCTCCTACCTATAAGTTTGCTTAGTTTCTCATTGTCGGTCCTTCATTTTGTAACTATTGGATGTGCTATCAGGTTATCAAATTATACTCATTTCCTTTGCCAACAAATATGACATCTGGTGTTATTAAAAGGTCACTTTCTCACAGTTTTGCTACGTACAATATCCGACGCAAATTTTCATATCCATAGCAATTGTCGTCGCAACAGGCCTACAGTGACGGATTTGCGACGTATTTGTCCGTCACTGTAGATCCTTCCTGTCGTAGTGTAATTAACATTTAACAATAACTATCTCAACCATCTACATATACATTGTATTATTTAAACCTTTGGTGATCATATGCGAACGATTAAACCTAGTGTTGGGATAAAGAAGAGAATGATTTACTTTATCGCGCCATTAGTTATCTTTCCGTTTTAATGCTTAATATTTGGGAGTTCCTCTTTTGTGTTACTTTTACTTAAGAAAATTTGCTTGTTTCAAATTATAAGTACTATTAAAGAAACATGGAGATACCTTATCTTTCTAAGACAATAGATTATAAAAGGGTTAAAAGTCATAAATTGACAATGTACTTTATTACGTATAATCAATATAGGTAATGTACTTTGTAATTTGAATGTTGACGGAAAATTGTAACTACCTTTTGTTATTCCACCTTCCGGTGCTTCTGTTGGTAGGTACTTAGAATGTAACACTGTTTGTTGGTGCATAAATGTGTGTCAGTCAGTTGGTCAACGTTTGTTCTGTTAAAGTTAATTAGTCTGAGTGTGTGAAGTATCAAGTTTGTATTTTCGAGTTTGTAAATGAAATGTAATTATAGAAAATACACAATATTCTGGTCATGCGACACAGAGCCTGTGTCGCTATAGCGACACAAAGGTTGTGTCGCAATGGGCTGGGCCTGCGACATAGGGCTTGTGTCGCAGGGTCCAGTAGAGTGTCTATATATATCGAGTTAGAATTTCGTTTTTGGGTGGATCAAACCCTAGAGAGAGAGAGATACGGCAGAGAGAGTGGGAAGAAAGAGTTAGTGAGTTTGTAATCTTTATTCTTCAATTGTTAATATATACGAAAAGATTATAAATCGTTGTGTTAGTATTTACGTTTCAATTGCTTGATTGATTGTTTCCGCCTTTCAATTGAGTCAAACGACAAGTCTAGATCCGTGATTAAGGGAACCAACAAGTGGTATCAGAGCTTTCGGGCGTTTGTTTGAAGATTTGATCGTAAATTGAAACGTTTTCGGTTTGATTCGTGGTATTTTGGTGATTGATCGTGATTTTCAGGTTTATTGGCCTGAATATTTGGCTTCTGGAAGTATTTTTCTGGGTGTGTTCGTCGATTATCGTTCGAAATTCGTTAGGGTTTCGAAAATTTTCGATTTTTAGGGTTTTTGGAGCTGCTGGCCGCGACATTGCGACACTAGCTGCGACACTAACTTTTGTGTCGCTACTAGGGTTCCTGTTTTGTATTTGTGCGACACAAGCTTTTGCGACACAACATTTTGCGACACAGCCTGCGACACTAGTGTGCGACACAGCCTGCGACACTTGTGTGCGACACAAGCCTTTGCGACACAAGTCTTTGCGACACTAACTTTGTGTCGCTTAAAAAAAAAAAAAGTCTTTTGGCGGGAAATTTTTCGCATTACCAAATTTTGTTTTTACGCTTAAAAGGTCTTAATTTTAGTTGTGAAAAAGTTTCGTTTTGCTCAGGTATTTTTCGATATTTTCGACTCAAATTTTGGAGGGAAAAGTCAAAAGGGCTAAATTTGAAAACTAGTCATTTGGTAACATTTTGTTTTAAAAAATGTCTCTTCAAAGCTTTAGTCAATTATTAAAACATAACAATGAGATAGGTAGCACTAATAAACCTCCATTATTCACTACCAATACTAATTATGTTGATTGGCGAATACGTTTTGAGAGTTTCATCTCCTATAATGATCCTGATATGATGATTCTCTTGCTTGAACGGTATGTTCATCCTCTTGCTAATGGAGATTTCCCAGGAGTTGCTCCACAAAAATCCGTTAGGTCTATGACTCTAGAAGAGAAGAAGTTATGGGATTTAGAACGAAAAACTCACTCCGCTTTAACAATGAGTTTAGCTACTGATGTAATGAGATTGTTTAAACATAATGACACTGCTTATGATCTTTGGCAAGCCATTGAAAAGCGTTGTGGGGGAAACGAAAAGTATAAAAAGAGTAAACTGGACCTCGTGAAAAAACAGTTTGAGATGTTTGATATATTGCCTAATGAATCTATCACTCAATTGTTTAATAGATACTCAAGATTGGTTAATGAGTTATCTGAGGGTGGAGTTATCCTAGCCACAGAGGATGTGAACAAGAAACTCTTAGGTGTTTTACCTAAGAAATGGAATCAACGTGTCATGATGATGGAAGAACAAGAGGAGGTTATGGCACTGTCATTAGAAGATATCATTGAGAGACTGCAAGCTTATGCACTTGACATGCAACGAAAAGATACTAAATCAAGTGCCTATGTTCAAGAGCCTAGCTTGTATGAGGCTCAATCTCCTACTGATGAGAGCACTGGTGGGGTGGCTTTCATGTCCGGTGGTACCTCAGCATCTAGTTCTCAGACAGGTGCTTCATCACAGTGAAGAGCATATTATTCTTCCAATACACCACCGACACCGGCTACTGAAGAAAATGTTGCTGTCTTCCAAGCTTTTCTCGGCGCTTATGACAGTTTCTTATCAAAGAAGACCAGTACCATTGATCACACTGATAGGGATTTTGAACAGATTGACCCTGATGATCTGGAAAGAATGGATATCAGGTGAAATATGGCTATGTTAACTAGAAGAGCCAAAAGGTACTTGCAGAGAACTGGGAGAAAGCACCTGGAAGATGAAACTGATGAAGGTTTGGGTTTCGACAAAAGTAAAGTGCGATGCTACAACTGTCAGAATCTTGGGCATTTTGCTAAAGAATGTGAGAAGACCAAACAGCCCCCATCTGGCTTCACAAAGCCTTCTCCTACTAAGCAACCTGTTACTACCGCTTCAAATGTCTTTCTCATGTTAAATGAAGAAGCTTATGATTGGAGTGCACATGATGATCTGAGCGAAAATAAAGCTCTCATGGCTCACATCTTGAATAAACCTGAGGTACCTATTGAAGAGCCATTATCTTGTGTGTCATGTATCAAATTAACTAACAAAGTTAACATGTACAGTGAGGATAATGAACGCCTTACGTCTGAGTTAGAACAACTTAATAAGGCTTTTGATAAAAAACTGAATGCTGCTTTCGAAGAAAGAAAAGCACTTAGGGCCAAAAATTTTAGTCAGCAAGACGCAATAGATAGTTATATGAATATGAAACTGATAATGAAAAAGGAACTTGCTGACTCACAGGCCGAAGTAATTGAATTAAAAAGAAAGCTGTCAAATTTTTCAACATCCTCACTGGTCTTTGATGAGATCCTACAATCGCAAAGGAAAGATACGAAGAGTAAGGCTGGTCTTGATTACCGCAATGTACCACCTCCTTCTGACTATCTGCCAATGCCTTCCAAGGATGCAGCCAAAGACTTTGTACCTACCTTTACAAAGGTAGATACAAAATTTGTTGCTGAGCCAGTGTTTGATACAACACCTGCTGTTAAGATGTTTGAGTTTGTTAAGGCTAACGTAGTGCCTCCAGTTAATATTGAGGAGCCTGTTGAGGTAGAGGATTTAACTGAAGAGGCTCAGATTAAAATTGAAAAGGTTGATGTTAAACCCGAAAATCATATAATTACTAATGAATCTGAAAAGGCTTTTAATAGTAAGGGTAAAAACAAGGTTGTAAATGAATCCGAATCTGTTAAAATCTCAAAGAAGGATTCAAAAGGAAAATCTTCACATAATTCACAATCATCTGTGAATAATCTGAAGAAGGAGAAAATAATTAATAAATCTGTTAAAAAACAACCTTCAACATCTACCTGTTCAACTTTAGAGGCCTCTACATCAACATGTACGCATAAGTGTTCATGTTCTGTAAATGACTCAACTTCTAAGCCTCCCTCACTAAATTCTCCATTGAAACAATTTGAGGGGAGTCACTGGAAAAGGCCGTATGTGGAAAGGCGATCGTGCTTTCGGTGTGGTCAACAGGGCCACATCATCAGGGATTGTCGCTTATTATCCCTAGATAGGTTTGGTAGAGGGATGCCAAGAACTTCATTTTTTAGAAATTCTTTTCAAAAATCCTTTTCAAGGCGTGGTTCGTTTTCGCCCGTATCTAGTTGTGGATCCAACTCTCCAAAACCTATGCTTAGAGTAAACAAAGGTGTGCCCAGTAGACCTCAAGTCCAAAAGCACAACATTGTTGAAAACAAAACATCTGAACCTAACCAAGTTTGGAAACCTAAATCCACAAACGACACATCAATGAAATCATCTGAATTTTTAAAATATCATAAACTCATTGATGTGATGGTTATGGATGATAGTGGACAACCCAAGTCTATCAAGGCTTGGGTGTCTCATAAGTACTAATGTTTGTTTGTGGTGATGCAGTCAGGTTTTTGATCGCTAATACTTTTAGTGACTGCAAGGATACGAAAAAGGTTGATTTCAAGCTGCTTATGTGTGGTGCTTATGTTTGAGTGAATGGATGAAATTCTGAAGTCATACGAGGTGGTTAATAAGTGCTAAAAGTATTTGAGTTTGACTTGATATGTGACTTGAAATTTTTGTTTCTTTCATGATTATTTATTTGTTTGTTTTTGAGTAAAGAATTTGCTGTTCGGGGGGAGTAATTTTAAAATTCCGATTTAAAAAGTCTGAAGAATATGAACAGGCAAATTCTTGAAAAACGCAACTGCCACTCTTTATACTTATTAGTATTAAAGAAACGCAATAGTTGCAACATTGTTAAAAATAGACGTTGAATTGTGTCTGTAAACAATTGGGGAAATGATAGTACATCAGGAGACATGCTTAAAATGGAATTTTAAGATTTATGTTTGATGTGTCAGTAGATTTATCTAGCATGCTTGAAATACCTTTTATAAATATTAGTTTCATCAAATGATGTATTGGTAGGCATTTGTGCTAAAGTTACTAAGAAGCTTAAATTTTAAATATGCATATTATTTTATATAAAGACATATTAATATGTATGACATTAAGTTGAAATAAGGGCAAAAATGTCTGATATTTTGACGCTTCGTCTTAATATTTGGATGATAAACATGTTATGATCTAAAATATAGGGTCTTTGTATGGTGTTATCTGGGGGAATATATTAGTTGTCTCCTCTGTTGTATTTCAATACAGACCTGGTTTCATCTAATATATTCTTGAAAATAACTTAGGTGCGTAGTCTATGTTAAGCAATAGACAACTATTACGTACCCGTAGCATTCTTACAATTCCCAAATAAAATGTACAAATGTACAGAAAAGTCATAAAAAGATTGCCTCGTACTGGTTTGTGTTAAACTATGGTACCCTCTAGTTTAAATTGTTCAGACTGGTGTTTGTTCAACCCGAACTATTGTTTATGTGACTCTGTTGTACGAAAGTACAGACCTGTCACCGCTAACTTGGTTCTAAAGATACGTCCATACTCTCACCCTCTATATAGAAAATACTAACATGTTTTTGATTTCAAATGTATATTTTAATGTGATTTATATACTATAATATGCATGCTAATAATAACACAGGTGATTCATCTTATTATGAGTTGACATCGTACACTTAAGTACAAATGTTTAGATGGATAAAAATATCAATAATTGTCTTGAAATAATCTTTATAACAGGTGATTTAAATATGCTAAGTAAATTTAAAGTGGACAAATATACTGATAATCGAAATAACACTTACTATTTCCTAATAATTGCATGTTATCCTGATATGATCCCTAACCAGACCAAAACAATTCTGTCCTCAAAAAGATTGTTTATTTATTTATCGTTTTGAGTATTTTAATTCTGTCTTATAAAGAAAAATACAAAAATATTTTTTTTCTGAGTTATTTTATTCAAGTTACATATCATGCTCATATTCAAACGATAAGAATTGATGAGAGTTCTCCAAAGACTTTGAAGATAAATATTATTGGATAAGCTATTGATGAAAGAGATGATGGTCACTGAAGTTGAAGATCCAATTAGTTGTCAGTCATATGAAACTGAACATCAAGATTTTTGAAGACCAAGCTATCTTCATGGGGAAGTTTATTGGTGAAGACTAATTGAAGATTAATTGACCAAGCTGCTGACATGGGGGAGTTTGTTGGTGCATAAATGTGTGTTAGTCAGTTGGTCAACGTTTGTTCTGTTAAAGTTAATTAGTCTGAGTGTGTGAAGTATCAAGTTTGTATTTTCGAGTTTGTAAATGAAATGTAATTATAGAAAATACACAATATTCTGGTCATGCGACACAGAGCCTCTGTCGCTATAGCGACACAAAGGTTGTGTCGCAATGGGCTGGGCCTGCGACATAGGGCTTGTGTCGCAGGGTCCAGTAGAGTGTCTATATATATCGAGTTAGAATTTCGTTTTTGGGTGGATCAAACCCTAGAGAGAGAGAGAGAGAGATACGGCAGAGAGAGTGGGAAGAGAGAGTTAGTGAGTTTGTAATCTTTATTCTTCAATTGTTAATATATACGAAAAGATTATAAATCGTTGTGTTAGTATTTACGTTTCAATTGCTTGATTGATTGTTTCCGCCTTTCAATTGAGTCAAACGACAAGTCTAGATCCGTGATTAAGGGAACCAACACTGTTACTTTTTAAAGACTAATGAATCAAAAGCTTTCAACTCTCCAGAGGCCGTCTATATCAACCATTTTTTCATTTACTCTACTTTTTGACAAATAGTAACGAAATTTTATAGTACCACTAGCTTTGATCTGTCAAAAAATATCATATTATGTTGATAACTAACAGATGCCTTTAATAAGTGATTAGCTCTGCTATATAATATATAATATAACGTATAAAATATAATATTTGAACTTATGATACATTAAGTTTTAAATTTTCATTTTAAATCAAAAGCTTTGGAAGAATATAATCATCGATCTAAATACAGTCAATAATGGACCAATACTTCCAACCATGAACAGCCAAAAATAAGTTTGGTCAATATATTCAACCTATTCAAGTTAAACCCACACATCAAAATTAATTCAAAACAAAAAGTTGACCCTGGTTCAATGAACATTCCTATGTTCCAATGTTCCTATAACATCCTCATGATATCCAAATTTTAGATGGATTATTTCTACCAACAATTAATAAACATGAATTTCAGTTATAAAAGGCCAACAAATATTTGTTTTGTTTCTTTCTTCTTTCTTCTGTTCAATTTCCATTACTATGTGAATTCTCAGTCAACTAGAATTGACCATGGAGAAGTGATAAGAGATGGAGAAACCATAGTTTCTCCAGACGGGGTTTTCGCGCTAGGTTTTTTCAGTCCCGCGAATTCAAGTTTAAGATACGTCGGAATATGGTATAACCGAATACCTACTCAAACTGTCACATGGGTAGCCAACAGAGATGCTCCTATCTCCGGAAGCTTAGGTGTTTTCGGCATTCAAAATAATGGAAGTTTAAGTCTTTCTGATGGAAACGGAACGATATACTGGTCAACGGATGGTTTTCCTGCAGCCGGTAACTTAACAGCGATGCTTGTTGAAACTGGGAACTTTATTCTATCGACGGTTGCAAATGCTGGAGACGACCAAAATGCGTTATGGCAAAGCTGTGAGCATCCAACTGATACATACTTACCAAACATGAGAGTCTATATGAATATGACAAGAGGAGATAGTGTTTCATTTGTTTCTTGGAGAACTCCTAATGATCCTTCTACTGGGAATTATTCGATGGAAGTTGATCCTCGTGGTTCACCTCAAATCATATCTTGGGATGAATCACGTCGTAGGTTATGGAGATCTGGTCAATGGAACGAGCAGATATTCATTGGATTGCCACAAATGAGGTCTATATTTTTGTCCGGTTTTAATCTTGTTCCGGTAGATCGTGATACCATGTACTTTATCTTTAACACGCGTCAAAATATGACTACTTTGGTAAGGTTTATGATACAGTGGAACGGTGAATTACAGCAGTTGACATGGGATGAAGGAAGGTCAGAATGGGTTGTGCCATTGTCGCTACCTTCTACCGACTGCCAAGATTATAACAGGTGTGGTAGCAATGGAATCTGCAACATAAGAAATTCGGTTGCTGTATGTTCTTGTATGCAAGGTTTTGAGTATGATTCAAATAATCAGTGTGTTAGGAGAACACCTTTAGAGTGTGGATCAAATTCTAGCTCAAATGATGGATTCTTAACAAGAAATGGACTCAAGTTGCCTGATTTTGCCACTACTTCAGGTGCAAGAAACCAAAACGAATGTGAAGATGGATGCACTAGTAATTGTTCATGTAACGCATATGCCTATGTCACTGGAATCGGGTGTCTGATTTGGGGCGGTGCTTTGATAGACATTGAGGAATTTGAAGAAGGTGGACAAACACTTTTCGTTCGCCTTGCAGGTTCAGAATTAGGTAACTTCTTCATTTTGGCTTTTTCTTAATATACTTCAATTTCATACACTAAATTTAACGCTAAGTCGAGATAGTTTTTTTTTATAGGTGCTAGAAAAGATTCCCATACTGCAGTCATAGCTATATCAGTAGCTGGAATAGTTGTTCTTGGTCTAATCATTGTATTAATTTGGTGGTACAGGCAAACCATCAAAGGTATGTTTCATTTGGTAGTTAATTTAGTCAGTTTTATTTTATTTTTCCCGATGACAAAGAATTTTATACTGATGTATAAAGCCGATCATTTTCACATTAACACACGTATGCTGGTCTTTAATTTCTGTTAATTGTAATCTAATTTAGTGTTATTTATTTACTATGGTGAACAGGAATCTTGAAACTCGGGTGGAAAAAGAAAAATTTCTCACCGGTGTCCATTCAAGGGTCTAGTAGCCTAGACATTTCTGCTGGTACCACAGGAACAGTTGATCTTTCAGTTGAAGGAAAACCATTTGAAGGGATATTATACAGTCTAATTTTATTAGAATCTGCAACAGATGGCTTTGCTAATAAAAATAAGCTCGGTGAAGGAGGTTTTGGCCCCGTCCACAAGGTTAGCTTTTCTTTTCAAGTGAATTTCATGTAAATTTTCTTCTTCTTATGATCTTAAGATCCTCTCACATTTAGTAGTAAATTTCCAGTTCTCTGAATTTGCAATTCCTTTTGCCTTATTCCCGTTTTGTATCACAAATAAAAATATTAGTTGTAGTGCTTTCAATAGTTTACATGGTAGATAAATGAAAACTAATCCCAATAACAAGTTTTTCTCTATTTGCATTTTCCAGGGAATCCTTCCTGGGGGCCATGAAATCGCCGTGAAGAGGCTGTCCAAATGGTCTGGGCAAGGGTTGATGGAATTCAAGAATGAGATGATTCTTATTGCTAAGTTACAACACAGGAATCTTGTTAGATTGTTAGGATATTGCATTGAAGGGGAAGAAAATATGCTGGTTTATGAATACCTTCCAAATAAAAGTCTCGATACTTTTCTTTTCCGTATGTCTTTTCACCCTTTTAGTGTATGTTATGGACAATGGCTACACTAATACTACACAATTGATTAATGTCTATATGCACTTGTAATGACAGATGCTGAAAGGAAAGTGCATCTAAATTGGAAAACTCGGTTTATGATCATCGAAGGAATTGCTAGAGGTCTGCTTTACCTTCATCGAGATTCTAGGCTTCGCATTATTCATCGCGATATGAAAGCTAGCAACATATTGCTTGATGAGGATATGAACCCCAAAATATCAGATTTTGGGATGGCTAGAATATTTGGAGGGAACCAAAATGAGGCAAATACTGTTCGAGTCGTAGGGACATAGTAAGTTAAAGATCATCAAAACAATGACTATACAATTGAAACTGGAACAAAAAATCTAACAATTTTTCTTGATTCCTGTAGTGGTTACATGGCTCCGGAGTATGCAATGGAAGGTTTCTTTTCGGTGAAATCAGATGTCTACAGCTTCGGGGTTTTGCTACTAGAAATCATTAGTGGTCAAAGAAACACAAGTTTTCGCTCTCATGATTCTACAAACCTAGTTAAACATGTAAGGATTCATCTTTCTTTTTCATTCCTTCATGTTACCCAGTATCGAGCGAAAAACAATATAATTAATCGGTCCCAAAAGAAATCTATTAAAGGATACATTTCGGAGAAAATGAAAGACTTGGTAGGATTTCTTAGTGTTTATCTTCTAAACTCTTAATTTCTCTCCAGTTTCACTGTTATTCTTTTTCCCGCTCAAACTGCGTGGGCGTATTAAAATTTAGAATATACTATTATTTGGTGATAGTATTTAGAATAGTTAGTAATTATCTTCAAGTAATATTGATCTAAACATTATCCCAAAGTTTGTTCCCAAAAATAAAAATATTTCTTGGTTTCTTATGTAATTTGCTCCAATATAGACTAAATCTTCTATGGTTTCTTTCAACCTTTTTAAGTATTTTTGCTGACATTTTATAGGCATGGAATCTGTGGAAGGATTGTAAACCAGAAGAACTAATTGATTCTTCAATTATGGATTCATGTAATAAGAAAGAAGCTTTGCAATGCATCCATGTAGGGATGTTGTGTGTGCAATTTTCAGCCGTTAATCGACCAACTATGTCGTCTGTTGTGTACATGTTAGAGAGTGAAAGCACAAGTCTTCCTCAACCAACACAAATTGGCGATATATCACAGAACTCGGGCGAAATGGACATGATCATGGAGGGTCGAGAAATAATATATTCATCAAATGATGTTACAGTTACAGAAGTGATTGGACGGTGATCCTATTAGAAATCAAATGAACATTGATTTTGTATGTATGTTTTGTCTACCTTTAAGTGTGGATTATACAGATAGTAGTTGTAGCTAATTTTGTTAATTAACTTGTATATCCCAAAGCAAGAATTGACACAGTAAAAGTTTATGAAAATGGCAAATTGCATAAAGTCGGAACTTTATAATGATAATAAGTTTTTAAACTGACCCACTAAATTTCTAGCATATGGGCCACTACATCCACGTTTAGGAGGCTGACTAAATTCAAGCCTGATAAAGCCCACTTGGCTGAATTAAAAGAGTTATTTACTTGAATTTCTGTGGTGAGCCAAACATTTGGGCTTATACCATAAATCCAGATTATGTATTTTCACCAAAAATTTGTCGTATACATGAATTTGATCATGTATTCATGTGTTGTGTTGATTTATAGAATTCTGTAAATGGAATTGGAATGTTATAACGTAAATGACAAAAAACCCTTTTTAAATCTTCCATCTTCTATAAGATCTGTTATAATTTTTTTAAATTTTGTAACTTTATAAAAAATTTATAATGTTTTCGTACAACTATCAGCTGTATAAAGATAATCTTTTTCAACTTCTTGAAGTTCCAAGTTATTAACTACATTTATTTTTAAATATAATTCTTTATATGATAATAATAATAAAATAATGGCATTTATTTTTACAAGAACTTGTACACTAAATATCTAATCACCCACCACCATCGTGGGCTCCTGGCATTTCCATTTCCCCAAGATCTTGAACAACGGCACCTAACACCATCACTACCGTGTAAGAAAACACATCATTACCGTGAAAAAAACACCATGAATTGAAACTAAAAGAATTGGAGACACCGTCTTTGATCATATAACTTGTTCATGTTATACAACAGTAGTCGGAAAATTGGAGACACCGTACGTGAAATTGTACAAATGACGAGTTGTCACCGAATTTTTTTTCAATTTTACGTGTTTTGCGTGAAATTGTACAAATGGCGAGCTGTTACCGAATTTTTTCGTAACAAATAACATCTATTTAATCTATTAGTATTCCTCGATCAATTTAAAAAAATATTGGGTGAGAAGAGAGTAATTGAAGTTGACAACGGTGATGAGTTTTTGTCAGATTCTCTCTTCTCACTTAATATTTTTCAAAATTCATCGAGGAATAATAATCGATTAAGTAGATATGTTACTTGTAATGAAGAAATTCTGTGACAACTCGTCATTTGTGCAATTTTAAGCAAAATACGTCCCTAAATTGTGTACAAATTGAAAGTTCGATAACTTAAATTCAAATATTTAAAGTTTTGTACCTTAAATCGAAATAGGTGGAAAGTATAGTACACTTTTATGTACGTTTTCCAATATATTATTGATTATTTAGTCCGTTTTATTAATTATTCGATTGTTTTAATAATTTTTGTTAAATAATTGTATATATGTGTAATTTTCTATATATCTTATCTCTCTTTCTCTATCTCTATACATATAAAACATTTTCATCTTTATCTTAAAGTTAGATTCAATAATAAAAAATGAGTACGTTACCTTATTTTTTTTAATAAAAGTTATCTAATAAAAGTAATAAAATTGATTTGAATGAATGGTTAAATAAATAAGAGAATCAATAGATGATTGGTAACTTTGTATAGAAAGTAATAAACATATAATCAACGAAATATATAAAGCATCATTTATTCAACATTTTTCATCCACAAGAACTCACTAAAAAATGCAGAATGCTAAAAAAATGTAAAATGGATGAACCAATAGAATTGATCCATTTCAATTACCCATTTTCACCTTTTTTTTCTAAATCTAAATATCTCACAAATCGTATATCTATAAATTATAAAAATTACACCATTAAAATCAACGTCTTTTTATATTTAATTAGAGATCTCACATGATATACTTTCGATAAATTTTTTTCGTTTTCTAATGGGCATGTAAAATTCGTAATGTTAAATCACATGTGATTTAACACTCACATGTGAATATATCTACAATCAAATTATAAGTTTTAAATCACTAGCTATAATCACATGTAAATAATCACAGTTACAAATTATAAATTTAAAGTCACATAAAAATAATTTGTTTGATAATTTAATAAACCTTCAAAAAAAATTTTAGTTATAATCACATGTGATTAAACATTAAATTAGTAATCACATGTAAATAAATACGAATTTCAAATCATTTTTTATAATTATACATGTAAATAAGGGTGAGGTTCAAATGAGAATAACAAAACCGTTGAGAATAGGGGAACCAATACGAATGCGCCACGTGTCACAACCCGAAACCCTAAACCTCAAACCCTAAACCCTAAACGCTTTACAAAACCCTAAACCCTAAATCATACTAAACCCTAAATCCTAAACCCTGCTAAAACCTAAACTCTAAACCCTAAACCATGCTAAACCCTAAACTCTAAATCCTAAACCCTAAACCCTAACCCTAAACGCAAATCACATGTACAACTAATCAGTAACGCATGTGTTACTAATTTGTAAAACCACCAAAAAAATGAAAAAAAAACTCGTCGAAAGTATAGCTTGTGAGATCTTAAATCGAATAGGAGAAAACGCTGAATTTTATGGTGCAATTTTTATAATTGTTCGACTTGTCGTTTGTGAGATATTTAGTTTTTAAAAAGATGGGGGAAATGGGTATTTGATGAAAATGAGTGGTTGAGATTAATTCCCCTATTCTCACACAAAGTTGTTGTACTCATTTGAACTTTACTCATATAAATAAATATAAAGGTGAAATCACATGTGAATTATCAGTTATTATCACATACTTCATTTGAAAAACACATGTGATTAAACCTCAAATCAATAATCACATGTGATTTTGGCCGTAAACGAATACAATTCTTTAAAACTTAATATATAGTTATTTATGTGAATGAATATTAAGTCGTAATCATGTGTGAGTTAACATCTACCATTGATAAATAACTGTGTACCAATATTATATTTTTATCATAAATCACATGTAATTATACAAAAAATTACATGTGATTATACTTAAATCACATGTGATTATATATAAATCGCATTTTTCAAGACCCGATAAAAATGAAGAAAAAAAAAGTTTGTCAAAACTATAGCTTGTCGGATCTCTAATCGGAGAGAAAAAAATGTTGATTTCGATTATGTAATTTTTATAATTTTTAATCATGCTGTTTGTGAGATATTTAATATTAAAAATTCGAGTGGAAATTGAGTTTTAAAGAAAATAGAACATTCCTATTGGTTCGCCCATTATATATTTTTTTACCATTCTACATTGAACGCACCTCAAACTAATATAAGCAATTAAATGTGTAGGTTGATAATGAATTATTCGTCCCAGCGTTATGCGTATCACAAATATAAACTTGTATATCAATCTTCTATTTTTTTAAAAAAAAAAGAGTAATCTCATATAAATAGCATACACTTCTAATGATTATAACTTTTTTTTTTATCAAAAAATTACTTACATGAAAATATTTATGTAAATTTAGAAACCAAAAAGAGCTATCCTACTATTATTATTACTAATATTAATATTATAACCACCATTACGGCTTTAGCCCAGTGGTATTATTCTCCCAGTGCAAACGTTCTCGTAAATCGTGAAAGCAAGGAATTTGAGAAACAGGTCAGGAGTTCAATCCCTACACCCCACGATTTTAAAGGAAATAAATGAACATTGCCTGAACTATGATCCTTGGAGAAGGGTCGTATTGGATCCAAAGGATCCCGAGTTAGGTTTGTCCGTGTTGGAAAAATTGGGTTTCAAGTGCAATTTTCTCAAACCATGGACCTAAATATGTATATCTATATACAATATTTACGAGTGATATTTTATATGATTACGTAGCTTGTGACTAAGGCTTCGTAACTGTGTACTATGTGTCCAAAGTTATGTTGTGGTGAATGAGATATCATGCTTCAATGTGAGGAGTTTGGTGTTGGAACTAAATGAAGAAAAATGGGTCTGTTTTTACCCATGACCCATCAGGTTAACTGGACCTGTTTTGGGGTCTGTTGTGACCCATGACCCATCAGGTTAAGTGGGCTGTTTTGACATGATCCATGACCTATCAGGTCTGACCCAATAACCTGTGACCTTCCGATTATAGTTCAGTTACATGAGGGTGGTCAAAAGCTTAAAACTTCTAAATCATTGATCTTTGGTTTAATAATATTAATCATCAGAATTAATGCATCAGATTAATGAATTAGTTTGCAGTTATGTATCTAGTTGTATATATACACCACCTCCTCCCTCATTTTGGAATATAACAGCAACCAAATTCACAGCAAAAACACACACTTATCACTGCATTTTCAGGCAAGTTTTCAACTCCGGCTGTACGCATCTTTAGGCCGTCGTACCCTGGGAAACAGACTCGTATCTGTTTTAAGGGAATTGCGTTCAACGCAAGCTCCGGCCAATTTACTTTGTCTTTATTGTCTTTTATTTTCTTTTTACATGCAAATGTTTATGTAACTGTACGCTAATTATTGTAAATGTCAATAAAACTTAGTTTGTATTCTAAACTTTACTCCTACAGTCTTAAAACATATACGATACAAACTGAGATTTTTTCACACGATTGAGTTTATGTTTCTCACACTCTTGTAAAGCAAACTGATTAGTTTATTATGTTTAGTATGAACCAGTTTTGTATCAAAACTAGTACCAATTATCGTTTGCTTGGTAGTTGCAGATTATTATTATTTTTGAGTTTCTGTTTGTATCAGTTTGATACAAACAGAGGTTAAATATCAAAACTTCTCTACTTTTGTTCACATAATATATTGGCTAGATTTTGTTACAGAGCATATACGATACCACTCTGTAAAACATCTTTATGCAGTATCGGTTTCATATAGACATGTTTGTATAGAAAAGATACTTATGCATCAAACTTGGTATATGTATCGTATATTTTCGGGTTGACCAGTTACCTTTCGTTTATGCTTGAACAGTTCAAATTCACTAAACGTTTCTGCGTATATCAATTTTATACAAACTGAAACTGTTCACAGTTTTATACAAACCAATATGGTTTTTCGGTTCCAGAAACTGAGATTATATTAGTCTCTGTTTACATCAGTCTTATACTTGCTTTAGTGTTAGTTCATAACAGTTTATGTTTTCAAATTATATCTATATCTAGTATAAATACAAGAAAGATATAATTGTTTGGTTCAAACGAGTTTTGTGTCCAAACATTATATTATCTCCAAAACAGTTTGATTGTCGCTTATGACCCGTTTTGTGGTCAGAGCAACTTTCTGATTTATATAGTTTGGTCTATTGTTGAAAAACTTCATGTTTTCGTATAAACAGTTTAGTCGAACTTTTCCTGTTTATACATAAACAGATTAGCATTTGTTGCTTGATTAAACATATTGTTTAACTTGGGTTATCTTTGCATTTTCAGTGAAATGGCTTATTCGAGTACTCCTTCCATGAGTGCAACACCTGTGATCCCAACAGCCGTGTCATTAGCTGAGAGCGTTGCTAATCATGCAGAAAAGCCGAAGAAGTTTTCTGGGTTGCATTTCAAAAGATGGCAGCAGAAAATGTTCTTTTATCTCACTACTTTGAACTTGGCTCGGTTGCTAACTGAAGTTGCTCCTCAAATTGCTGAAGGGATGCCGACAATCAAGCTGTGCCGTGGATGCATGGAAACATTCTGATTTTCTATGCCGTAACTATGTGTTGAATGGGCTTGTTGATCCTCTCTATAATGTTTATTGCAAGGCAACCACGGCTAAGGAACTTTGGGAATCTTTGGATCGGAAGTATAAATCCGAGGATGTCGGGTCAAAGAAACATGTGGTTGCCCGATTCTTGGAGTTTAAGATGATCGATACAAAGACTGTCATGAGCCAAGTGCAAGATCTTCAAGTGGTTTTGCATGATATTCATTCCAAGGGAATGCATTTGAGTGAGACGTTTCAGGTAGCATCCATGATTAAGAAGTTACCTCCTAGTTGGGTGGACTTTAAAAACTACCTTAAGCATAAGAGGAAGGAGAAGTGTGTGGAAGATTTGATTGTTCGTCTTAGGATTGAAGAAAACAACAAGTTAGCATTGAAGAATACTTATTCTAATGATTCTTTCAAAGCTAATGTGGTTGAAGTGGGACAATCTTCCAAAAACAAGAAAGGCAAAGCTAATGGGAAAGGCAAAAGTAAAAGTGAAAATCATGGTACTAAAAGTAGAACTTTCAACAAGAAAATGAAGTGCTATAATTGTAGCTAGCCAGGTCACAAAGCGACTAAATGCAAACAGCCTAAACAAGAGGCCCCTCGACAAGCGAATATGATTGATGATGACATGGATCTTGTGGCTATGGTTTCTGATATTACTTCCATGATTTCGGAAGTTAATCTTGTTGGATCGGATGTTAAAGGGTGGTGGGTTGATACGGGAGCTACCCGTCATGTGTCTTCCGATAGGAGCCTTTTTAACACGTTTAAAGAGGTGAATAATGGGGAGAAATTGTTCATGGGTAACTTCGCTACTGCCGAGATCAAAGGAGAAGGAGATGTTGTGGTGAAGATGACATCGGGAAAGGAGCTTAAGCTCAAAAGTGTCTTGTTTGTTCTCGAGATTCGTAAGAATCTTGTATCGGGTTGGTTGCTCAACAAGTTTGGTTTTAGACGAGTGTTTGAGTGTCACACCCCCAAAATTTGAATAATAATAATTGTGGCAGAAGCTCGGGGCGTGACTCGATCAATCGACAATAAATCGAGAGCGTATGATTATCACATAACATCTATAATATTAAGATGCCAATAATAGTTTTACAAACATTACGGCTTATCAAGCCGTCAAAATAGCAATGTTATCAAATACATTATTTTTACAAAAGATAAGTTCTGGGATATTATAAATAAAATTACATTAAGTTAGTATTATAAGTAAATCTCATTTGTTCAAAATATGGCATCCTAATTATCGTGGCAAGTACGGTCTCAATATGCATGTGGTCTTGCGGCATAGCTAATTCTCTGAAAAATATATTTAAAACGTCAACATAATTGTTGAGTGAATTCACAGGTTTAAGACTCAATCATAAACCATCATTTAGTAAAGTTCATCAGTAAATCAAAGTATGGCATCGAATGCCTAATGTACGATTAATTAAAGTTTGAAACATAGACGGTGATCCCCCAATAGGTTTGCAAGTCATATGACTTAATATGCCGAAACCAAGCCTATAACCAAACCACGACTTATAATGAATCGTTTGCCTTGTACAATGTAAATATACGATCCTCGATGCGAAACAACGTCGCTAGTTAGTGCGACTAACCAAAACAGTGGGAGGGGGAACGTCACCATGATAGTACTATCTGTATATTCAGTGGCTAGCATCATCTAGCTAATGGTTATAGTCATTGTAAGTAAAAGGACTTATATGCACTACAACTTGAGAACTTAGGCTCCCATAAGGATACGTTGCCAGGTTTCAATAATCGCATTAATCAATTATATGTTTTTCACCCCAATGTTTGAAATCATTAAAACAGTAAAATAGGGGCTGTGAACTCACCTGAGTCCGAGCGTGCTAGCAAAATGATTTTAAGTAAATGAGTCCAAATAAGCCTCTTAGTGCCCTAAACGCATGAGGTCGTGTTAATAAATGTAGACGACCTAATAGTCCGTCTATGCTAGTTGTTCACTCAACTAGGGTTTTATGTGCCCTCATAGGCGTATGCGACACGTTGTGATCATTTAGTTTTCAAAATACTACAATCGTTTAACGTAAAATGTTATGTTTTTACATATATAACCTTGCTATTTGAGTTATTAATTAGTGAAAACATCTTAAATCAATGTTTATTTACTAAAAATTACTAAAGTGGTTCAAATATAGACGTTGCAACAAAAATCACTAAAAACATTCAAATAACATGCAAAACGAAGCAAATAAACTTCATCTGATTCCTAAATTTTTATTTACCCTATGAGATAAACTTTCTAACTAATCTTATATGATTCCATAGGTGATTATGAGATCAAAGAATCAAGAATCAAGCAAAACGAATAAGGGACGGAGAAGATACGGCATCTGAGATCAACCGAACGCATTCCGAGCACGTATGAGCTACACACATCCAAAATACCTGAAATTGGTATCATTAGAAGCATAATGGAATTACGAGATCGTAGGCGAAAGAATCAAGTCAAACGGACAAGAAACGAAGAAGATACACGCGAAACAAGCAACGAACGAAGTACCGAACAACGGGAAAATGGCAAACGGCCTCCACCATGCCGTATACGGCCCTAACAAATTCAAGCCTGATTCCCAGATACGGCGGCCTAAAGCTGCGTACAGCCGGAATCGAAAACTTGCCTAAAAATACAGTGATGATTGTGTGTTTTTCCTGTGAATTTGGTTACTGTTGTATTCCACAATGGGGGAGGAGGTGGTGTATATATACAACTAGATACATAACTGCTTTAAACTAATTCATTAATCTGATGCATTAATCCTGATGATTAATATAATTAAACCAAAGATCAATGATTTAGAAGTTTTAAACTTTTGATCACTTCATGTAACTGAACTATAATCGGAAGGTCACATGTTATTGGGTCAGATTAGATGGGTCATGGATCATGTCAAAACAGCCCACTTAACCTGAAGGGTCATGGGTCACAACAGACCCCAAAACAGGCCCAGTCAACCTGATGGGTCATGGGTCAAAACAGACCCATTTTTCTTCTTTTATTTCCAACACCAAACTCCTCACGTTGAAGCATGATATCTTATTCACTACAACATAACTTTGGACACATAGTACACCCTAGTCACAAGCTACATAATCATATAAAATATCACTCATAAATATTGTATATAGATATATATATTTAGGTCCAAAGTTCGAGAAAATTGCACTCGCAACCCAATTTTTCCAACAATCCCCCACATGAATAGATATCGATATAAAACACACAAACATACTGCATTCTCAACAGTTGAGTCTTGCATAGGATAGGTTGGTGTTACCCTTTGAACCTTCCCTTATGAAACATACTTAATCTCCTGGCTCCCAGTAGATACGATGTCTTTGAACTGATCTGCCATTTGTGTAGACGACAATACATTTCACACATGACTCTCCTTGACAATTTCAACTCTTCATAGTCGTGTTCATTATGGTCCCGAACACTAGCCTGGTTCTGCGAGAGCTCTGGGAATTATGCCAAATAATTCCTTTCTAAGCGACTCCACTTCTCTCTCACATAGGTGATTATTACGTAATCATTAAAATCTTAACACTTAACCTCACATTGTTGTCACAAATTTATACGAATGGACTAGGAAATTTATGAAAAATCCCCCACATTGACCTCACTTAATTAATACAATTAGGTTGTCCTATTAAACCTAGATCGTGAGATCTCCAAGCAACTAGGTTAGGTTTCCTTCGTATAAAATCATTCAATCAAGGGATTTAGTCCCATTCCGTTTGATCACCTATAAACTACCTCTCAGCTTAAGCCTTTTGTAAGCGAATCCGCTATATTATTAATTGACTTCACGTAGTCAATAGCGATAATTCCTGTTGAGAGTAGTTGTCATATCGTATTATGCCTACGTCGTATATGCTGAGACTTATAGTTATATATTATGCTATGAGCTCTGCTAATGGTCGATTGGGTATCACAATGTATAAATATGCCCGACACCGGCTTACGCCATTCTTGTATGTCCTCGGTAAACTGGCGTAGCCACTCAGTCTCTTCTCCATATTTATCTAACACGATAAAGTCAGATTCCATTGTGGACCTAGCTATAACTGTTTGTTTACAAGACTTCCAAGATATAGTGCCACCTCCCAATATGAAAATATACCCACTGGTGGCTCTGGAATCCTTTATATCAGAGTTCTAATTCGCATCACTGTATCCTTTGACAACACCTAGATATATATTATAACGGAGTCCATATTCACGAGTAAATCTCAAGTACCTAAGTAGTCGAGTAATACACTTCCAATGCTCAGAGCTAATACAACTCATCAAATACATTAGACTGTCAATTATTCTTACATCATTCTTACGTGCATATTAGGCAAATTCTCTATCTAATTAGTGTGAATTCGTTGTCATCAAATTAAGTCTAGCACAAAGCCCACGCTTGCATATGAGATGCACATTATTTTAATGCGGGATGCATTAGTAATCATTGAGAATTATACAAACAATCGGTAAAGACCGACACCCACGAACGTTGGTGATCAATTTTCATAAATAACATAAATCTATTCGAATATAAATAGTACTTATTTATATTATGATAATGATGCTAATATATAAGCATAACAACCTTTGATAATCGATAAACGTTCACGAGAACTAAAAGACGTGCAACGACAAGATAGATTATGTAATTAATCGAACGAGCTAATGATAAACATTCGAATATTATTAAAAATAATTAGTAATACTTTAATACCATTAATATATCCTAATTACCACTAAATCACCTTAATTACATGATTAACACTTAATTAATCAATATTAGTGCTTAATGACCTAATTAACTAACCCTAATCCTAACTAGTTGAGAAGTCAAAGGGGACCCCTCTCCAAACCATCCACCACCTCCCATGGCCCCCTTTTTGGCCATCACTTACACCATGCTTGCACAACCATGCCTTTACACTTACTTGACTTCCATGCACATTCATTCAACACACCATTCTTCACAAACACACACACACACACACACACACATACTCTCCTCTCCTCCCTCTTCAAACTTACGGCCTAGGGCCCCCCTTTCACTTTAATTTTCAAGAACACCACCACAAACCACCACTTTCAAACCATAAATTATAGCTCTTTTAACATATAAACACCTACAAATCATAACCCCACTACATTCACATGAGTAATCGAAGTTAAACACAAGCATTGAAGCTAAGAACCATTCACAAGGAAATCAAGTTCTCATCTTGCTCCAAATTCATCCTAAATCTTTGTAAGGAGACTTTTCTCTAGTATTTAACTTTATATATGTGTTTATGCTAAAAATGTTCATTCATACTAAAATATTCATTTAAACTAGTTACTTTGTCTTTTAAAAACATTAACCAGTAAGTTTAACCAATAAAAAGTCTATAAACAAGTTTAGAGACTTTAAAAATGCAAAATATATGTTCTACACTTTAAACTCTTCATTTATATGTAATAAACCCTTATTTATATTAAAATAGTTATTTTAAACTAAATAAAAACATAATAAACTTGTAATGACATAAACTTTGTGGTATAAAAGCTAACTAAACACACTTTTGGGTGAAAAATATCAAAAAGAAGACTTAAGGGACTAAATATGAAAAATCCGGATTTTTGAGGACTAAACTGTTAAAAATAGTTTATTTAGAGTTTATAATGTTAATCTATGGATTAAAGTGTTAAAGACCAAACCCTTGTGGTTAAAAACCAAGAAAACTAAACTGTGCGGTTAAAAGTGAAAAAATGAGAACTAGAGGGACTATACATGTAAAAACAGAAACTTTTGGACCTTAGCTGTGAAAATCAGTAACTTATGTATATTATAGTATAAACCATGATTTAAAACAATATCCATGTGGTTAAACACTAACAAACCAAAGTATTGTGCAAGAAATGGAATAAATGAAACTGGAGGGACTAAAAGTGTAAAATTTGTAAGTTATGGATTGAGATTGTAAAATAAGTAAGTAAAATGATATTAAAGTTTAATCTATAGTTTAGAGTGTTAAAATCAAGACTTGTGTAATTAAAAATCGATAAATCGAAACTTTAAGCTAAAAATGAGATAATTAGAAACGTTAGGGACTAATAGTGTAAAATCAGAAAGTTCATGGACTTAAGACTTAACAAGAAAAAAAAGAGTAACTTAAGTGTCCAAAAGTGGAAACTCTATGAAAATAGGTCGGGAATCTAACTCATACGGTAAAAATCAAGAAACCGAACGATTCAACTTAAAATGACAAAATAGAAACTACAAGGACTAAAACTGCCACTTAGAAACTTTGAGGACTGTTAAGGATCCTCTGTAAATCAGGGGACTTTATTATAAATATATACATTAAGTCATGATTAGTGTGTAGACCGAGAAATCGTGAAAACCAAATTAAAAGTTAAAACATACATTAACGATAAAGGTTATAAAAATGAGTTATAAAACTTATAGCGTTATTACAAATGTATATTAGGTCTAAGCAACATGATTATATTATAATAACGTACAACACACAATTAAAAGTCAATTAAACGAAATCGTGAACTTCGAATAAAATACGATCGAGACGATACATATAACGAATCAATAATCAACGCTATGAGTATATTATATATATTAGTACATTATAAGGTTGATGACGCGCCACCAGCGGTCGGTCAGGAATTACCCTGTCGTTAGACTGGCTACTGGCGACGTGTCGGTGTGTTTTAATATTTATAAATGCTGGGGACCTAAGTTTTATTAGGGCTATTTGACCTAAAGGTTGTATAGCAACAAGTATGACCTAGGGTCGTTCTTCAAAATCAACTGTATTGTGAAATAGAGTAATCAGGATGTCAAAATCTATCCAGTGAAGGGGTTTTGAAAATAGTTGCACTACAACAAAATCATTGTTATAGGACGCTCATTAGTGTCCTAAAAGATCACTTTATAGGACCTTTTATCTAATAGGACGCCTAACTTAAGTGTCTCGTATAAAGGCGTCGTAATAAACAAAAGGCGTCCTAATACACATAATGCAACACCTTTTTAGTAGTCTCATAAAATATCTAATGCAACACACATGGGGTCCTAACAAATTACAAAATAGGACTCTTTCTGATGTTCTAAACTTTAATAAATGTGCATCTTCTATCATCTTTTAAGACACGCACTAATGTCCTAAAAAGTCTATTAGGATGAAATCATATGTTTCATTTATACTCTCATGAGGACGAAAAAAAACGTCATTACAAAGTTTTTTTTCTTTAGGACCAATTTTTGGCGTACAAACATGATCCACGCATTTGGTCTTATAAATATAATTAAATAATATCAATAGCGTCCTACGAATTAATTTCATTAGATGCGATTCGAAAATATATATAAAATGACATATTATATAAAGTTATACTAATTAATTAATGATTAACATTTATTTACAATGTATGAGTCCAAACATAAGTCAATAAAAAGAAAAAGAATTAAATTAAATTATGATTCAAAGAAGTCATTCCATAACAAAAGTATTTCTAATAAAGTATTAACATCATCCAAAATAAACTTCTCTTACGATCACATGGTCAAGAGTATCAAACCCACGAAAAAGAAAACTAAAAATAGTGTTTAGTCATCATGCATCGTCCTCGGACATCACCTACAATCAAATAATATGTACATAAGTATCTAGTTGAGAAATAATGAATCCTACTTTTTATTTTTTATATAATATATAACAAGAAGTTAACAAAACTAACATACCGAAACGAATGTACAAGGCCACGCGGTACTTGCCCCAACAGCATCTTCAATTGTCACAAGTAAGTCAGATGGCCTCACCAACCCGGTCCAATTTCTTCACCACTAACATGCTCATTCAGATCTAAGCTCTTAACTCTACGTTTCGCTACAATCTCAGTAGAGTTTATAATATTTCGAAGGTAAACTTCAGCTCCAACCTATAAATTTATTTTCAACCAACATCTCAATCAGATTCAAATGAAAATGTATGCATCAGTTAACACAAACACTTACATCATAAATATATTAGATAAACAAAACACATACCCGTAA
The DNA here is from genome assembly GCA_963930675.1 of Gnaphalium uliginosum. Classification (NCBI taxonomy): domain Eukaryota; kingdom Viridiplantae; phylum Streptophyta; class Magnoliopsida; order Asterales; family Asteraceae; genus Gnaphalium; species Gnaphalium uliginosum. The sequence goes on from OZ005682.1 coordinate 26,809,231, forward strand.
AGGGACACTTGCTTCATTAATACCATGTTCTCTAGACACTTCCCTCTCAGACTCCTGGCCTTCTAATTGAGCCACTTTAGCTTCTAGTTGTTCGTTTCGAACTTTCAATTCAGCATTCTCTCTACGACATGCGGAACAACTTGGAATCACACCCCAAACATCACTAGCACGAACACCTAGCCCATACATGCGTGCAAGACCATTTTGATCGTTGCCTATGACCTTAGAAAATGTATCTTCTGGCCCTAGCTTATCAATGGAACCCTCTGGAAGCTTTGATCTATGTTCTTGCATCTTTTCCTATATTGAAAATATATTATATAAGTTAAATCTACTCCATCTATGTAGCAATGAAATTTAATATAAATAATTACAAGACTTTAGAATGTTAACTAATATGTTCAAATATGCAATGGAGATATGTAAATTGTGTAATGTCAGGTGTTTGTGTTAATAGTAATAAAAGTACGTACAAGTGCATTTTCAGCTTCTTTATTCTTTGTAGTTCCATCTTTGGAGAAGCATGCACGAAACATTTCCATTCTACTTGGTTCACATCCTAAAGACTCCTATTTCAACAAAGTTGTATATTAAAAAAATATATATAGACATATTACAATAAAATTATGTAAAATGCACATAATTACAATATAATAGCAAATTACCTTTAGTTCTTCACGGACTCTCGCATAACTTTTTTTACCAGTAACTTGAACCATCTTCTTTTTCGCCCTATTTTCCTTGTTCTTTTCACTAAGTTTTTTATGTGGAAAAGTGAAAAAGCAATATCTAAGCGTTTTTTTTTTTTTTTTTTTTTTTTTTTTTTTTTTTTTTTTTGCAACTGAAAACAAGTTAATACCTTACTATTCAAAAAAGAAAAAAAACAAGTTAATATCTTAGAAGAATCTTTATTCCAATACTTAACTAGTCTCTTCCAGAGACGTTTATGAACTCGTTCCGGCTTAGACTTAATTTGCTCTCGTAGTGGCAAAGATGGATCATGGTATTCTTTCAGTCTTGCTCTCCAATTTCTCACTTTCTTTCCAAATGAAGCTAAGATCCAGTCATGAGCACTTGAAGGAACATCAAACTTTGTCTAAAGAAAGAACAAATCTAATTACATATATTCGCAAACTAATACGTTAGCCCTTGGAATATAAATAAAATTTTGGAAGTACCTTTAAGAGTTCTAATAATGCATGTTTCTTAGTATCACTAACTTTAGGCCAAGGTTTGTAAATTGAGCAGTATTTTTCACCCCTAACAACAGCGCCCATGAAATGGGTCAGTTGACTAGTTTTTTTCTTGTCAATTGATTGCCCATATTCATTAAATTGAATCTTAATAATCTCCGATTCACCCCAGATTTGTTTCATGCGAGTTACTCTTTACATTTCTTGCACCTACAAAAACTAAACACAGGTTATAAACTATAAAGTCAAGATAAATACAGACTATGTTCAAGTCAATGTTGTGTTCTACTATATCATTATTTAAACAAAATATAAGTATCAACTATAAAAGTGAGTTCAAACAAGTGAAGAATTATTCAAAAGAATACTGTAAAACAACAACTTCAAAACTGCTCTATGTCCTTACAATTATTTAAAATAGACAACAAGCTATATGAAGGCTATGTTCAAGATCAAGTCCTCATTTTTTACTTATAAAAGTCAAAGGATGAGAGGGGGTTTGTGCCTATTGAGTATATATATTAGAATGTTGGCTGTTAAGCTCCCTGACATAATTTAGTATGAGAGAATTAATGGTAGAATTTAGATTCTGTATATATATAGTTTGAGGAAACATATATAGTTTGAGGAAACATGTGAATAAGTAGTGTAGGGCTAATATGTTGAACCATATGAGTAATCTTTGGTCCCTTCATGCATATATTGTGGATTAAAAATGTGTCAAATGTATAGTTAGTTTGTTTAATTGTATTGAGTTTATTCTAACATCATTACTAACTTTATAAAAAGTCACTACTAACTTTAAGTTTACTACCAAATCTAAACATTAATCATTATGAAATATACAAAAGAGTAGTGTAGTATACTTGACCTGTTTTGTTTGCTTCAGGGCCTTCATGTTGTTCTACCACAAGTTCCTCATCTTCATTAGCCGATTCGTTATCAACTATCATATGATCTTGATCTTCATATTCAGCACCATCTTGCTCCATATCAGCTGCATCCATATCATCATCTTCATATTCATCTTCATATTCAACACCATCTTGATCCATATCAGCTGCATCCACATCTGTAACAATGTAAATGTAAACATGGGAAAAACTATTAATCAACTAATTTCGGTTTAAAAGAAGGTAGCAACAACATTTATAGCCATAACATTAATGGCACATATATACCTTGACATCTCACATCATCCCCTTCAATTCTATTTTGAATATTCTCAATTATCATCTCATCTATGTCTTCATTTTCAACACAATCTAGTTTTTCGTTCATATTTATAATTACAGGAGATTAAAGATGAAACATGGTTTTGAAAGTGGACTTTGTTATGAATAGTAGATATAGAAGTTTGACACTAATACATACGTACCTTGAGATGTCAGGTTAACATCAGCATCATTATCTTCATTAACAAGACATAATTTTCTCCTAGGTCCACTTGAATTAGGCTTTGTTAAATTCTGTTTGATAGCCCCTGATTGCTCAGCTGACTCTTTCTTTTTCAAGATTAAGTCATCCGTTGTCATTGTACCATTGATTGCTTTTCTATTGCTGCAGATTTGCCAACTATTAGCCCATTGCGCTTCCGACCTTCCTCACATAGTTGAGATTTAGTTTTTTTTACGCACCTGAATCAACACAGTGTGCATTTCGAACACAAGATTCCTTAAGTGGTAACATAGAAGAGACCTTTGGAGCAATCACCCGTTTATTCTTCGCTAAATTAGCATACCGGTTCATTGACATTGGTGCAATATATTGAGGACGGTGTTGCTGTAAAAATAAAATCCCATAAGTGTATAACTTATAGAAAACAAATAATTTTAATAATAAAATTGTCAATCTTGGTACCTTTGTTGGTACTCCGGCACTTGGGTTAATTTCTTCATCGTCATATTCCTCACCATCACCACTATTATCAGGCATATAATCGACATCCTTCTCATTACTAGATCTTTTGAGTTTGCTTTTCTTTGTTTTCTTACTTTGTACTAAACTTGTAATAGAGTTAGCAATGTTTTTAACTCCTAGCTCCCTTAACCGTTCTTGGTTCTGTTTAACCCTCAACAATTTAGCCTTCTCGTAATCATTCATTTGTTTATGTGTACCTTGATCTTGCTTACTGTGATTTTCCATTAGTAAAATTAAATCAATACATATACACACTTTATTTGGAAACTTTGGATCAATCATATATATACAAAACCATAAATATAGGAGATATAATACACATAAACATCACGGAATCAGAAATCAGAAATCAGAAATCAGAAATCAGAAATCGAAATCAGAAATCGAAATAAGAAATCATAGCATATTTAAAGTTTTTGATACCTAAATCGATTGTATCCAACACGTTCTCCTGCTGCTGCCGCTGCTATTCCGTGAAAATTCAGAGGTGGATATGATAGGGGTTTCAACTAGGGATGACTTTGAATTGTTAGTAACAGAAAATGAGTAATTAATGGTGAAATTAATGGAGGGAATATTGAAATTTGGGGAGGTAATATTTAATTTTGGGGAGGGAAAGAATCGACACACACTTTTTATGCTTAAAATCAATGCTAATTTAGAAGAAAATTAAATATTATTTAGTAATCATATACTATGATGATGAAAATGATATTATAATTTATAAGTAAGTAATTTTTATTTACGTATAGATATAGATCAATTTTTTGTTGTGTCTTTTGATTTCTCAATTTTAAATTTTTGTGTGATCTTTCAAATAGCTCAATTTAATGTTCTCTTTTAACAAATTATGGAGTCAATTGCGTTACTAACTACCAAGTATAGAACTGTACTTACATGTAAGTTATAAACAACTTAAACTAAAAGACTGATCTTTAAAAAAAAATATTATTAACGAGATTCATCAATGTGCCATTGGCTGATTTGTAGAAATAGACTAAATATTATACTATCATGTAATGATGTTGATTTAGCTAAATCATTTATAATATGGTCACACAAAAAAAATATAAAACCGACCATCTTGCGTCCCCTATCCACAACAAATGTAATTAATGATGACATATAACAACTTTACATTATAAACTTTACATATCCTTTTTAAGAAAATTTACATATCATTCCATTGAACCTTTTAACTTTTATCTTTTATAAAATGTAAAACGTCGACACAACCACCATCATCATAATTCCGACTTGCTCTGTTATGCCTAGTCTCAACATCAGGGGATAGGTACAATGAACAAAACGACATACACTCTTCTACTAAATACTCTTCTGCAATTGAACCTTCAGGTTTACTCCTATTCCGCACATAAGATTATAACGTAGACAAATACCTAGGTGATCAAAAAATGAAAGTTTAATTAATGATATCTAAAAAAAGTAGCAATTAAAATGTTAATACATACCTCTCGATTGGATACATCCAACGGTAATGTACAAGTCCAGCTATTTTGGCCTCTGAAGCAAGATGAACCGAAAGATGAACCATGACATCAAAGAATGACGGTGGAAAAATCCTCTCTAGATCACAAAGAATTTTCCCGATCTCATTTTCCATTTGAACCAAATCATGCAGGTTAAGAACTTTTGAACATAGTTGTCTAAAGTAAAGACATAATTTCATTATAGGAGAGCCTACATGCTTAGGTAATAAATTTCACAACGCTACTGAAAGTAATTGTTGGATCAAAATATGATTATCATGACTTTTAAGCCCAAAATTTTTTGGTGGTTTCACCTGGACACATCTTGATATATTAGTTGCATATCCATCAGGAACTTTCACATTTTTAAGGACACCACAGAATATTTCCTTCTCATTTTTCTTCATTGAGAAACAAGCCGAAGGCAGGTATACTTTGTTATTATCTTGAACTTGCGGATGAAGTTCGGATCTTATATCCATTTCTTGTAAATCAAGGCGGGCTTTTATGTGATCCTTAGTCTTTCCATCTAGATTCAATATCGTTCCAACTAGACTATCACAAACATTCTTCTCGATATGCATCACATCTAAATTGTGGCGTAGCAAATTATCTTTCCAGTATGGCAACTCAAAAAAAATACTTCTTTTCTTCCAATTAAATGGTAGATCTGGGTTATCTTTCACTAGTTTTCCAAATTTAATTTCATATCCATTTAGCTCGTTAAGTACATCCGACCCTGTCAAGCGGGGAGGTGCCATCCCATGTTCTTCAGTGCCATCGAAAGACTTCTTATCCTTCCGAAAGATATGTTTATTAGGCAAAAATCGACGATGTCCCATGTAACAAAATTTTCTGCCATGCCTTAAGCGTTGTGACTTTGTATGCTTATGGCAACATGGACATGCAAGTTGACCTTTAGTGCTCCATCCTGATAAGTTCGCGTACGCAGGAAAGTCACTTATGGTCCATAACAAAGAAGCACGCATTTGAAAATTATTCTTTGTTGAAGCATCATAGGTCTCTACTCCAACATCCCACAACTCTTTCAGCTCTTCCACCAAAGGTTCTAAATAGACATCTATATTATTCCATAGAGCAGAAGGACCAGGTATTAGTAAAGACAACATGAAATAAGGTTGCTTCATGCACATCCATGGTGGTAGATTATATGGCATCAAAACAACAGGCCATGTACTATGAGAAACACTCATCGTCCTAAAAGGATTAAACACATCACTAGCTAAACCGAGTCTACCATTTCGAGGTTCCTTAGCGAATTCAGGATATTGGAAATCAAATGTTTTGCAAGCGGGGGAATCTTCAGGATGTCTCAGGTAACCATCTTTAGTTCGACTCTCTTCATGCCATCTCATGGAAGCAGCAGCTTTTGAAGACATATATAGCCTCTGCAACCTTGGTTTAAGTGGAAAATAACGCAAAACTTTTGCTGCAATCTTCTTAGTCTTCGAGGTTTTCGGTTAACTGATCTTCGTGATCATCCTCATCTTGTGTAAACCTTGACGTATGGCAAACATCACATTCAGTTTTCATATTGTTTTCTTTCCAGTACAACATACAATCATTAGGACATGCATCAATTTTCTCGTAACTAAGTCCCAAATCTCTTATAAACTTCTTCATTTCGTACAATGACTTGGGTATACAAGCATCTGGAAAAGCCTCTCTCAACGTATCGAGCATCATGGTAAAACCTTGGTCATTGCATTTTCCTAAACACTTACTATGATAGAGTCTAACGATAAAAGAAAGAACTGAGAATTGGTTACACCCTGGATATAGTTCTTTCTTTGCATCTTCCAAAACATTATAAAACTTGCTTGCGTGTGCATTTGGTATATCGAGATTTTCATATTCTATTCCCATTTCATTTGAAGGCATGTTCTCATCTAACATACAGAAGGCATCATACACCAATCCTTGCATGTCATCTAACTTACCGGATGTAGGAGTATTAGAGTGTTTGGAAATTAAAGGAGAAATTTGATAACCTTTAATAAAACCATCACATATAAGATGAATTCTAGCCTCCTCCCGATCGACCCACATGTCATTACCACATTTAATGTATGGACATAAAATCTGTCCACTTAAACATTCCTTAGAAAACATAAGATTAAGAAATTCGTCTAAGCCTTTTTCGTATTCAATATTCACTGTTGGTAGAGACATCCAACTATTATCCATCTTGGCCCTGTTATATAAAATACAAGACTCATCACGGTAAAAAGAAACATATAAAATATTCATAATGCGAAAAAATAGTATCCTCATATTGTACCATATATGACGATATTAACAAGCATGAAACCATGCGAGTGTTATTAAGCTGGCCAAAATATAAATAAAGGCATATTTGGGTCCGTGAGATGACTAGCGCATTAGTGTCTACAGCAGATCCAAATTAAATGAGTGGATCACCAAGCGACTGCATAAAGATTTGTTGGATTGGAAACAAAGTCTATTCAATATGATAATTTAGTGCAGATATTCAGGTGGCTTTTGTTCATTGTTTAGAAGAAATAAAAACCACCTAATACTCAAACGGAAATTAGACAATTAAATCAAATAAAACTGAAAAAGTTGTGATCATCTTGTTGTGTTTTGTGTACTATCATTAGAGGTGACAAAACGGGCAGGGGGTTGGTCTGGGCAGCTGGATCAAAATGAGTTCGGGTCTCAACAGGCTCGGGTCTTAGTGGGTGCGGGTCTCAATGGGCTCGGGTTTCAATGAGTTCGGGTTAAAAAGGGTGTAATTAGAAAAAACATTAAAAAATCAAGTAATTTATTTTTTTCATTAAGTTTGAATTTAAATATGATATGATTATTTGCGTTATAATGATTCATAGAAACAATTGTCTACAGCTATAAGTTATGATTATCTACTAATTTCATTTTAAAAATCTCTGTCCGTTTATACCCATAGCTATTTTTACTCTTTCGTCTACTCAGACACATAGCTATTTAAAATTTCGACCACTCACACCCATTCTTACATTTCGTACCACCCATAACAACCCAAAGCTTAAGAAAAAAAAAACCAAATTCGCCCAGATTGAAGGCATTTGGGCACAAATTGCCAGTATTAACTATCATTATGTAAGAAAACATCTAATTGACTCCCATAGTAAACCAAAATTATATCGATTATTGATAATTGTTCAGTAGAAAGATAGAGAAAATCGACATGTTTACAATATCCCAAGAATTTGTGTTTCAAAAGTTCATATGTCGAATGAGATAAGCAAATGAGTTTTATACCTGATCACTTTGAAAGCGTGTGAATGAGAGGACTGCAATAATTTTTTTATCGTCGAAATATGAGAGAGAGCCGTTGTGGTGTATCAGTTTAACGGTAGAAGATCGAGTTTAGGAGAAATCAAAAGAGCTGGAGACTATGTTAGGGTAAAGCGTGAGCAACCTTTTCTTAAATGTGCCTTAAAACATCAAATATATATTACTTAATGAAAATAAAAATCAAAGTATCAGTTTGTTCATTGGTTAGCTGCTTGAATTAAAAACATGTGGTCACATGTTCGATCTTGGTGGACAACCTTATATGTTTAAATTTTTATACACTTCTTGAAAAAATATATTATATCAACCCCTTTGCTACCAAAATTAAGAAACTCAAAATTCAAATGTATAGTTCTCCAGGGAATGTTGTAAAGCAAAAATAAAACCCGAGTATAAATAATCTTCACAGGCAATGGAACAATAGAGTAAAGGTGAAAAGTGCATAAACGATATCTCAACTGATGGCTTACATTTCATCTCGATCCACTAACACTAAATATATATATAAGACTCATATATCAAGTGTCCTATTAAATATCATCGATAATAAGACATTAACAAATAAACGTCCTATAGAGTAAAGGTATTAGGACCTAGACATAAAGTGTCATAACAGATACTATAATAATATGAATAAAAACTGAAGTGTCCTATTAGATGTTTTATATGACGCCTTTTAAAAAAAGTCCCACAAAAAAAGTCCTAAAAACCCATTTTTGTTGTAGTGTTGGGAGTTGGTTTTGGTTTGTTTTCTAAGTTTTACTACTAATTAATACTACACAATAAAATAAAATATAGGGATAGCAGTCAGGATAGAGGGGGTGTTTATTGTGACTTCGTTAGCATTGCTTTGGGATGATGTTTTAGTTAAAGATTTGAAAACGTCTTTCTAAAGATTTGTATTTTATTTGTTTTAGGTATTTGTGGTGTAAACACTAGCACCCTACTGATTGATTGCTCAATCAGTATATCACTGAGTAACTAGGCTATCATGATTCTGATCGGAGGAGGATGCTCAACTCTCAACATTGCCCTGTTACGGAACAATGACCATTTCCTGGAACTACGAAGATTCCTGGGTGCATGAATAGAGTAAAAGACCCACTAATAACCTGACCGTTCTTAACACCACAGTGATACATAATTGAATAAAACATTTAAGTTTAAGACTTGGTTGGTGTTTGATTATTTTCCATCAATGGTTGTAGAATCCAGGAGTGATAGACAAATTTGGAATACTTGAGGATTCCTCGTCTTCCTTTTTGGATTTATAAACTAAGTTTTTATTTAAGATAAGAGATTCTCTATGTATGATTTAAACCAGCTCTCACTTATATTTAACCAATAAATCCCTAGTTTATTCACAGTGTACAATACTTGTTTAAAATAGCATTTCCACGGCTTCGAAATCAGACCATGTTATTTAAAAACAGATATTTAATCCAAAGTTTATTCACGGTGTACAATACTTGGTTAGTATTTCCACAGCTTCAAAACCAAAACACAGATAATTAATTACCTCTGATATGACGTCTTATCAAAAAGGTTTTAACTACGTTTATTGGTGGAAAGGCAAATAGTACTTGAAATTGCGGTTTAAAATCGTAGACGGAATGTGTAATCAAAGCACCGAGTTTTCATTTATAATTATAATAGTTTGGAACATTATTCCATAACGGATTGTGCCCACGACTTTTCATAGCTTGCACGTTCTGACTACATACATTGGTGTTTCCATCGCTATACCAATGATAAGCCGTTTTACGTTACTTCCGTTGCTTTATAATGACATCATCTCAATTAATACGACTAACAACATCACAACAAACACACAATATAACTACTCACTAATCATGGAAAGTAATCCTAAATCTAGCATAATAACAATAATAACGTGCATTATAATAGATAAGGAAAGATATAACCGTAAATAGTGCGTAGTTTGAATATATGCTGAAAGATTACAACGAGCGGAACTTCCGAATATTTTTGACAATATTACAATAATAGCCCCTCCAAGTATCTTCAACAATATTACAATAAAGCCCATCCGTTAGTCTTGGTTAAATATTAACCAAGAACTAACTGACTACTAACCTAACTAGCTAACTCTAGAGAGAGAACCTAGAGAGAGAGTGTGTGAGAGAGAGTGTGAATGAGACAAATGAGGTGAAAGGTGTGTGGAATGAGGTGAGGGAGGTCATCTATTTATAGGCAAGCCTCAAAGCCTTTGTACAAGCCCCAAAACACAAAATACAAGCACAAACAAGCACCAAACTAACCTAAAACCAATAAATGGCACTAAGGGGGCCGTATACGGCACCCTAGGAACCATATACGACACCCTAGGGGCCGTATACGGGGTCCAAGGGGCCGTATACGGTCAACGCATTTCGGGGAGAACCAGCTAGCTCTGGGTTCGAGTGGATTTCATTCTTGAACAAAAATCCATTTTAGACCAAGCAGGGACCGGGGATCAAAGTTCCATTGATTCATCTATCTCAAATAGGGAAAAAAAAGGGAATTGCGTTCAACGTAAACTTCGACCACTTTACTTTGTCTTTATTTTCTTTTATTTTCTGTTTACATGCAAATGTTTATGTAAAAATGTCAATAAAACTTGGTTTGTATTCTAAACTTTACTCCTATAACCCGGTTGTAACAAACTTTTGAGAATATTATTATAACCAATAATCGTACAATAACCTTAATCGGTTAAATTATCTTGTTTGTAACAATCTTTTAATATCTTTAATATTTTATTTATTTTATTTAATGTTAAATTATATTTTAAGGTATTTATTACAAATATATATTATTTGACTTTCTATTTTTTAGTGATTTACTTCTAAAAATGTCAAACCCTTTGGACATCACCTCCTCGAAAAATAACTTAGTCCACTCGTGCACTTCTTTATTGAAACTTAGTACACAACTTTCACACCCAGAATTGAAGCGCGTGTGTCTCTTTGACGATCGCAAGATTGCAGTCTGTAATTTAGGGTAAACAAAATCGCAGGGTCAACATCAAAATAGAGAATCTTCTTCGATTGTTTATTCAAATTCGCATTAAAAAAAAACCGAATTATGGTTTTTTGTTTTTGGGTATTTACAGTTCTTTACATGTACATATCAAATGCTTCTCCGATCGATACAAATTTTAGTGCAAAAACCATTTATAGTCTCAATACAACCCAACAGCTTAATGATGGTGAAACTTTAGTTTCATCAAATAATCGATTTGAATTGGGTTTCTTTTGCCCTTCGAATCCATGCAAAGATGTTAAGTTTTTAGGGATTTGGTACAAGAATATATCACCGCTCACTGTTATTTGGGTTGCCAATCGAAAACGACCAATTCGAAAACCTTCATCTGATGTACATTTAGTGTTAAATGATTCGGGTGTTATTGTTATACTAGATGGTAGTAAAAGAGTCGTATGGAGGAATTCTCCTAATCGTTATTTGCCTCGTAAACCGCTTTTGCAGCTTTTGGATTCTGGTAATCTTGTTGTTCAAATTTGTGATAATTCGACGTGTAATGGAGGTTATTTATTTGAAAGCTTTGATCTTCCGGGAGATACATTATTGCCAGGTATGGAACTGAGTTTTGATTATGGATCCAAGGTTAAATATCGTGAGATAACTTCGTGGAGAAAAAAAGATGATCCATCCAATGGCGACTTTAAGTTTGGTTTTGATAGGTTGGTTCAAGCTCCACAGTTGGTTCTTAGTAAAGAAAATGGGGTTAGACTTTCGCGATGGGGGCCATGGGATGGACAAAAGTTTAGCGGTATGAATTCGTTAATGAATAATCCAGTGTTGTCACCCATATTAACGTTTCATCAAGATGAAGTTTCTTTCAAATTTTCAGTGTTAAACAAGTCTAGTTTATTGAGGTTTGTGTTGAGTCCATTTGGGAGTTTACAGTTTCTTTGGTGGAAGAGTAAGAGAGAAGGATGGATAACAATTTTGACATTAAATAAAGATAATTGTGACCGAGTTGGATCATGTGGATCTTATGGCGTATGTTATAGCGATGATCCAAGTTGTAGATGCTTAGAACAAGGTTTTATGGCAATTTCATCTGTTGATTGGTGTGGATTCGAGTGCTCAAGTGGATGCAAGCGAAAACATGATTTGAATTGCACCGAGGGAGATGGATTTATAAAGTATGAACGAATGAAATTACCTGATAACTCAACTGTTTGGGGATCTCTAAGCATAGATGAATGTGAGAGCAAGTGTGAAAAACAATGCAATTGTATGGCGTACGCTAGCCTGAACATGTATGGCAATGGGAGTACTTGTGTGGTGTGGTTCGATGATCTCATTGACTTGCGAGTTATACATGGAGGTGGCAATGATCTTTACATACGCATGTCAAACATCGATGTAGGTATGTATTATATCTTTTTAGCTTATTTTTGGCTTTTTAGCTTCCTTTGAGCAAATTCGTAAGTTAACACTATTCTGGAGTTAAGAATATGTTATAAAACTTTAAGGGAACATTGATCTGAACGCATATCGATCGTATTCGATTATTGAACACATTATAGCGGTGAATGTAATGTGTAGCCTAACATGTTTTTACCTTATAGGTTAGCCCAAGAACACATTATCATCTTATTCCATTGACTTGTAAACTTCAAAAGAACCACCTTCGTAATGCAAAAGTGGTCGCAAGCATAAAAAAACGTATCACTAAATCGTATTGGAGGGCATATATGTACATTGGTCAAGAAGGTGGTAAACTACCTTGTAAAATGCTGAACTATTTCTGTGTGTGTACCTATTTGATTTGACGATTGGAAGTTGATGTATAATGCCTTAATATTTATCGGGTTTCAATTCATCTTTATATGCTCGGGGATATAAGCTACAATTAACACTCTTGAGTTCTTTTGTTGTCTTCATAAACCTTAATGACATTTATGTAGTATCTGATCTGATCAGGATGCTATAATTCACTTGATTGTTCTATGTTTTTTTTAATCAGAGTCCATGAGGCACAAGAAGAGGAAGAAAGTAGTAACTATCGTGGTTATTGTTCTCTTGTCTACAGCTTCTTGTGCAATTTTATTAATAGTATTAAGATGCATTTGCATTTCAAAAAGATCAAAGAGGAGAGGTACTACTTTTCATATTTAATCAATCTTATGTTAATTTGTATGTTTTTTGGGTCCACAACAATTGTATTTATAAATTTTCTGCATTCGATTTAGCATCTATCCGGGAACACAATCCACTGACAGAGTTTGGGTCTCAAGAGGACGATTCAGATTGTCATTTCTTTGTATTGGAAGAAATTATCGCTGCAACAAATAACTTCTCTAGCTTCAATGAGATTGGTATAGGAGGGTTTGGTAGGGTGTACAAGGTAAATTTCTATAATGTACACCGCAGTTCCTGATAAAAAAGAAAAGAAAATTAAATCAAATGAAACGGTTTGTTTTCAGGGTGAACTAGCACGGGGAGAGGAAATAGCTGTGAAGAGATTAGCCGAGGGTTCTTGGCAAGGCATTCGGGAATTCAAGAACGAAGTCACTTTGATAGCAAAGCTTCAACATCGGAATCTTGTGAAGTTATTCGGATATTGCATTGATGGAAATGAAAGAATACTAGTATACGAATACCTCCCAAACCACAGCCTAGACCATATCATTTTCGGTAAACTAATTTTTAAAATATTAAATTTTGATTGTACTCTTTGTAAACTGTGGAATTTATACTTTGAAATTTGTAGATCAAGTCAAGAAACGACTCTTAATGTGGGATGATCGTTTCAAGATTATTAAAGGAGTGGCAAAAGGGCTTTTGTATCTGCATGATGATTCTCGGCTTAGAGTAATACATCGTGACTTAAAGGCAAGTAATATTCTGCTTGACAGAGAAATGAATCCCAAAATTTCTGATTTTGGATTAGCAAGAATTCTTGCAAGTGAGAAAGAAGAAACTACAAACCGAGTAATTGGAACACAGTAAGTACGCATTTTAGATCTCTTCCTAGATTTTTCAAGCAAACCCTGCCTATGACATCATTTGAATCCAAGCTACTTTTATTTTTGCAGTGGCTATATGTCTCCAGAGTACATAATGAATGGCCATTTTTCGACCAAATCTGATGTTTACAGCTTTGGTGTTTTGGTCTTGGAGATAGTAAGCGGCAAAAAAAATTGGGGATTTCATCATCCTGATCACAATTTAAACCTGCTAGGGCATGTAAGTACCTAAAACTTGTTGTCCATCTCACATGCTGATTTATTCAAACACAAAATTTGATTGATGTTTGTTGCAGGCATGGAAGTTGTGGACTTCAGGACGGCCGCTAGAACTAATGGACCCCGTTTTAGTTGAGTCAACCATACAGGAGGATGAGGTGGTAAAGTGTATACATATTGGTTTGTTATGTGTCCAAAAACTGCCTGAAGATCGGCCTACAATGTCCGAGGTTGTCAACATCCAACAAAACGAAAACTTTGTTTCAATGCGCCAACCGGACGAACCTGGTTTTTACGTTGGAAGGTCTTTGATTGGAATGGGGTTTTCAACAGCAGAAAAAGACCTTGATAGTGTAAATGAGGTAACAATGACAACTATAATGGGAAGGTAGTTCACAAGAACAAAATTTTAACCTTTTAGATAAGCAGAATACATAACCATATAGCTATTACAATGATCGACATTTGCATTCCTGATTTTAACTAGTATTGGACTTTTTTGCTGTAACCAAAGTTGGAATGCATGTATCGATCATTTTAACCGTTATTTTTGTCATTTATGCACTCTGTTGAAAGAGTTTTATAGAGAGGTTATACTGCCATCAGTTTGTGCATTATAACCAAAGAAGTTAATTTAATGAACAAGTCAGCATTGTTTCAAAGTTGATGCTAACAGATATGATGCACAAAATGCCTATTATTAGACCGAATACTATATAAGATCATCATCTCCCTAAAGTAATAGAGCTAGATGACACTTTCTTCGCTGAAAAAGCACCTCGAATCGATGTCTCGCCTCTCTCCTGCTTCCAAGTACACTTTGAGTTCGCCTCTTCTGTACAGAACGGACAGGGTGATAGCCGATAGTAAAAGCACTTCATAGTCTTGCCCCCAACATATAAGATTACTAAACCTGATAATTCGTTAAATATAGAAAAAATTAAATTTGTCAAGTCCAAGATTGAATTGTATGTAAAAACAATAAAGTTGCACTCTGCAAAGTGACCCGGTTAAAATCGATCGTTGTGCAAAGGCTGTTGTATGAATCAAGAATTCAGAGAGGTCCGAGCTTATATAAATCCTGCACATAAGCTAAATAACAACAAGTTATCTAACCTCTGCAAATTGGTGATGCTATTTTTATTGAAAAGTAACACACTGTAGTACTTAAATTCTGTGGGTATCAAACTTAAGACCTCCTTTGGACAATTCAAAGGGTTCACCACTCGCCCACCATTACTCAAATTAAACTGTTAGAAGTCTTTAATCGCGGTGTAACTTTGTTTAGATTAAAAAAAAGTCTGTGGTCTATAAAAAATTCGACGTACTTGAACATGAGCAACTGTTATCAAAACTTTCAAGTAATCTATGAGTAATTGAAACTACTTTTTGATATTTATGTTAACGTGTAGAACAGGGTGAATGATTAATTAGAAAGATATATGAAAGTGATAGACACCTCCCAGTTATATTGTCTGCGACTTTTTTCATTTATATATCCCTTTTCCATATGTTTTATCCTTAATCAGTACCTACAAAAATACAAAAAAAATCTGAAGATGAAAAAGGATATGCACCAAGAAAAAACCATATTAGTACTTTTGTTCATATATCTGTTTTTGAAGTTTAGTACTTCAACCGACATCATCACGCTGACCCGACCCGTTAAAGATGGTGATGTTTTGGTCTCTACTGGAGAAACTTTTGCACTTGGATTCTTTAGTCCCCGAAATTCGAGCAACAGATATGTTGGTATTTGGTATAACAAGGTTTCAGAGCAAACTGTAGTTTGGGTAGCCAATAGAAACCGTCCGATGTCTAACTCATCCGGTATCCTATCTGTTGATGAAACAGGAAACCTCGTCATACGCGAAAAAGACGAAAACTTTGTGGTTTGGTCAACCAACGTTTCGGGTGTAGCGAATGATAGTTTTTCGGCTCAGCTGTTGGATTCAGGGAATTTGGTTCTGTTTAATGACAAAAATAATCAAAATTTTGTGTGGCAAAGCTTTGATTATCCCTCAAATACTTTTCTTCCAGGTATTAAACTCGGTTTAGATAGAAAAACAGGTTTAAATAGGATAATCACATCTTGGAAGTCTAGTACGGACCCTGGTGTTGGAGATTATTCATATAAAATGGAATTTGTTGGGTCAACTCAGTTGTTTTTGTTCAAAGGTACGACACGAATTTGGCGTACTGGATCATGGACAGGTCACGGATGGAGTGGTGTACCAGAAATGACACAAAGTTATATCTTTAACGCTAGTTATGTAAACAACAACGACGAAAATTATGCAATTTACCTTTTATATAACACGTCGATCTACTCTAGATTAGTCATTAACGAGTCTGGAATTGTAGAGCGGTTAACTTGGCACGAAGGAAATAGTAAGTGGATTGGGTTTTGGTCTGCCCCAAAAGACCAATGCGACGGTTATAACCATTGTGGTTCTTTCGGGATTTGTGATTTGTATAAATCTGGTACTTTTGAGTGCGATTGTCTCCCTGGTTACGAGCCTCAGGCACCACAAGATTGGTACCTGAGGGATGGAACTAGGGGGTGTAAATTAAAGGACGGGACAGAGATGTGCAAGGCTGGAGACGGGTTCTTGGAGTTAGCTCGTGTGAAGGTGCCCGACACGTCAACGGCACGTGTGAACATGAGTTTGGGGTTGGAAGCGTGTGAAGAGTTGTGCCGTAGGAATTGCACGTGCATGGGGTATGCATTAGCTGATATTAGTAAAGGAGGAGGTGGTTGTATTACTTGGTATGACAATATGACTGATGCTAGAACATTTTCAGATGGGGGCCAGTCTTTATATGTCCGGGTGGATGCAGTTGAATTAGGTACACCATTACTTCTCTTGTTTAATGTCTTTGTCTCAATATTTATAACTAGTATGCTCATATATATATATATATATATATATATATATATATATATATATATATATATATATATATATATATATAATATTATCGGGATGGATCTCTTTCTCGTACCATTCTTTGGGATTGATCATCACCACATAAAAAAACACATAACCATGTATAAGTCCATAAATATATGTCAAAAATAGAAAAAAACGCATAACACACAATATTCGCGCCGTCGTTATTGAATCACCGAGACCATCACATGGGATGGATGGAGAAGACTCTCATAAGCTCTCTCTTTTTGTCTCGACCTCCTCACCAAAACTCTAATACAATGACGCCTATTTATAGGCAAAACTCAAACTTGTTCATTAAGTTACTGTTTACCCAAGATACCTTGATTTCTAAATCTTGCTAATTTAGAAAATAAGAATCAAACACCAACATATATATCATTTTTAAAGGCAAATTAGTTAGACCACAACCAACAGTGAAAACAAACTGACGCGTCAGTTTTCGCCAAATCAGTGACACGTCAGCAGTTTACAAAACAGACACAAAACTGACACTACACTCCCATGTGTAATATCACTTCAGTTTTTTTGGACCCCACACATTATTTACTTTAAATATTTAAACTACAAAATTAAATAAAAAATATTACATTAAATATAAAAAATATTACATTAATTAAAAATAAAACATTACAATAAGTAAAATAAAATACATTTATTGAAAAATAAAATACAACTAGTCGTCTATTCCGAATCGTCCGAATCTTCGGCTTCGTCTTCGTCCTCGTGTTCCTACTCGTCCTCGTCCGAATCAATGTCTTGAACCGGAACCCAACCCGGAGTTTGACCAAAAACTGTTTGGTAATCCGACTGATACTTACTAACCACGGTGTTTCGCACCTCTTGGAGAATTTTCTTCTCTTTTTTTAAGACCTTCGGTATTATTTTTAAAGCATTTTTCACGTTTTGAGAATGATCTTTTTTTCCGAATTTGAGTCGATCGTAGACATTGTTTTTGGTTGTGCATCCGCGGATTTGATATTAGCCAAATGTTCTCTTTATTTCAAACTTCTTGAAGAAGTAGACGCATCACTCGAACCCGAACTCTTTTGACTTTTTCTTGAAATTCCACGACCGAGCGGAAGACGAATCCGTTTGTCTTGGAACAACCTATCCATGTTAGTGGTAAGCAGATCGGATGAAGGGATGTCATCACCAAGATTGATGGGATCGATTTGGGGTTGGTGTGTACGTCGGTTGGGCATGACCCCCTCGTCCGAAATAACTTCGGATATACTTTTAGTACATTCCAATATTTCTCGTATATGAATTTGTATTTATGTTGGAACTTAAAGAGTTTATAACATGCGTCAACAATGTCTTTTTCATTTGCCCCGATTGGCCTCGGGTCGTTTGCATGGTTGTAGATTGCGATGAAAGCTTCGACGTCTTTGCGAATTTTATTCCACTTTCCTTGTATTTGACTCACCGTACGTTTTTCGAGTGCCACCTTATTATAGTCGTTTACTACTCTTTGCCAAAAAGTATCATAGCTTTGTGAATTGCCTTCACGACTTTTTTCGGATATGCGGACTCATCGTTCGGACAATATAACCGCCTTCTCGTCTGACCATTTCACTTGTACCCTTTTTCCTTTCTTTCTTCGGGTTCGAGTTCTGGTTGGGGTTGTTCTTCGAGGGGTGTATTAATGTTTCCAAATTGTGGATAGTTAATTGGGGTTGGTGGATATGGAGAGAAAGCCGATGGTACGTGTTGTTGTTGATAAAATGGTTGGTTTCCAAAAGTCGAGGGGGTTTGGGGCAGTGGATGATATGGTGAGTAAGGTTGGTAATTTTGGTAATGATGATATGTTGGTGGGTGTTGTAAGTATGATGCAAACCCGAGTGGTTGGCTAGGTGAAGAGTTGCTCAATTGAGAGAAAGATGAACCCGTTGATGAAAAAGGTAGATTCGGTTGAACATTCGGTATGAGATTATTCATAAGATGGTTCTACATATCGGTTTCTTGTGATGTTAGTGGTGGTGTATTTTTGTTTTGATTTCTTGATATTTTTGAAGTTGTTTTTGAATGGTGTATTTTGTGTATGGAAGATGTAAATTTGTGTACGAAAGAAAGTAGATAAGTTGTAGTTGGTTGTAGTGGAAAAAGATGTATGTAAAAGGGGTTTATTTATGGGGAAATATTCCGTACAGTTGAACTGCACGGATTCAATTGTGCAGTTAGTTTTAATGTAGGGACCATATGTGTACATTTAAAAAGTTAAGGGATTAAAAGTGTAACATATGAATATTTTCAATTTTTCCTATTGGTCAACAGCACCAAGTTTTAGTGTTGTTGACAGCACCATTTATTAGCCCTTTATTTATAGTGTAAAAATGTATGTTTTTTGAATATGAAAAAAAAAAAATTTACCATTGCATTCTAACGGATAGTTTTTATTTTTTTTTAATTCTAAAAAGTAACTAGAAAAAAAAGGAAAAAAGTGCTCGTGGGTCCCACAAACATCCGTCCGTTCCCGTCAAATTTCCGATGCAAAAAGCGACGGCCGAAAACCAACGCCTCCGTGCCAACGGCGTCGGTCCCGTCGGTTTTTCGCCGACGACCATTGGCAGCGGTCTTATACTGAGAGTCTTCTACTTGGGAAAAGTCATGCCTTTTAAGCACTGATGTACGCGTGCGGCCTAACTAATATATCAGTTATCATTTTCGGATATTTTTTCTGACCATCAGAAAATGTTTACCTTATAAAGTTTGAATCTTCTCTTCTGACACTTTTACGACACCTTATCGAAAACAATCTTAGAGATGATCTAATTTTTGTCAAGCGAAAAGTAATTTTTTTTTAAAGGGTAAAAGCATAAAAGGGTGTTATATATAGTTTCGTTAAAAGGAAAAACTATAATATAACTCTGAGATTTTGGTGATAAACGTATAACTCAAAAGTAGAGAAATCTTATGGATAGTTTAATAGCTAATAATAATATACGTAGTTTTAAGAATATAATTTAAGTTGGAAGTTATTACTTATATAGGTCCAATATAGGATCTAAATGCGAAGGTCACTCGAGTATATCATTTTGTTTATGTAGGTCATCCATTTTTTAAAACGATTTTGTAGGCCACTCAAATTCGCATGTTATTCCATATATACCAAATCAGGCTAAAACTCATCGAAAAACTGTAAAACAACACAAATTGCCCTATATTTCTTAATGGGTATTTGTGTCCTTTTTACGTTTTTCTGTTTAGTTTTCAGAAGGATTTGGTATATAAGGAACAATGTGTAAAATTGGGTGGCCTACAAAATCGCTTTCAAAGGTGGCCTACAAAATCAAAATGATATATTTGGTGGCCTCCAGATGTATAATTCCTTTAATATACTACTAAGTCTTGAGCCCGTGCGATGCACGGCTATTTATAAAATACAATTATATTAATTTGTAAGTTTAATGTTGTTAATTAAAAAAAATACAATTATCATTGTGATAATGATTAGACCATAAATTAAACTATTATTGATGAACTTGTATTTATTTTTCATCGGTTGATACATCACGTATGATGTAGTCTCCTCATTTCCTTATGAGCGGTTGAAATTTGGGTATCTGTCCATTTATAAGGGTAACACCGATCTTGTCACCATGTGAATGCCAAAAGTAACAACTATTAATTGCAAAATTATGTATATTGCAATGTATGAGATATCGATAAAAAAATGAATTTATTTTTAATGTAGGAAAAAATTATTATTTATTAATGTAATGTATAAATTTAAAAAGTTATTATAATAAATTATAATAAAATTGAATTAGAAACCTTCACAAATTATAAGGAAATATTTTGTTAGAAATTCAAAATTTTGAAAACTTTAAGAAAGTGCTAGGAATTATGAAGATTTTTAAGGAAAAATTAATTTGATGATGTGGCATAATTATGTGAGTTTTAAAAAAAAGTAAAAAGATGATGTGGCATTACTAAAAAACAAAAAAAAAAATCTTTGTTTTATATATATAATAAATAGATAAATAGATTCAAAGTTGAAAAATGATACTATTTATTTGTGATAGGTCTCCGTCGATGAAGATAGTTGTTTGTTACTTGTCAGCAAATGTTTTGAAAATCGGTTTATTCGATGAATTAGATGGTGATTCGATTCCGATTGAATCGGTTGGACCGGATAAGCTGGCCGGTTGAACTGTTTTTTTTAATACGTTTAAATTGACTAAAAGATTCTTTGTGATTTTATATTCTGAAAATCAGTTGTCAAAGAGTTGTGTTACTGTACAAAGACATCACCTCTTTTACTTTTACTCTGCATCACTTCATTTCCAATTAAATGTAAAACCAAAGTTTAAAATTGACCAATATATTATCTCTATTCTTTTCTTGTCACCCAGATAAATTACTTATTCTTTCATCATCTTCAATTCGTCATATTCTTTCACCATCTATGTTACCAACCAATTTTAGTGCCAATTTTCTACTCTGCTTTCTAAAATATTCCATACGAAATCTAAAATATCTCCGGTGACATGACTACAGTCACCACAAACACACTCGCCACTAGTTCATCCGATTTGTTCCCATTTTTTTGTTTCTCCCGTTTTCGCCTGAAATCGATCGAATGCTAGCAATTTATGGATTCAAATCGTTTGGATCCATCAAACACACAAAAAACGGTTTTTATTCCGGTTCCAGTTCGCCGGTTTCACCGGTTCGACTGGAAACCGGCCGGTTGTTGACTGGTCAAAACTTTGATGAAAACCGGTTCACAACGAACCGTTCACCTGCCGATTACCAGTTCGACCGGTTGAACCGTCCGGTTCGAACCGGTTCTGTAAACACTTCTTGTTAGTTTTATGACCATAAACAAGAAATCTATCATGTGGTCATCGTAAGCCCAAGTGCAACCACCCAAAATAGGGCTTGGGTCAAAATAACACACTATTTCGATCTGTCTGTATATTTATTTGACAATGCTTCATCTTTTCTTTGTTTTAATCATTTTAAATTTTAATTAAGAACATAAGTAGTGATGAGTTGACTTTACATTCGATCTATGAATCTTTCCGTTGCAAATTAATGACCGGCATTGTATACATAAAACCATGTACACCATTCATTGAATATTATGAGCTTATGAGACTGTCTACCTGAATAGTATGTTGTTGAGTTACTTTTTGTACACAGAGAAAAAGACTTGAAAGATAAAAAAGTTTATATAGGTGAAGTAGTGGTTTTTGTAACTACACACATAATTAAATTAATAAATAACGGGTCCACCTTTAGAGAAACAAAATGCAATCAAAATTTACGAAGCAATCAAAATTTTTAAGAGTAAGATGCAGTGTAATGATGATATAGTGAATCTGAATCGTAGACTAAAATAAGGTGAATAGATAAATATGTTATGTACTTTGCGAAAGTGTTCAAGTAAGTTACTTTACTATTAATTTGTTCAATTGAATTACTAAACTATTTTTATATCTAAATTAAACATTTGTGCGTTGTAATATTTATAAGTTAAGTAACTCAATTAAATACATTAGTTAAATAAAATGATCTTAGTGTTAATATTTATAAGTTAAGTAACCTAAAACATCATAATTTGTTAAGGTCAATAATTCAATCGAACGAATTAGTAGTTTAGTAATTTAGTTAAATATTTTCATAAAGTAGAGCTACTTATTTGTTTATTAATCTTTTAAAATAATCAAAAGCTGAATTACCTGTCCCTGATTCCCTCTATAAGCGACCTACCTTTCTGATATCAAATTAATAAATAAATAGCATCAAGATTAGAAAGTACTCCGGATTAAATAACTATAACTATAACTAATAATAATAAAAATAGATACTTGAAATTGGTCTTGGACCTAAATTCAGATTATAACTGTCCCTCGTGATACAGATCATAGCTTAAGTGGGTCAACCATTTCGGCCTATGAGTGATCGTGAACACATTTTTAGATGATTAGTGTACCGGACTGTCAAACGCACATTTTTCACGTAGAAGTATACGTTAGACACATTTTAGAATTCTAATCTAAAATTTTACTTGAAAAGAAAATCAATCCGAAAAAACTGGCGAACTATACCAAACCTAATTAAAATACGCCACGTGGAATCGAGAAACTAAAGGATTTCACTTAGTTCAGAGTTTGCACGGTTTTTGCGAATTCAAAAAATTCGCCTAGTTCGCCTAAGCTTAATTTGCATTTAGGCGAACTTTACGTGCCACGTGACATATTTCAATTGGGTTTGGTATAGTTCGGCGGGTTCTCCGGATTGATTTTTCTTTTAGGCGAACTTTGCGACTACATTTGTAAAAACGTTCTGACAATAATTTTTATGTGAAAATCTTATTTTTGACCGTTCACCATAGTAATCATAAAGTTGGTGGTATATATCCATCACTATTGCCCCTTTTATAGATACATCAAAATTAAGTATTACAAGGTTGTACGGTGTAAATAAATAAATAATGTACAATGTATTTATAGAAAATTTGGTGAAATGATCGTTACTGAGTTTACCTTATACCTATTTTGAAATCATAAAACACGAAATGTGTAGGAAAAATATATTATTACAAGTTGTTTAACTATCGTTGTATTAGTCCTGGCCATATCTTTAAACTTGAAAAAGAATGTTAATACTGGCAGCGCGAAATCTCTGTCTCTTCTGCAAATTTCCAATGGGTTTATGGTGTCTAGCAATTTTCTTACTTTAGTTCTATTCGGTATAATTTTGTATTTCATGCAGCCAAGTACTCATCAAAGAAGCCAAAGAGGTCTCGTAAATTCCTGTTCGTGGGAATGCCATTAATCGCTGCAGGGTTACTCTTTTGTATTCTCGGTTGTTGTTACATAAAGAAGAAGAAAGGTATGTTTAACTTTATTGATCCTTCTTCCTTCATCATGTTAGGCGTTGAAAACCGCAAGCCAAAAAGACTAAAACCGTATTTAAAAATTGGTAAAAGCCCAAAAGATGCTAAAGTAGATTTATGCCACAATGAACCTTGAGAGCAGTGGAACTGAACCAAAGAATATTAAGCAAGAAGTTTAAATCATGCTTCCAAATCATTTTCTGAAAAATGGTCGATTTTAACCCACAAACGTCGAATTAAGCAAGAAATTCAATCTGAAAATTGCTTGAACTGGGACCAAACTATTGTAGATAATTTTATCTTGAACTACATGAATCTGATTGACATATTTAATAGGTTTGTAATGTTATTTTTGTACAGTCCAGTTTCATGGTTCAATGCATCTACTTGTTTGTCACTTGAAGAACATTTAAATTAATGGGAATGCAGTAGTACACACTTGTTTGTCTAATGCTTAGTTTCTTTACACAGGCAACAGAAGAGCACGTGACGTTGGAGTCAGTTTCTTTAAGAGCTTAAAATCCTTCGAAGGATCATTCATAGAGAAGGATATTGGCGATAGTGTTGATTTACATGTGTTTGATTTGAGCAAAATTGTTGCAGCAACTGATAATTTTTCTCTTTCAAACAAGGTCGGAGAAGGTGGATTTGGCTCTGTTTATAAGGTAGAATTAGTATCTTGCATATGATCATGATTTCATGACATTTGTTCAGGGTATAAATTAAGTGTCTTGAGTAATGTATGCATTTTTTCAGGGTAAGTTACTAAATGGGCAAGAAGTTGCTGTTAAAAGATTATCGCAAAGTTCAGGTCAAGGGATGCAAGAATTCGAAAACGAAGTAACACTGATAGCGAAACTTCAACACAGGAATCTAGTACGTCTGTTGGGATATTGTTTTCATAAAGAAGAAAAGATGTTAATCTATGAATACTTGCCAAATAAAGGATTGGATTCTTTCATCTTCGGTTTGTTTTTCAACCCACAACTTCTCAAAATTTATTACGTCCTTTTATTTATGTAATTGTTGAAATTTTGAATGGAATGTTGTCATAGATCAAGAAAAAGGGTTACTTTTAGATTGGAATAAACGATTCCAGATCATTCGAGGAATTGTTCGTGGATTGCTATATCTTCATCACGATTCTAGGCTCAGGATCATCCACAGGGATTTAAAAGCAAGCAATGTTTTGCTAGATGCGGATCTAAATCCCAAAATTTCTGATTTCGGGATGGCAAAGATATTTGGAGGGGAGCAAGATCAAGCTACAACACGTAGAGTTGTTGGAACATAGTATTGTCTTGTACTTAATTAATTAGCAGTTCAAAACATATCATTTTTTTTTCCATTTAATTAACAAAGATGCATTATGATTGCAGTGGCTATATGTCTCCAGAATATGCAATGGAAGGCCTTTTTTCAGTAAAATCTGATGTTTTTAGCTTCGGAATTCTAGTTTTGGAGATTATCAGTGGAAGAAAAAACAGTAGTTACTATAAAGAGAACTCGGTTAATTTGATCGGACATGTAAGTAACCAAATCTATTCATCTTTGGTTTTTGTTTCTTGATTATTTCACCCTCCAAACAAACTTCATCAGATCACATTAATTTTTAGGTTTGGGAGTTGTGGAAACAAGAAAAAGCATTGAGTGTGGTCGATACAGCATTATTGGGATCAGGTTCATTTGATGCTGGTGAAATATTATTATGCATCCATGTTGGGATATTATGTGTTCAAGAATCGGCCACTGATCGGCCAACAATGACAGAAGTAGCGTATATGTTAAATAATCGTGAAACTAATCTTCCTACTCCTAATCAACCGGCATTCATCTTTAGACAATCGAATTATGGTACCGACTCAACATCAGCATCAGCTAGTGGTGGAGTTGGATCCATCTACGATGAGACCATCACCATCCTTCATGCTCGGTAATTTCATAATCTCCACTTCGAAAACTGAGAGGAACACCAAACTGAATCAAGTTGTACAGTATTTAAGTTGTGTTTTGGCAAGTTTGAACAATATGTATGTAATGCATTGCAACTAATGTGTGAGCCGCTACATATATAGTACCAAACTTGATATCTCGGATGCATATATAATCAACAATTGTACAATGATACATTCGAAAGAGGCTAGCTAGCTCCCACTACGATCACCACCGAAATTGCACGTGGTAAGTTTGATGGTATCTTTAGATTTGCTGTAGTAAAAGGATCTTAGATTTTCGGCATTTCGTGGATTATCCATTTACTTGGTTGTATCATACGGGTACTTGATGTAGTAGTCATTGTTATAAAACTTTACGCTAGCATTTCCCGTGTATCTACCTCTAGTGTACTGATACTGCTCGTCCCGTGGATTTCAACTAGGGGTGGTAACATGTTGAGAAATTAACGAGCTACTCTTAGTTGAACTCGTTTAACACACATTCAAACTCACTAGAACACAAATGATCAGTTATGGCGGTGAAATCACCGCCTTACATAACCAATCAGTAAATCGGTTCTATGAAATTAAAGGTAGGCTGATTTTGTAATTGACACGTGTTTTCATCGTCTTTTAAGGTCGTAGCTTTAATCTATTATAAAGCGGTGCATTTTTTGTTGTTTGGTGCCAAAAATCTGGATATTTTAAAGGTGGTTTATCTTGTTACGTTATAACGGTTAAGTTTAAATTTGTAAAATTTTTATTAAATAAAACTATTAGGTGTTAAGGCGGTCTTTTTGTAACCGTCTCAGTAACTTATTTAATATTATTTAACCATAAATAAATTGTGTTAGTTTATAAGGCGATCTCTGTAGAACCGCCGCATTGTGTTTAATGATATAAATATTCACAATTAAGGATGTCTAGAAAACCGCCTTAATTGGTTATTTAGATATAAAAAAAATAATAAATCTATTAAATAAATGAAATAAGTTTTAAAATAATAGGTAGTTACTATGTTGTCAAAATAAGGCGGTCTCGTCTATCTTTCCAGAATCACGATTTATCCGGTATTTGCAGTAATCCAATATTCAGCAACCAAAATGACCAATTAAACATCATATAATATATTTGTTATTTTAAATATCAAAATATATCACCGAGATTAAATTCCAACATCAAAACAACAACCACTAATTTATGCTATTACAAACCAAAACTATCGGTTCTAGTTTATACCATAGTCATCATCAAGGTTAAGTTAGCAAACGTCCTTCCACTATTAATTACCGTTTGGTCCAACTCTTGCACTGTATAAGCCTTTAAGTTTATCCAAATCTACAAACAAGTTCAAATAAGTTGGCTGACCTAAAACGAGAATAAGTATTAATTTTACTAAGACTTACATTATTTAGGAAGTTTGATTGCATATCATAGCCTTCATCACATATTATCCACATTCCCAACCTTGACGTTGTCGGGGACAGTTCACCATATGTCACGTTCAATCTCCGAGGCCAAGACTAAAGATTTATAATATTTAATTTAACAAGTTTTAGAATACAAAATCTAAGAAATGTACTTACCTAAAGATTCTTACTCTGTCACCTGAGAAATGAATGCGTACATGTTCGGCGTTTTGGGAGGAGGGGGAGGGCATCCACAGATCTTTTGATACCAATATTGAACTTAATGTGGACCCGGTTAAGGTGACATTGTCAAGATTATAAAGGACCCAATGTTCACTACACAAAATATTAGATATATATTTATTATCATTAGTAATAAAGCACTTATAACTATAACCATAAAACAACATATATTTACGGATGATAATACGGAGAAATGAAGAAGTGTTTGGCACTTTGATATTCAAACTATGTCATGAGGTGATGGGCAATAGTGTGGTGGTGATCTGGATTTTCAGCAGAAAGTGATTGAATTATTCCTAGATGTAGGAACACACATCGATTTGGAGGTGACTGCTTCTCGCAAGTGGATCACAGGTTAAATTAAAATTATGATTAAGCTATGGTAATAAATAAGAATATAATTTATAAAGACTTATTTAAAGCATTGACGAACTTATATCGCCCACCAAGACAAAATGATGACATCGAGCCACTCATTTGTCAACCAAATTAGTGCTCTATCGTATTCAATCCATTCCTCAATCCCAACTTGACCATACATCAACCTCATGCACTATTCTCTATTTAGAAGACTAGAGATAGAAAACATGAAACCCACTAAGATGCCCGTCCAGCTAGTTGACCAATTTGTTCGATACTCGAAAGGAATAGCTGAGAATGTCTATTGTTCAAGTTGATAGATTCTTGTATCCTACGGATGTTGTGGTAATGGATATTCAAGAAGATATAAACATCCCAATTATCCTAGGAAAGCCACTCATGAATACTGCCTGAGCAATCATCGACGTCTACAACCACATCATTGTTTTACGATCTCACGGAGAGAGTGTCACGTTCAAGATTGACCAGTGATAACATCAAATAAGTACATATTTAATTAACAATATTTTTCTATTTTCAATACATTTATATCGCATTTATATAATTTTAGATACTTATTTCATTCATATTTGCAAATAGATGTAATTATGACTTGAATATGAAAAAGAATGGAAAAAAGACTTAAAACGAATAAAAACCGAAGAAAAAGGATAAAAGTGTAAAAGGGAATAAGAGTTGAAGTTGGATCGTGAGAGAACATTCTAGAACCCAAGCTCAACCGCTGGTTGGAGGCTAATGGACCATGAGGTGGTGGAACGCACGGCCCAACCGTTGGTTGGATGTCGGTTTTGAAATCTATAAATAAAGGCCAAACCCCAGTCATATACCATACGAAATACTTTGAATCTAATTCGACTTTAGGGTTTAAATAGCAGCTTAGGCACGAATTTGGAGCAAGGAAGGCTAGGGTTTGAAGGTTTTCAACCCTCACGAAGATTATTCGGTTTTCGGTTTGGATTTCGGTCTTCTTATTCTTTTTTACAATGTTCTTTTGTTTGAATATAGATCTGATTTTTTGTATCATAGCTATGAGCTAATTTTCTATTGTGTTTACTTAGACAATAAAACCTGGATGAAGGTTTAAATGTTTGTTTACGTTAGAATATTAATTTTATGAAGTTTATTGTGTTTATCCGAAAGAATCATCTTATTTACTTGATCTTTAATCATTACTTAACGTGATTAATCAACCTTTTCTATAACATAGGCTTGTCTAGGTTTATTAATTATTTGCAATTGTTTAAGTTGTTAAATAGTTGTGGCTTGAAGCTTTAATCGACGATAGGTTAAGAGTAATAATGATTATTGAACTTTATTTAATGTGAAAGTTGTCCAACGACGATTATTAGATTCTTGTTGATTCAAGGTCGCTAGGGTAAATTGCAATAAATGGTTGAAGTGCTTAATTAAATAAAGAATAGATAGACAACACATAGAAAGGATTTCTTGTGTATTCATAACGAGTCTTGTGTCTCATCTAGACTTTATAGAAATTGTTAACCGGATAAAGTGACTTTCCACAAAAGATTTATTCATAATAAAATTATCCAACGGTTTAAACGTACATTATAACTGGAATCTAGGGAATAAAAGTCTAAGTAAATACATTCCTTTATCCATATTTGTCTTAATCTACTTTAAATTACTTTGTTTAAATTAAGTTTTTATTAGTTTCTTAAAAACGTTCGTTCGGAACTAAAACGCCCCCCTTTTACTTATTATTTACTTTTTAATTATTTCAATTTAATAACATCGTTCCCTGTGTTCGATACTTAGATTTACCAAACTATCTTATTATTCGATCAGGTATTCTTGCATGTATTGTGTGATAGTATATTTCCAATTCATAATTTATAACTTTTTAAACGCTATCTAGCACACATCAAGTTTTTGGCGTCGCTGTCTGGGAGCGGTTTGGTTATTAAATTGAATTTTTAAATTGTTCAAGAAAGTTTAATTTTCTGAAAAGTTACTTGTTTAATTTTTTTTTTATTAATTGTTTTGTGAAATTTAATTAATAAAACTAACTTATTATGTAAAGAAGGTGTTTTCAGTTTGTCAATATCAATCGGCGGCTGGTGAGCCCAACCAGCGGTTGGTTCTGGTAGACCAACGGGTTGAATAGCTCAATCGCAGGTTGGGGAAAACTCAACCGGCGGTTACACCTCTGTTGTGAAAGGTTACGTTTTATTTAATTTCTGTCATACTTTGTAAATGTATTTCTAACTTGTATTATTTGCTTTGTTAGTTTATTGTCTATTTCACGGTTTGATAATTGTGATTCTTGCAATGGAAGAGAATATGCAAGTGGATAGTGGCGAAGTGAACGTCTTATTCCAAGATATACCTATTGACCCTATCTCCATTAAGCGTCAACATACCCTTAACTCCCCAATCATACCTTCACCTCGAGTTATTCCCGATACTTCCCTAGGAGTTATTCCCGTACCCGTGGTGTCAAGCCGAGATGAGATTATTCAACTTCTAGGGGATTATCAAGATGATGCACCCTTCTTAATGGCCATAATCCGAGCCTCTAATGTTGAAGTTTACAGGTTAAGTATTCCCTAGATAAACTTCATAATCCGAGCCTCAACCTTTGAGTTTACAGGTAACCAAAGGAGAATTATTTATCAGATTGAAGCCGAATATGTGCTGTTCGATAACCAAGGTGAAACCGACTTGTTTGACGACCGTGTGTTACTGCTTTAAGGGAATATCTCATATATCAAAATGGAGTGGAATTGGAGTTTTACAAAGAACAGAAGCGTCATTATACTCAAGTTTATGAAGCATTGGCTAAATCTCCTTTTCCTTATTCGACTCATCAAATGAACCGATTGCAATCTTATCGCGCACAGTTGGACTGGGCTACTGGAGATCCAAAAAGCTTGGCGGATAAAGAATTAATAAATGAATTAAAGGGTTTGTTAGAATTAATGGGTGCAGATGATCACATAAATGATACAACTCCGAATCGGTTCTATATAGATTGTACGATCGAGTTTCATGTTCAGGGGATTATAGATGAAATTAGGTATTTATCCTTCGATGAGCGAACGCGAGATATCCCATCATTTATTCTGGAAAATACATTAGTCAATGTTGCTACTTTTGTCACCGATCAGCTTAAGGAGATTTTTCATGGAGTCCATCCGAACTCTCACTTAGAAATATTCCATATGGGAATGGGCGAGAGCTACAATCGTATGATCAACATATTTAAGCAATCGGGACTTACTTTTACTTAACTTCAGCAACAGATGATTTCTTAGATCTTGAAGGATATCACCAATCTAGTAAGAAATACCAGCATGGGAAGGTATGAAGATTTGCACTTAGCATTTTACGGGTTTATTGATTCCTTGAAGCGCGACCATTAAGAACGCGAGATGATTGAGGCAAATGGGTTTAGGATAATCGATAACGGTGGAATCATTGCAAAGGCGGTTAACACGATTATGATAAATTCTTATGCATTATAAAGAGTTGCTGAAGAACACCGCATGAGTTTC
The DNA here is from genome assembly GCA_963930675.1 of Gnaphalium uliginosum. Taxonomy (NCBI): domain Eukaryota; kingdom Viridiplantae; phylum Streptophyta; class Magnoliopsida; order Asterales; family Asteraceae; genus Gnaphalium; species Gnaphalium uliginosum. Next base: position 26,840,659 of record OZ005682.1, read on the forward strand.
CCCGAGTATTCATCTCCTATTACAGACATCACCAAACCCATATTTAAGTATTTCCGCCGTATCTATCCACAAGACATTAGGGAACCAATCTCACAATCCACTTACCCTAATGGTCATCATGCCTCCACGTTATCCGTTGTTTGGTTTAATCGAGCTTAATGATTAGTGCTATTCTTATTGTTCTAGTTAGTTTTTAATTAGTTAGTATGATTATTGTTAATAAATTTTGATGTAGGTACAAAGAACTTACTACTTTAATGATGTTCTAATCGATAATTCTTATTGTGTTATTTTGATTGCTGTGTGAATGTGTAGAAGGAACCCAGGTAATTTTAGAAGAAATTGATGCGTCCCAGTTTTGTCGAAAATAAAAAGGAAAATGTAAAAACTAAACTTTTTACGATTATTATAAAGCTTACTGTTTGCCACTTCCAGCCGGCAGTTGGATAACAACCAACCAGCGGTTGGGCTTAAGCTTAGAACGGGCTACGTAGGAAATGGGCTTCATTTTAAAACTTAATTGGGCCCAAGCCCAACCGGCGGCTGGACACTCCAACCGGCAGTTGGGGCTATCCCTACTTAAACAGGCGAACAACTTCATGTTCTTCATTATTCCCAAATTATTTTCTCTCAAACAACAAAAACATACGCACCCTAAGCTCGTAATTCGTTCATTTATCGTGCTTTACTTCATTCATCAATTTAAGGTAAGTCCCGTAACTCTTAACATTTCCTTTTACTTTCAAATTTGAAATTTAGGGTTTGTAAATTGGGGATTTTATGATTACTTGATCATTATGCGAATTTATGTTACGATTGTGGTTAGGATTCATTCTAGAAAACTGTTACACTTGAATTGACCATGATTTACATCCCCCGTGAACTACATTGTCGAATTGAAAGTTAGGATTTTGGATATTGATGATTTAATAAACGAATTAATGATTGTTTGATAAATTTGGAGCTTCAATTAGTGTTTAAAAACTGTTACGTTGGTATTAGCATTACATTCGTTTACAGGAAGCAAAACAATGGTGAAACTGTAACAGACAGGCTCAGCCGGCGGTTGGATAACCCCAACCGGCGGTTAAAGGTGTATTTGTCATTTTTTGATATTTCGTTAAAGTAATATGTTTTTGTTAAAAACACGTGAGTCACACGAATTGATATGTTTTTGTAGATATGTTGGGACAACGTCGTCGCCAAGGGGTTGATATTATGGCCAACCCCATTATTCGGTCACACGAGTATTTATAGTTTGACTATCCAGCTTATTCAGCGTCTACACGTGCGCAGTTCAGCGATCGCCTGGTTGCAAACATCGAGCAGCACATAGTTGCCGCTTATGTACTTGATTGATCTGTGATGGATCGAGTGATCCTTCCAGCCCGAGGCGAGACCGGGACTCAGACGTTAGAGCGTATGCTCGCTGCCGCATATTCACTTCCCGATGGGAATGTGGGGTTCGTCTCCTTTGCTTGGTCTCGTCTGTTCAGCATTCGAGAGGTTATTTTTAGAGAGCTGGTAGTGGAGTTCCATAGCTCCTTTGAGTTTGATGCTGTCTCGACGGATTATACTGCGCTGTCGTTGACCTTTCAGCTACGCGGACAGCCTAGGGCGATGAGTGCTATCGAGTTTTTGAGAGCACTTGGGTTATACACAGCGGATGAGCTGGCAAACCCCTATTTTGAGGATCATCTAGCAGCACAGCGCCGTGACTTTTATACCGCGATTGAGATAGCTGAGTTTTGGCGTGAGATCGCCAATGGAGAGTATGGAACACGGGCTCCTTCTTACACATTGATTCGGAGCCCGATTCATTGTCTGGTTCATCGGATGTTGGCGCTATCTATTGTATGCTGTCGGGCTGGACCTGAAAAGGTCCATCAACCGGATTTCTTCTATCTGCGATCGATTATCCAGGGGACACTGGTTAATGTTCCCCGGAAGTTGGCTTATTGGTTACGACATCATGCGACTGGTACACGGAGTACCAGTAGTCTCTGCGGTGGGCAGTACGTTACTAGGCTGGCTCAGTGGTTTGGGCTTGGGCAGGAGCAGTTCCGGACATGCACACATGTTTTCCCAGGTATGTCTTTTATGGATGCACAGAAGCTGCAGGACATTGACATTCTGAGTCTAGGACTCGAGGATGGTCGTTTTGTGCGGGTACCATCTTTGGCACCCGATCAGCTTCCTCAGCCTCGACGATAGGGGAGAGGCACTGCAGCTGCACCACCACCACCACCATCAGCAGCCGGACAGGGACGCGGACATGGCCAGGTACCTGTTGATGGCTTTTATGAGCTACACCAGCATTTGGAGAGGATGGAGCTGTCACACACGCAGCGGTTTGATAGTTGGAGAGAGAGTATGGTCACCACATGGCATACCAGGATGGGATTCTACAGCATCTACCCTTACTTATCACTACAACCCTCTTGAATGTCTAGGGATAATTAGCACCGTCTTCACCTAAGTGATGGATATCCGATTCTCGATCAAGCCTATGACGATGAGTGCTGCATGACTGGCTTATTGAGCGATTTCAATTGTTCTAGAATGATAGGTAACCCGATACACTTTGAGTGAATTGAGTGACCACCATTTGTGAGATCGCCTGGTCATGTATACTCCAAGATCACGAGAGTTGGAAGTATGCCTGAGAAGTCATTTCTTGTTTCTGAAAGGATTACCTTATCTCTCCTTATGTTCTTGAAATGACTTGCTTATATAAGAAAGTGGTAACTTTCGGAAATGTTTTAACTCACCCAAATAGGTCTTAAAATGTTTTCACGAGATGCAAAACTGAGTTGTTGCTTGAGGACAAGCAACGTCTAAGTGTGGGATACTTGATGTAACGTAAAAAGTCATATTTTTACGTACATTATTCCTCACTATTTGAGCTATTAATTAGTGAAAACATCTTAAATCAATGTTTATTTACTGCAAATCACTAAAGTAGTTCAAATATAGACGTTGCAACAAAAATCGCTATAAACGTCCAAATAACATACAAAATAAAGCAAATAAACTTCACCTGATTCCTCCACCTTTATTTACCTTGTGATATACAGTTCCTAACCACTATTTACCTAGTGTTATAAAGCTGTGGAAATACTTAAATGTCCTGTACACCGCGAGTACACCTAGCGATGAATGACTGATTGTAAAGGAGTGTCTAATTCATGACGGAAGTATTTGTGCTTATAGTAATTGAATGCGGAGTTCTTAAAAAGAAAGCAAAGACTCGGCTGTAGTCTAAGATGCTTAAACCCCTTAACTCCATTTAGCCGATAGTTTAGAATACAAAGTTAAAAATTAGTACACAATTAGATAATAACATTTAGACTTAGGAGTTAAGAAAGGTCAGATATAATTGCGGTATGTTGCCTCATTCCTGCACCCATGTTGTATCTATCCAAAAAGGGTCACTTGGTCTCTAAAGACAGTGAGGAGGGTTTAAAACAGCTTGGTCTGATCATAATCAAGATAGCCTAGGACTCAGTGACATACTAATTTGGAACTGGACTAAAGAAGTAGGGTCCTAGTGTTTACACCTATAGTTTATTTATCTGTTAGCTAAATGTGTCCCCCAATAAACATCATCCTAAATCATGGTGAACCACGTCTTCATTATCCTTAAGTGTTAAAATATGCTAGCTTTCCTTTATTTTTATGCTTTATTAGTTTTAGTAGTCTTAAATTGATAAAAACCAAAACATATACCTATCCAACCATCCAAACCTAGCTTGATTACTAAGTTATCTGAACGAGCTCCGTTTCAATTCGACCCTCGTGAGGAACGACCCTGGATCATCTTTACCACATACTAGTATCAGGTATTCGTACCTAGTACCAGTAGGTAGTACGGAGGTTTAGGTCCCCGAAAAAATATAAATTTAAAACTTACCCCACATGGGTGTGTGCCGGTTGGAAACACGATGACCGATCGTGCGCGCATATGAGCGCGAGTGCAATAACATTAATGACATGGACTATTCGTATAATTTTTTAATTTTCAAATTTTAAATTCATTTAATATTCTTTTTATATTGACTTAATTAATTTATTTTTTAGTAAACTTTTCAATTCAATTTAATTATTTTAATTATGTTTTATAAAAGTTATTTTGGGTTTGATCATTGAAATGATCAACTTATTCATTATAGTTTGGGCAAATGTCTCATCTACACTAACTCACAAAGAATATCATAAAATATTTGAAACAATCACTACCAAATAACGGTCTCATTTGATCACCATTCTTATCGCCGCAAATACATATGAACTAACGATTCCCTAAATTGACCAAATCTGAGAATCAAAAACAAATTGCTTTTTGAACAAATATGGTAAAATTAACTCAAACTTTGAAGTATAAAACCTAGATCGAACAAAAATACACAATATTCGAAACAAAAACTTGAACATGAAGACGCAAACAAGTATATGAATTTAACCATATAAATAGATATAGATACTGAATACGAACACAAGATATGTAAAATTGAAATTAGAAGAAACAAGTTGATCATTTCAATTGTTACACAAAAAATAACTATTACCCAAAAGATCAATTAAAATAATTAATTTTAATTGAAAAGTTTATTAGAAAATAATTAATATTTTATAAAAAAAGGAATTATTGAAAAGTTAATTAAATTAAAATTAAAAAAAATTACATATAAATATTCCTTGTCGTTAATTTTATTACACTCACGGTCCTTTAACGGGTTAAATTAACAATCATTAGACAAAAGGACGTTCTACATAACAAACTGAAATCATAAGGATGATCTAGGTAAAACTAAAAGTACAGGGACGGAGAGTATTATTTATATCAAACCACATGGATGACCCGTGTAATTTTTTATATTGTTCAGTGTAATTGAAAAATAACATATAAATAAATAAATAAACTTGCGTGAAAAGACTATATACCTCAAAATCTCATGCAATCTAAATTTATCATGAAATATTAATTTCTCTTGCTATTTCCTTAAGTCAAGAAAAAATAAGTTTTTTCTCTTTAATTTATCACGATATGTGTTTGCGAATTGATATAATAGAGTTAATGATTATTGGAATTTAGAAAGACATGAAAGTGATAGTCACATGCAGCTCCCATGAATCATCTCTTTTTGGTGTTACTTTTTTATTTATAATATAGCTTTTCCGTATATTTTGTCCTCAGAAGCATAATAGAGTACAAAAAAAAACAAAAAAGATCTTAAGATGAAAAAAAACACGCATCAAGAAAAAAACATTCTAGTACTTATGTTCATGTATCTGTTTTTAAAGTTTAGCACCTGTACCGACACCATTAAGCTGAATCAACCCATAAAAGACGGCGATGTTTTGGTGTCTAATGGAGAAAGTTTTGCTCTCGGATTCTTTAGTCCAAGAAATTCAAGCAACAGATATGTTGGTATCTGGTATAACAAGGTTTCAGAGCAAACAGTGGTCTGGGTAGCCAACAGAAACAGTCCAATCTCTAACTCATCCGGTATCTTAACTGTCGATGAAACTGGAAACCTCATCATACAAGAAACAGATGAAAAATTTGTGTATTGGTCAACCAACGTTTCTGGTGTGACGAATGATAGTTTTTCGGCTCAGTTGTTCGATTCTGGGAATTTGGTTTTGTTTAATGACAAATATAAACATATTTATTTATGGCAAAGTTTTGATTATCCTTCAAATAATTTTCTTCCAGGTATGAAACTCGGTTTAGATAGAAAAACAGGTTTAAACAGGATGATTACATCTTGGAAATCTAGTACCGACCCAAGTTTTGGAGATTATTCATTTAAAATGGAATATATTGGGTCAACCCAAGTGTTCCTAAACAAAGGTACGGCACGAATTTGGCCTACTGGATCATGGACAGGTCACGGATGGAGCGGTGTACCAGAAATGGCACAAAGTTACATATCTAAAGCTATTTACATAAACAACAAAGAGGAAAATTATGTAGTTTACATTATGTATAACACGTCAATTTACGCTAGATTAGTTGTTAACGAGTCTGGAAATGTTGAGAGGTTAACTTGGCATGAAGGAACCCAAAGGTGGATCGGGTTTTGGTCCGCTCCAAAAGACCAATGTGATGATTATAACCATTGTGGTTCTTTTGGGATTTGTGATTTATACAAATCTGGTACTTTTGAGTGTGTTTGTCTCCCTGGTTATGAACCTCGGGCACCACAAGACTGGTACCTGAGCGACGGAAGCAAGGGGTGTAAAGTAAAAGTTGGGACGGAGTTGTGCAAGGCTGGAGACGGGTTCGTGGAGTTGGCACGTGTGAAGGTACCTGACACATCGACGGCACATGTGAACATGAGTTTAGGATTGGAAGCGTGTGAAGAGTTGTGCCGTCGGAATTGCACGTGCATGGGATATGCAATTGCTGATATTAGTAATGGTGGTGGTGGCTGTATTACTTGGTACGAAGATATGATTGATTCTAGGACATTTTCAGATGGGGGCCAGTCTTTGTATGTCCGGGTGGATGCCGTTGAATTAGGTACACCATTAATTCTCTTGTTTAATGTCTCAATAAATTTAAATACTACGTACGTATCATTATATCATTTTTTAAGTCAAAATAATTTATACGTCAATCTTCTTGGGACAGTCGAACCTTTTTAGCTAAGATGTAACGCTTACGCAGGCGCCCTAACCGGTATTTCTGTTACCGTTTTCGAACATGTATTCTAACCATCTCAAAATGTTTAACAAATGAGGTTTGAATTTAAGTCTTTTGTAAGACTGTCAGATAACCTTACCAATAACAATGTACCTAAAAGGAAAAAATTGTAGTAATTATATATTATGAGATTTGGTGATACAAGTATAACTCAAAGTAGGGAAAAATTATAGCATTTATTTGTGATAGGTCTCCATGTATACTTTTGAGCAAAATTTCTTCATTGATAAAGCTAGTTGATCGTTAGTTCTACGACTGCGAAGAAAAAAACATACCATGTGGTCATATAGGCAGCCCAAGTGGGAGACAATTTTTTTAGGGACGGGGGTAGTATTTATTTATTTATTTTTATTATTATTATTATTATTATTTTTTCAGATTATGTTTTAATCTTATTCCTACTAAAAATTAGAATGTCTTTTTTACAAATATTAGCTCCATCCGTCTCATTTTTATTGTCCACCTTGTTTGTTTCAAAAAGATTGCATACTTGTAAAAAATACTATAAAAATCATTAAACTTCCTAAATTACCCTCATTTATTACTCTTAATCATTTATTTAATCAAAATTTTCAATAAAACTTGCCTTAAATACAAAGGCAAAACTGAAGTTCATCCAACCTATCTTAAATCCAACAAAAATTCCTAGGGAACTATTAAAGTGGGATGGAGGGAGTACAAACTAGTCTGGTCCTCTAGCGGTGTCCCGAAAATACGGTTCTTTGCATGAAAACCCTGGTCATTTTGATAATAAAAGACCACTACTATGTAATTAGAAGCGTGCTCCTTGTTTTTAAGAGAATGATCAACTGTATCTCAGAAAATATAAATGCTTGATTTTTAGCAAACAGATCACGGGTTTTATGGGTTTTCACTATTTATGTGGTCTATTAGGGGTGGTCTATAAGTGTTTTTGTAATAGTGAATCTGCTTTATAAATCGAGACAAAAGAGTGCTTCTAAGTAAAGCAATATGCATCGAACATGTATTATAGGCCGAGCTTCTGTTCCATCATAAACATCTTCTCTGAAGCAGATTCACTTAACCTGCGTCAAGAAGTTGATACCATTAATCGTATCACCTCCTAAAGTCAAAGTACAAAAAAGATGGAAATCATGCTTATACTGCAAAATTACTTATTTAAATTAAATCCAACACAAGAGCTAAAGTTATTTGGTATTCTAAATACTTGGCCACTTGGGTACCAGGCATGTACCTGCAAAATAACTTAATTATGTCGACTTAATGGCATATATAGAACCATGTAGAGGTAGCTAGCCCTTTTACAATGTATTATATATATATATATATATATATATATATATATATATATATATACACACGAGGGAGAAAAATTTCTTCTTTTTTATTTGTTGGGTCAGTGGTCCCAGATCAATCATATTATTAATATAATTTTCTTTAGAAAAAAAATTGATGACGACTAACTCCTTGTCAATGAAGAAGAAGATCACTGCTCTACAGTCTCTACTCTGTGTAATCGCTGGTCATCCTCATGACAGTGAGAGATTCAGCTAAGTCATTTTATCAATAAAGAATGCAGTCGTTGTCTCTGAATAAAAGACAGTTACTAGAAGAAGATAGGAAGAATTACTCTAACAGAGCATGTTAGCTCGTAATGAGTGAAGAAGACTATCTCTTCTCTAGTAACTAGTTTAAAGAATAAATGGGTTGTGTGTGAAAGTGGGGAAGAAAGTGAGGGGTTATGGGAGGTATGGGGTGTCTAGGGCATGGGTTGGGAATGGTTGGCAGATTTGGTGGCCCCCACACGGTGTGGGTTGCCTACATATTGTTCCCCAAGTTTACGTTACGTGTGGTACCCGTTTACCCGTTCGTTTAAACATTAAACGTTTATTATTCAAGTTTTTCGTTAATGATTTATTCGCGTATATTTTGATTAAAGTTTTATTTAAAATACTCCTTTTTAAGTTATTGAAATATATTTCGGACTTCGTTCGGTTGTCGGGCGAGATTTACGCGTTTTTGTCGCGTACGGTACGTTTTATACGAAACGTAAAACGTCTTAGATATCATTACCACGATATAAGTTAAATAACAATTATTTATTACAATTACGTTATTTAATTAAATATTTTTCACCAACGTCCGTATTATTGTGTCGGATTCCATCTGATCAAATTTGTGTAATTAAAATTTAATTACGTACGTGTATATATATTTACATACATACAAAAATGTTACTGTACTTAGTCATATTCCATACTAAATACAAGTAATAATGGTTTATGATTAAATTCAAATGGCGGCCTAATTTGCCGGGTGTCACATCAACCACAAGTTGCTGACCTCAACTATGATAATGATGATAATGACAATGATGATGATGAAATAGATACTGATGAACACATGGAGGATAAATATGATCACAAGTCTAAATCATCAACAAAGAAGAGAAAGAAAAACAGTGAGTCATCTTCAGCGACTCAACCCAAATCATCTCCAGTGACTAAAAAAGAAGAACACTCAAGTCACTGAAGAATCCCCTAAGCCAATCAATAAAGAAATCATACATGAAGCTCCACTTCTACTACTCTCACCAAATAAACGCATATCGGTGAGCCATTCTCCACCACCACCAGCAAGTCAATAGAAAGAACCATCGGTGGTTCCTACTAAGTAAATATCCTCGGACTCAATAGTAGGGAGCCAACTTACAACCGAATGAAATCAAGAGAGAATTGCCAGAAAGAAGAAGGAAAGAAAGGAATCAGAGATTGCAATGATCCTCAAAATTCGACATGAATTAGAGGCAAAAGAAAAAGCAGAGAGGAAAAAGAAACTTGTTGAACAGTCTGACAGAGACATAGAGTATATGAGAACAGTGAGTGAAGCTGATGCTAGGGAAAGGGCTGAAAATGAAAGGATCAAGCAAGAGCAAATTGAAAATGATGCTAAGTTTGAAAGAATATTGGAGAAATTTGAACAGGGAGAGAAAGAACAAGAAAAGAAAGCATCAATGTTGAAGAAGAAACCTCTTAGCAAAGCTCATATTGAAACTGAAAGAAAGAGGTAATAAAAGTGAAGTAATCTCAGTTGATCAATTATACAAGCTTCACAGGGAGGAATGGAATGAAATCAGACTTGTAGTAACCCACTCATCAAGTGCTGCTAAGCAAGAGGTACTAGATGAACTAACAAGATTATATCAAAAGATGGTTGGGCTACAACTTCTGAGGCTAGAGGATACTATTATTCTCAATGAAGATATTGAGAGACCTCCTAGTCCCAGGTATCACTCTGGTCCTCACAATATCAATCGGATTCCAAATACTTCAAATCTAAACCTCTCAATCCCTGATGGTGTCATGAGACAAGAGCGTATTGAAGACACTACTGGTAAGAGAGGGCTTGTCTATTGTGATCAAGCTGACATCTTAAGATTTCAGAGAGAAGCTGAGCTAGAAAAGGTTGATCATGAAAAACTGTTGTTACTCATGAGGGCTCTAAGTACAAATCATATAACTTCCATCAAATGACAAGTGTGAGTTACAAAAAGAAATGGAAACAATCAAAGCTGATGAAGTATGAAAATATGAATAGTGATAGCCAATATATGTAATTTTTGATAAACTTGTAATAGAGCAGAAATGTAATATTTTATTTACAGTTTAATGAGAAAACTATCATTATTAAAAAGAATCCAAAAAGAGAAATATATAGATCAAGTATGTAGTCACTGATAATAATGTTGGGTCACAAGGTTCTTAAAACTTAGATACAGATTAAATAACAGTTATCTCAACGTGTTAGTTTATATCCAAGTTTTATATCAAACAAGTTTAAATTAATCTAGGCGGAAAACAAGATTAATTTTAACACAGAGTTTACTATGAATCAAAGTATTATTTACAATAAAGTGTTTGTCTCACAAAGATGACAATGTATTCAAACCCACACAGATGGTTTGAATACGATCCAAGTAGTATACAAAGATACAGTTATCACTACAAACTTCACAGTAAGTGTGGTAATGCTTTAGCCTAAGCTCAAAGGTCTAGTATACTAATTCTCTTGAATTTCTTGGATAATAGCAGTGCTTTTTGAACTGCTATTTATAGAGTTGGATGTAACTCTATATTATCCAGCTTACATAGTTGTCCAAGGGATAACAGATGCATCTTGGGCAACTTTGCACGCCTTCCTTTTTGCTTTTCTTGAAAATAGAAAAAGCAAAAAGGTAAAAGGTTTCTTTGCTGAGAAGAGAACCTTTATATGATGTTTGACCTTTCTCAAACATCTTATCAGTTGTATCTAGCCTAAGGAAAGAAGAATATCTCCTGTACATTTGTACTTTCATTCTTCAATCTGTGCTCTTCAGTCTTTGCTCATCAGTCTGTGATCTTCAGTCTGTGAACTTCAGTCTGTGAAGCCTTCTGTATTCAATCTTCATTCTTCAGATGATGAATTCATAAGTCTTCAGAAAGAGCATGGCTTTCAGTCTGTGAGGATCTTCAGTCTGTGCAGCACAGACTCAGAAGCAATTCTTCAGTCTGTGTAGCACAGACTCAGAAACACAGACTCAGGAATTTCACTAAGTTTTCCTGAATACAACTAAGTTAGATTTTGACTCTTCAGATTTATAACTTAGGTTTGATCATTGTTTTTCCCAACAATCTCCCCCTATCTGATGATGTCAAAATCTATTTACAAAAGATAAAGGAGAAATAATAAATACTAAAGTACAACATAACTTATGAATCTTTAGACTTATATATAGAGTCAAAGTCATAGTTAGTATACAAAAATATTACAATTATTACATAAGATTGTAAAAGTTTTAAATATAACAATCTTCAGTCATTTCTCCGAGCCTTGATCTCTTTCATCTTTTCCACTTTCCTCTTCAACAGTTCTTCCATTTCCTTATCAGATTTGTCTTCAAATTCTTGATACTCTAGGATGATCTTCTTGCAGATATCTTCAAGTCCAGTCATCATCCTGAGTTGGGAAAGGTTGTTGAATAACCAGCTGATCAGTCTTCTTTTGAATGGTCTGGCTTGAGAATGTTTGCATTCCTTCAGCAGGGCAATACAGTGTAGCAGAGAGTCTCTATATAGTCTATTTTGATCTTGGAAGCACTCTATCCCATTGATATCTCTATAGCACAGACCTTCAATGCTGTCAGTCTGTACATAAGATCTATCTATGAAAACAATACCTTTGGGTAGAGGATGCTCCCTTCTCTGCTCATTCTATGTGGATAACCCAGCTGACTTCTTCTTTATTACAAAGTTGTTTGCTATGCAGAACAACTTGTATTCTTCTTCTGAGATAAGCCCCAGACTGAGAACTAACTCAATCAGGTAAGATAGCTCATCCAGAACTTCTTTCTTCAATTCTTTGTCAGCTGCACTCTTCAAAAGATTAGCAATGGATTGCCATTCTTTAAGCCCTAGAGTATACAGTTCATCCACCCATACCATCTTCTTGCTCTTGGTCAAAGTCAGCTCCAGCTTTAATTTCTGTCCAATCTTGTTCAGATGACATTCTCTAGTCTTCTGCTTGAGCTTTGACTTTTGGAAAGTGGCTTGTAGCTTTGGTTTCAGGCTCTCTATCTTCTGTAACCTTGTTGACAGCTCCTCATCTTCTTTGATTTGTTGCTCAACTTGACTCCTTCTGATTTGGGTCAGTGAACAGCTTTCTTCTTGTAGTTCTTGAGTGAGCATGTCAACAAATCTTGCTTCCTTCAGCTTCTGCTCTTCAAGAGTTAATACATCTAAGTATTCGGTTAAGGTCATACCTTGAGCAGTAGCTTCTTGTTGCAAGAGTTCGTCCTGTAGATCTTTCAGTTCAGGACTTCTTGTTCCAGCAGCATGATCATCCACCATCTTCTTGATCTTGCTTAACCTTTCCTGCTTGGATAAGGCAATCTCCTTGCCCTTACCCTTATCCATAACTACTTCCATGGTAGAGCTTGACCCAGGATAAGTGCTTATCAAATGAGCACTTCTCCATTGCATTCTATCTTCAAGTTCACTTCTACCAGGAGGCAGTGTTCTGGTTGTTGTGATTGGTCTAGCAGGATTGGCTTCAGCTTGAATGGCTTCAGCACTGATAGTTAGAGCATCAGTGCTTGCTGCTGGTTGCTCTGAGCTCTGAGTCTGTGATTGATGTTGTGTCTCAGTCTGGGCAGGTTCAGAAAGCACAGACTGAGACTCTCCAGTCTTGACTTTTGAGGCTCCTTCACCTATACCTCCAAAAGTAGCATCATCTTCATCATCATCTGATCTTCTGAAAACTTCAGACTCAGAACTGCAGTCAGGATTGATGGCATCATCATCATCACCATCATTGTCCTGTTCTTCTACCAGCTTCATAAATTGATCCCAGATCTTGATCCCCTTCATCTTTGGTTAGGAATCAAAGATATCCCTTTCAGGAATCCTCCTGGCCATTCTTTTCATCTTCCTGGCTCTCTTGATTTGCAGAGGTTGAACATCTTCTTCTTCTTCTTCTTCTTCCCTTGGTCTCTTCAACTCCATCTGACCTTGGGTTGAGATAGTTGCAATTGGGTCTATGTATAAGACAATGGATGACTCCCCCTGAGTCTGTGCAACCATCTCAGCATGTTCACCTAACTGCAATCTCTCTTGCTCCCCCTCAGTCTGTGCACTCATATCTTCAGTCTGTGGCACAGACTGAGCTTCAGTCTGAGACTTCACCCTAGCACCTTTGGGTCCATCATCTCCATCATCTCCCTCACTGTTATCTCCCCCTAAATCTAAGGATTTATTATTTAAATCTTTATCTTTTGAGGTTTTAGCTTCTGCAGACCCATACTTCATCTTCTCCCCCTTTTTGACATCATCTACTAAGTTTGAGAGGGTGGTCTGCATTTCATCTAACCTATTGGATACCTTTTCCTCCAGCATATCCACTTTATCCACCATAGTAGAGACTAGATGCTTCATCTTCTCTAGCTCTTTCTTATTATTATTGAACTCAGTCTGTACCCATTCAGACAACTTGTTGATGGCAGAAAGCACATCATTAAGTGTACTAGAAGGCACAGACTGGGTCTGGTTGGAAGGGTTAGAATTGGGTGATGGTATGTGTTCCTCACTTGACTCATGTTGAGACTGAGCAAGATCACTGGAATCTTTTGGGGTTGCACTCTTTGCCTCACTCTGTGTCCTGTGAATGGAAAAGCGATCATAGGCATTGAGTGGTGTAGTTGTTCCCTCAGATCTAATCCGGTGATAGGATAGGATATCACTGGGAAATGATTGTGTTGCACCTGTTGCCTCAAACAGTCCCTGGTGTAATGGAACAGTATCACTGGCAACTGATGTGGAAGTTGGTATGCCTTCACTAACCATCTGGTGATAAGATAGTAGTTCATTAGGCAAAGAAGATGAGATCTGTACCTCAGTTTGTGACATGACTGGGGCATTGGCGATCTGTGCAGAGGGGTGTAGGAAAGGACTCACTGGAATGTGAACTAGTACAGGACTAGTGGTCAGTATGGGCTCAGCCATTGTGAGTGGGGTAAAGAGGTGGGTGGTAGTGCTCAGGATTGGAGCATCTTCTTCAATGCATACTACAGGGGTCAGTGTAGTAGCAGTAATGTGGGTATCCAAGCTGACTAAACTAGGTGTAGGTTGGGTCAGTTGGGTAGCCATTGACACCACAGACTCTAGCAGAGCTGTAATGGAATGGTCTACAGCACTGGAAGGTGTTCTATTGACATCCAATTCCATGGATGATGATTCCACTTGTGCTATACTTTTTGGGGTTGAGTCTGGTGATTCCTCCAGAGTGAGTGGTGACTCATCTGGGTTGGTTTGTTTGTGACTCTCTTTTGTGGGTGAGGATGGGCTAGGATAAGAAGGTTGATCTATATCCATGTCCTCAGATGAAGAAGAAGTACTACCTGCATCTTCTGTTGAAGATGGAACAGACTCAGGAATGTTTGAGTCTGACTCCAAGTGCACAGACTGAGTTGAGTCTGTATCCCCGGAGTCTGTGTGCTCTGCTTCAGCCACACGATCTTCAACAGCCTGGGTCTCAGTACCCTCACTATCACCTGAACTATCACCCTCCATAGATGCAGAAGCAACATATGGGTGATCAAGCCATTGCTGCATAGCAGTAGTGATAGGTGCTCCAGAAAGTGGAACCGGATGGTTGAACACTTTATATGTGAGCACAGGTACGGGTATATCTGCAGTTTTGTTATTAAAGGACATATACACAGACCCAATTAATCTGGATTGGATGCACAGGGAGAGTAACCTTATAAAAGGTACATTAAAAATTCGTTGTGACTCATTCACCGGTTTTAAAAGTTCTTGAAAATACAACTCTGCAAAGTTGATGTTTAAACCTGTGATAAACGAGCTCAACAGTTGAGTTTCAAACTCATTTAAAAATTTCCATCTGGGGGTGAATCCTAACATCAAAATGGTGCCCTTTTCTTTGATATATCCAACCAAAGTAAGAGAAGCCCTTGCTGCTTCTTTGGTTGGAATGGGTGCAAAATTATTTCCCAAAGGCAAGTCTAAGACATTCCTAATTAGCTCCTGATCAATGGTAACTGCCCGTTTACCATGATCAATAGTACCAGTAATTGCAGTATTGGTACTATTTGAGGAGCAAGTATACCACCATTCCATCAAAAAATTTGGGTATATTTGAGGAACTGAGTTGAAGAATGCTCCCCTTAATGGATGAGCCGACATAAAAGCAGTTAGTTCCTCAAACCCTTTATTCTTTTTAGAATCGGGAATGGAAATGGTAGCAACTTGATTATTAATACAGAGTTTTACCTGTTTACCTTGTTTAAAAGGTTTAGCCGCAGCGATGTTGGCAGGTGCCGTGTAAACCCATTGATCAGCCATTTTGAATGAAGAAATTTTAGAAATTGATTTTGAAAATGGTTGAGCGATTTAGGGTTTATAAACTCTGTTTGTTTTTGGTGTGCTAGTACGAATGAAGAAGAAAGGGGGAAAACAGAAATGGGTATTTGAAGAAATTAAATTTCCGTTAAATGGGACCCACTTGACGGTTTATCCCTTTCTCTGCAACAGTAACGCTGAAGCACGTGCACTTTTTGTATTGAGCAGATAAATAGACAACAAGCGCCAAAACTTTTAATGATTATTACCATAAAAATGGTTTTAGCATTAAATGCAGAGATATTGTTGTTTATTTATTTTTATTAAAGAAAATAAAAATAAAAAAATAAAAGAACCTTATGAATTAATAAAGCACAAAAATAGAGGGTCTAGTCTGAATGAATATGGTCAGTCTGTGTAGCTAATCTGGAAGAAGTCACACAGACTGAAACATATAATCAGTCAGACTGAGAGAAAATAACATAAGGTATAAAATCTTTTTGGTATTTTCTTAGAAAGTATGTACAAAAACATCTCTTAGTTTGTGCTTTTTGATTGTATGTAGCTGAGAATACAGTTATACAGATTGAAAAGCAGACACAGACTGAGAATTGAATCATACAGATTCAAGGTTTTACTAGGGGTTGAGCATTCCTAGTTGACCAAGCAGATATAAGAATCTATCTTCATTAAGAGGTTTAGTAAAGATATCTGCTAGTTGGTCATTTGTTGACACATATTTGAGAATCACTTTACCTTTCTCAGCACAATCTCTGATAAAGTGATGTCTGATCTCAATATGCTTTGTCCTGGAGTGAAACACAGGATTCTCAGTGATGGCAATGGCACTTTGGTTATCACACATGATTGGAGTTTTTGTAAACACCAAATCATAGTCTGCTAGTTGATGTTGCATCCATAGCAATTGAGCACAGCAACTACCAGCAGCCACATATTCTGCTTCTGCAGTGGATGTAGCAACATAATTCTGTTTCTTGCTTGACCAACTGACTAGTTTGCCACCTAGCAGTTGACATCCACCAGAAGTGCTTTTCCTGTCTAATTTACAACCTGCATAATCTGCATCTGTATATCCAATTAGATCAAAACCAGAGTCTTTGGGATACCAAAGACCCAGGTTGGGAGTACCTTTTAGGTACCTGAAAATCCTTTTTACAGCTTTTAGATGCGATTCTTTAGGTTCAGATTGATATCTAGCACACAAACATGTTGAGAACATGATATCTGGTCTACTTGCAGTGAGGTATAGTAGAGATCCTATCATACCTCTATAAGTGGTTTGACAGACTGACTTGCCAGACTGATCTTTATCCAACTTATCTGCAGTGCTCATTGGTGTTTTCATAGTTGAACAGTCCTTTAAAGAGTATTTAGTAAGTAGGTCATTGACATATTTACCTTGGTTGATGAAGATACCATCAGGTTTCTGATGTACTTGTAGACCAAGAAAGTATGTTAATTCACCCATCATACTCATTTGATACTGTTTTGACATTAAGTTCGAAAACCATTTACACATTTTTCATAAGTAGACCCAAATATAATATCATCAACATAGATTTGGACTAGTATGACATCTGCCTTGTTCCTTTTGAAGAACAAAGTTTTATCAATTGATCCTCTAGTAAAGTCATTACTAAGAAGATAGGATGATAAGGTGTCATACCAAGCTCTTGGAGCTTGTTTTAGTCCATATAGTGCTTTCTGTAATTTATAGACATGATTTGGAAAAGTGGAACTTACAAAACCTGGAGGTTGTTTCACATAGACTTCCTCCTGTAAGTTGCCATTCAGAAATGCACTCTTGACATCTATTTGATAGACTTTAAAGTCCTTGAATGCAGCATATGCCAAGAATAACCTTATTGCTTCAATTCTGGCTACAGGGGCAAATGTTTCATCATAATCAATGCCTTCTTCCTGCTTGTAGCCTTGAGCAACTAGCCTTGCCTTGTTTCTGATTATCACTCCATCCTTGTCCATTTTGTTTCTGTAAACCCATTTTATTCCAATAATGGTTTTCCCTGTTGGGGCAGGAACTAGGGTCCAAACATTATTTCTGTCAAATTCTGTTAACTCTTCCTGCATTGCTTCAACCCAATCATCATCTTTCAAGGCTTCTTCAGCTTTCTTTGGTTCAATGATTGACAGGAAGTTTGTGTAGTAACAAAAATTTGCAGTAGGTGAGCTTGATACTTGAGCTCTTGTTTGTACACCAGAAACATAATCTCCAATAATTTCTGTAATTGGATGATACTTGTGTTCTTTGACTCCTAGAAATGATTCATCATTGGATGATAAATCATTCTCATTTAGTGGAAGAAAAGCAGGACTGAGTTCTGCATCATCTTCTACATAGGGCAAGTCTGAGTCTGTAGAGTTCACAGACTGAAAACTACCAGACTGAACACATGTATCAGAAGAATTTGAATCTCTAGACACAGATTCATCTTCTGTTGATGAAGGTACTGTCATTGAATGAGTAGGTTGAGCATCTTCATTATCACTTTCAGAGTCCTGTTGTTGGTTAACAACAACTAGGATTTGAGATTCAGATCTCACAACAGATAAATCTTCTAACAAATGAACATCAGACTGAGAAACATGTTCATCATTAGCGGAGGAAGCATCAAAGGTGACATTGATGGTTCTTCAATTTTATTCCTTCTGTTGTTGTAGACTCTGTAGGCCTTTGAGATAGATGAATAGCCAACAAAAATTCCTTCATCTGATTTAGGTTCCATCTTTGCTAACTGATCTCTTTGATTGAGAATGTAGCATTTACTTCCAAAGGTCTGAAAGTAATGGATGGTTGGAACCTTCTTGTGATACAGCTCATATGCAGTTTTGCCATGCCTTTTGACCAAAATAGATCTATTTTGAGTATAACAGGCAGTGTTAACTGCTTCTGCCCAAAAATAAATCTTCATTTGACCATGGCATAACATGGTTTTTGCAGCTTCTATGAGTGTACGATTTCTTCTCTCAGCAACACCATTTTGTTGAGGAGTTCTGACAGAGGCAAAGTTTTGAATAATGCCTTTGTTAGTACAGAATTCAATGAGAGTAGAATTCTTAAATTCTGTACCATGGTCACTCCTGAGTTGCTTGACAGGTGCATCTTTCTGCAATTCTTCCCTCTTGAATAGATTAATAATCTCTTCAGGAGCATCACTTTTAGCTTTAAGAAAGATGACCCAAGTATACCTTGTGTATTCATCCACAACCACAAGTGTATACTTCTTTCCACCCAAACTGCTAATGCTCATGGGTCCAAACAGATCCATATGGAGCATATGCAGTGGTTGTTCAATTGTAGCTAACAATTTGGATGGAAAATGGTTCTTGGTCTGTTTCCCTAGTGTACATGCAGGACAAAGTTTGTCTTTTGCAAATGTAACATCAGGCAGACCTCTAACCAGTTTCTTCTTTGACAGGAGGTTAATATTTTTGAAGTTCAGGTGGGATAACCTCCTATGCCATAGCCAGCTTAGTTCTAGCACAGACTGAGTATAGAGACAAGTCTCTACATTATTGTCTGCAGAAGAAAGATCCAAGAGATAAATATCTCTTTCTCTTTTGGCAACTAATATAGGTTTGCCTTTGGAATTATAGATAACAGCAGCCTTCTTTCTGATTCTGATTTCACCATCATCATCACAAATCTGGCTAGCACTAAGCAGGTTATGCTTTAATCCCTCAACATAGGCCACCTTTGTTATTCTGATGTTGCCAGCCTTCACCACACCATAACCTTTTATCTTGGCAACAGAGTTTTCACCATATTTGACAGAAGGTCCTTCTTCTTCTACAAACTCTGACAGATTCTTCAAGGAACCTGTCATGTGTCTTGAGCATCCACTGTCTAGGTACCATTTGCTGTCACCCTGCACAGGACAAACAAAATCAATTAGTTACTTTTGGGAACCCATCTTTTGATGGGTTCTTTAGAGTTGGTTGAAGTCAATTCTTTAGCAGTTTTGGTGCTAAGTCTGTGAAGTTGACTTTTAACCTCTCTATTTTTGATTTTGTTGTTTGTAGAAGACATTTGTTTGATCAAAGCAGCCTTTGGCTGTTTAAGAATGGACTTTGTGCATTTAATACCTTCATGTCCCATATTTCCACAGTTGTAACATTTTCTGTTCAACATAATGGTCCTTTTGGATTTTGGGTTATTATTTGCACTAGATCCTCTGTTAAACTCTTGTTTTGACTCAACAAATGTTTTAAAATCTGTGGTTAACTTCATTAAGTTTTCACTAAGCAGCTTAATGGTCTCAGTCTGGTTGTGAAGATTTGACTTTTGAGAGTCAGACTGAGTGTTAACACAAACAGATTTGGAGTTAAGTTTGTCAGACTGAAAATTGATTTTTCCAGACTGACAGTTAGATCTCACAGACTGAGATCTTTTTAACTCCTTTGTTACTGGTGTTATGCCTTTAGATTTATCATTTGGCATATTATTGTCTAGACCAGTTACAGACTGAGATGTGGAAGGTTCAAACACATTGTAACCTTTCTGTTTATTCTTGATTCCTTTTACCTCTTTTTGTCTTTTTAAAGATGGTACTGTGGGAATATTAACTTTGCCTTTTATAAATCTTTTCTTTTCAAGTTCTATAGTTTCTAAAGATTCATTAGTGATTATAAGTTCAGACTGTTCAGATTGAGAAGTTTCACAGACTGAGATTTCTGAGTCTGTGTCTTCAGAGTCTGGCTCTGTCTCATATACTAGTTCTTTAGTAACTATTTTTGGTCTAATAAAAGCATTTGTCAATATAACTTTGTCTCCCACAGTATGACTAAAAGTATGAGGTAAAATCTCAGGTACAAATATAGTAGGTTTTGAGTTTATTTCTGAATTTATGTGACTTTTAAGATCAAACTCATCAACTATGACCGCTTGTATCTGAGCTGGAATCTGTTTGGATAAACAGTCCACATTTTTAAGTGATGAAATACACCAAGATTTACAGATCCTTTCATAATGCTCAGCTTTGTTTTTATAAGCTTCTTTTTCCAGCTTGATCTTTTTGAGAAGGTCATATTGAGCATCAAGCTCAAGTTTGTACTGTTTATTTTGGTTTATTTCATTCACTTTTGATTGTAGATCTTTTTGAACTTGACTGAGTTTGTTTTTTAAATCTTGTATTTCCTCCAGTCTTTTCAAAAAATCTACATAGATGTGTTCAAACATTTTCTGTTTTTCTGCATCACTATAGTAAAGTTTAAAATGATTTACATTGTAAGCAGATCCTCTGTCCCAGTCTGGATGAACACATGCCTTTTCTGCAAATTTGACATCTTTGTCAAACTGGCTCTCTGTGATAGCCATTAAGCACATATCTTCATCATCCTCAGATGATGAAGATTCTTCATCTATCCATTGTTCAACAAACAAAGCTTTCTCTAGTTTCTTTGGTTGTTGTTTCTCTCCAGTTTTCTGGGAGTTGAAGTACTTTTTCTTGTACTTCTTGGCCTTTTCTTCCCACTTATCAGAACTTGAAGATTCTGCAATCTTCACTCTGCAGTTAGAAGAAATATGACCAACTTGCCCACATTTATAGCAAGTAGCTTTCTTAGGAACAAAAGTTGGCCTTCCTTTTGAACCTTTGAATCTTGCTTTTTCTAACCTTTGGGCTAGCAATGCCATTTCAGCTTCTAGAGACTCAGTTTCATCATCTGATTCTGAGTCTGTAAGAGTAAGATGGTAATCTGCTCTAGAGAAAAGTTCTCTATTTTTCCTTGTTGTTGCAACAAGGGCAGCAGATGGATCTTTTGCAATCCTTTTGGCATTTAGATCCTTTCTGGCTTTGGTTTCTTCAAAATTTAGTAGAAGTCCAAACAAGCCAGAGAGATCATATGTCTCCAATTTTTCACTTACAATTAATGAAGTGATAACTTCAGAAAAAGTGTTTGGAATGACATCAACAAATTTTGCACAGATTTCAAACTATCCCTTGATGATATTATACCTTTCAAGATCATTGATTAAGATCTGAAATCTGGTATGAATATCAGTTAATGACTCATTTTGGCCAGCAGAGAAGTTCTCATAATTTCTTATGAGATTCTTCTTCTTTTGGGATTGTACCAAACTTACACCATCATATTGGTCAGTTAGCATATCCCATATGGCTTTAGCAGTTTTGCAGCTAGATATCTTAGCAAAGATAGGCTCAGTAACTGCATTGCCCAGAATGGATTTGGCCTTAAAATCTAATGCATATAGTTGCCTGTCTAGATCAGTCCAGGTACTTTTGGCAGCCTCAACAAATTTTTCAGGTGTCAAAATAGTACCATTTGCATCTAAAGTAGCAGGAACTATTCTGCCAGGAATAATGGGTCCTTCCTGAATGACTCTAAGCATTTCATCGTGAATGCTAGCAAGAAACCATTCAGCTTTCAATTTCCAGTGGGTAAAATTTACACCATTGAAGATTGGAATTCCCTTCCCAGCCATAGCAATAGAGGAAGTCATTTTTCAAAGTAGAAAATGTAGAGAAAGATGGATTTAGATGATTGTTTGATAAATAGGGTTCCTTTGATCGTTAAAGATTAAATCTTTATTTGCTCTGATACCAGTTGTTGGGTCACAAGGTTCCCAAAACTTAGATACAGATTAAATAACAGTTATCTCAACGTGTTAGTTTATATCCAAGTTTTATATCAAACAAGTTTAAATTAATCTAGGCGGAAAACAAGATTAATTTTGACACAGAGTTTATTATGAATCAAAGTATTATTCACAATAAAGTGTTTGTCTCACAAAGATGACAATGTATTCAAACCCACACAGATGGTTTGAATACGATCCAAGTAGTATACAAAGATACAGTTATCACTACAAACTTCACAGTAAGTGTGGTAATGCTTTAGCCTAAGCTCAAAGGTCTAGTATACTAATTCTCTTGAATTTCTTGGATAATAGCAGTGCTTTTTGAACTGCTATTTATAGAGTTGGATGTAACTCTATATTATCCAGCTTACATAGTTGTCCAAGGGATAACAGATGCATCTTGGGCAACTTTGCACGCCTTCCTTTTTGCTTTTCTTGGAAATAGAAAAAGCAAAAAGGTAAAAGGTTTCTTTGCTGAGAAGAGAACCTTTGTATGATGTTTGACCTTTCTCAAACATCTTATCAGTTGTATCTAGCCTAAGGAAAGAAGAATATCTCTTACATTTGTAATTTCATTCTTCAATCTGTGCTCTTCAGTCTGTGCTCATCAGTCTGTGATCTTCAGTCTGTGAACTTCAGTCTGTGAAGCCTTCTGTATTCAATCTTCATTCTTCAGATGATGAATTCATAAGTCTTCAGAAAGAGCATGGCTTTCAGTCTGTGAGGATCTTCAGTCTGTGCAGCACAGACTCAGAAGCAATTCCTCAGTCTGTGTAGCACAGACTCAGAAACACAGACTCAGGAATTTCACTAAGTTTCCTGAATACAACTAAGTTAGATTTTGACTCTTCAGATTTATAACTTAGGTTTGATCATTGTTTTTCCCAACAAATAATACTATTCAGTGACCATGATTTTCTTCCTAAATAACAACTTTGTCTAAGGGAGTTTTTGTCATCATCATTTAGGGGGAGATTGTTGGGTCACTGGTCCCTGATCAATCAAATTATTAATATAATTATCTCTTGGAAGAAATGATGACGTCTAACTCCTTGTCAAAGAAGAAGAATATCTATAATGAACTGTTCAGCTGAGTGACTAAATCTCTACTCTATGTAATCGCTGGTCATCATCATGACAGCGAGAGATTCAGCTCACTCATTTTATCAATAATGGAAGCAGTCCCTGTTCCTGAATAAAAGACAGTTGCCGGAAGAAGATAAGAAGAATTACTCTATAAGAGCATGTTAGCTTGCAGTGAGTGAAAAAGAGTATCTCTCCTCTAGTAACTGATTTAAAGAATAAATCAACTTGTTCTTTGTACTCGTTGGTTGATAGTCCCTGATCAAAGAACGTCAGCAACATCCAAGAGTTATACAAGTATAGGATTGCATGACATCAAGCTTTAGTGTGATTGGAGGAATCTCAAGTCACAAGTTTCACATGATCGGAAAGTGGGACCACATAAACTACTCTAACTGTTTTTATGTTTGTCCAGAGCCAATCAAGCAGTGACGCCTGTCATTCTATATTACAGATTTATAGGATATATTTACGGATGATCCATCCAATATATAGAGTGACATATTGTACTTAGAAGTTGCTTTTTCGTATTAATCATCTATACTATCAGTGATTAAGTGTGTCTAAGTACGATCACGCGTCAACGAGTATCACTTGATCGATTAGTTGGATCAGTGAGTCTCAGCAAGTTGTAATAGTTAGCATACATTGATTAGATCTTAGGTTAGGCTAGATCTATTCCGCAATCAGTGTTTGAGTTGTAATTGTTAATTCAATAATATACACTCTTCAACTATTATATCATCTTTACTTTATTGCATTGATTACTTGTCTTATACTCTGTTTATTGTTTTGAAATATAAATTGGTAAAATAAACTTTGAAAAGCTGAATTTAAACAAGTATTTGTATTCACCCCCTTTACAAATCAAAGCTATATGTTTGGAATTAAGATCACTTAATCCATAAGTAAATTTGGGACTAACACTATCATATTGAGATGTAAAGTTTTAAAATGTCAATTATATCTTATAAATTTTTTACGTAATTTTAAAATTTTTGAGGAGGCAATTGCCCCTTTAATATCAGCCGCCGATCATCAGCAACAAAAGATACAAAAAATGGTGATCTTCAGCGTGCCCCTACTATCCAATATGATAAATAATTATTTCAAGGTTGTAGTGCTTTGTTGATTGAGTTCAATTTTTAATATACAAAAATTGTGACCCGCTCACCCAAGGTGCCTTTACCTTTCTCTGAAAATCTGCTCTTGTAGTTTGAATTCTTTGCCCGTGAAACAAAAGCAAACAATACATGTAAAAACACAGATGAAATTATTAGAGAGAATGAATGAATAAATAGATCAAGCAACCAAACAACAATAAACATACAACAAAAATCGATAATAAGGTTAAGATTGGCCACGACAGGGGCTTCAAAACCATTAATACCCCCGTGTAACTTACAAAGACCTCTCCTTCAATTGTTACAAGATTTACACCTCTGATTACCAAATTACCAAACATCAAGTAAAATCGTAACCTAAAAAACGGACACAACGGTCTTCATCATCTAAAATCGACTTGAATTCCTTTATCTTAGGACTTGTGTCAGCTTCTTTCTCATGCGCGCCTACCACAACTCTATCAGGAGTATCAAACTCCACATTCTGATTAGGACCCTGATCTTTCCCTGCTTGATCTCCTAAGTCTCCTCTCTGATCTAACATAGTTGCTACATGAAAGGTAACATCTCTGATAATAATAAAGTTTGGATTTCTATCTTTCTCTGTACACACAAACGATAACATTTAACCCCGTCTGCGTACCCTAGAAATACACACTTCATTGCCCTCGGCTTAATCTTAGAAAGACATCCAAACATCCTTAGACCAGAATAATGACATGCATACCCAGTCCACATCTCTTGAGGAGTCTTCAAATCAATTGTAGTTGATGGAGACCTATTAATCAGATAACAAGCAGTATTAATTACTTTAGCCTAGATGTGCTTCGGTAGATAAGCATAAACCCGCATGCATCATGCACGCTATAACATTGTTTGGTTCATCCGTTATGCGACCCCGTTCTGTTGTGGTATGTGTTGTACATTGTGGTGCCTCACTATACCTTCTGTTTTATAGAAGTTATCAAATGGTTCATTAGATAATTCCAATCCATTGTCATTTCTCAGAGTCTTTACCTTTTTCAAACCATTTTTCAACCATGATCTTCCACTCAGTGAACTTACCAAATACTTCGTCTTTCGATTTTAGAAAATGCAACCAAACCTTCCTCGAATAATCATCAATGAAGGTCACAAAGTAAGAACATCCTCCATGGGACTTAACCGGAGAAGGACCCCATAAATTTTAATGAATATACTCCAGAACTTCCCTGGATGTAGGTTTGCCAACTCTAAATGAAACCTTGTGTTGCTTACCTTTAACACTGTTGGATATAGTGTCCAAGTGCATAACTAATTGGTAAGTATATCATTAAAAGTAGAGTTCTTTTTGGGTTGCCCTCATTCGAACAGTTAAAGAGAAATAAAAGAGAGATAATATTAATTGGAATTAATATTATGGTTAATTATTTAGTTTATTAATTATCATAGTTGATGAATTAATTAGAAACTAAAAGAAATTATGGAAGCCAAATCCAACCGGCGGTTGAAATGTTCAACCGGCGGCTGGAGCTAGTCAGTGGAGCATGCGGGTCGTGGCTCGGATACTTGGGCAGGAAGTAAGCCCAACCGCCGGCTGAATAGTTCAACCGGCGGTTGGATCCCGAAAACAGGTTGTCCTACATCGGCCAAAGGAAGAAACTTTTGTCTCCTTCATCCCCTATAAATAGGGGGTAGGCCATGGCTTCAAAGGTGTTCAATTCAATACTCTCTTTCTCATTCCGACTCCTTGTAAGAGTTTACTCGATTTAATCGGGACCTTAGGAGTTGGAATTTTCTCTTTGGTTCGTGGGTGTGAACCATTAGAGGTGCTCTAGTTTGAGTACTCTCCTCCAAGTCAGGAAGGTCTGCGTGTTAGAAATCCGATTTTTTCAAAGGTTAGTATTTATTTATCTATTTATTTTGTTTTGTTGCTTATTATTATTAAGTAAAGATCCTTTAGGGTTTAGTTTCCTTCATGCCCTAGATTAATTGTTATTTCCGCATTGTATGTTAATCTACTAAGGGAATAGAAAACCCATCAAACACAAGTCTCGCAGAAACCCATTCTACATGTTGCATCGCCACCCAATATTCCCCGTCTACTCAAAGTAGTCAAACATTTCTCGCTCATATGAGCCAACCTACGATGCCATAACTCTGTCGCATCCTCATTTTTATCCAGGGATTGAGAAACCGCAACCATTCCCGTCATCGAATTGCCTTCTAGAATATACATATTGGTGTTATAAAACTTTCCCTTCATAATAAGTAAGGATCCGTTGAACACTTTCACGTGTTCACCTTCACCATTGTATTTCAACCCACGTCAAGCTAGCGAACCCAGGAAAAAAAAGTTTTTTTCTAAGATCCGGAACATACCAACAATCCAGCGACCTGACAATACCATCATGTGTCATAATCTGAACTATACGCGAGCCCTTGATACTTTTCGGCCTGTTATCACCCATCTTCACACTACCACTCCATTCTTTAAAAGAAACGAATAAATCACGCGAGAAAACCATATGATGAGATGCCTTACTATCCATCACCCAAGCACCCATCGGTTCAGATCCACTACTATCAGGTACTACCTCCTAAGTAGTTAGTACTTCACCATAATCTTCATCTTCACATGATTCATGTGCCATAGAAGAACTCTCCATGCTTTTCTCCTCATTACCACTCTTTGCCTTCGAGCATTCCCTTTTACAGTGACCCATCTCAAATAGTACATGAATGAGCTTTAGATTTTGAATGTGTCATTCCATTACTCTTGCATTTCTTACCCCTCTATGTTGGTATACCCCTTTCAACTGATAACCCTACCCAGAATGGTCATCACTCGTAGGCACCTTTCTTTTGAGTTCCTTAGACTGTAAAAACATCTTTAACATCCCTACAGTTATCTCAGTTCTACCATACAACATAGTATCCACAAAGCTTTTATATGACCCAGGTAACGAACAAAGCGAAATCAAGACTTCATCTTCATCTTCATCTTCATCATCAACTTTAGCATTAATAGATAGAAAATCTAAAATAATACAATTAAAGTTATCAGGATGATCTTTTACAGTTGTATTTTCTATCATCCGGAGGTTGTACAAATGATGCTTATGAAGCAAACGATTTGTCAAATAACTGCTCTGATAACATTCACATAACTTTTCTCAAATCTCAGCAGCCATCGTCTCAGCCACCACCTCCCTCAAAACTTCATCAGCCAAACACAACATAATAGCACTTTAATCGTCTTCTTCTATTCTTCAATCGTCATCTTCTATTCTTCAATCGTCTTCTGGTTAAAGCTAGCATCCTCATCTATTACCATGTTCAACCCTTGATGAACCAGAAGTACCCCATCTTCACCTTCCATAAGGTGAAATCATTCGACTCTTTGAACTTTTCAATCTCTAACTTCTGAGACGACATCTTTCCTATCAATAAACTTTTTTGAATAATCAAATAAATAAATCTTAAATCGATTTTACAAACCCTAAGGCTCTGATACCAATTGGTGAGAAATAATAATCAAATTTGATTGAGGAAACACATGAACAGACGCAATAAACCTTAATGAAAGAAATTAAAGAATATGCGGAATTAACGTAGTTATATTCAATCGATTTGATTGGTTTAATCTATGGGCAAAAACTGAATAATCTTCTTTATTATTAATGGCATTAAGAAATTTCGTAGCTTAGTCTTAGATGAATCAGGTATTAGATATATATAGGATCGCTAGTTATGAAAAATAAACAAAAAACCTGTTTTGCTGAACTAACCCAGATCACGTGACGATGGGCCCATCATGTTGCTACACATGATGGTTGCGTTGTGATCTCACACTTTGCATGGCGACACAATTTCATCGCACGACGAACCATCTTCTGATTAAAAGCCAAACTTTGATCCACACGATCTCCCTTTGTCGGGTCGTGACCATGCTTCCATCCATCCAACGTTCATATAATCCAAATTCAAGCCAACCCAACCGATGCCAAATATTTGGTAGGTAATTCGGGGATAAATATTAGTGATTATGTATTGGATGGTACCGCGATTGATGAGACAAATTACTGTAATTGAGATCACAATGAGGAGGATGGATGGCTCATGGTGATACTGCAACAAAGAAATTGGATGATGGAGAGCAGTGGAACTAAACCAAAAAAAAAAAGTTACAACTGGCTGAAAAATTAACAACGGGTTTTACAGTGTTTCGAACTCTGTTACTACTTTAGTTCTTTTCGTATACGTAGTACAGTATATCTTTTAACATATGAAATTACACTGTACGTAAGAAAATAAAGCGCAAATAAAGACGTTGACATAATTTTTGTAATTCATGCAGCTAAGTACTCATCAAAGAAGCCAACGAGGTCACGCAAATCCCTGTTCTTGGGAATTCCAATAATCGTAGCAGGGTTTCTCTTATGTATCATCGGTTGTTGCTACATAAAGAAGACGAAATGTATGTGTAATTTTATTGAGCGTTCATCGTATTAAGCATTGAAAACTGCTGGCCAAAAAGACTAAACTGTATCTAAAATTTGGTAGAAAACAAAAGTTGCTAAGGTACATTTATGAGAAATTGAATCTTGAGAGTAGTCGATACATTAGAAATTTGTTAGTAAATAGTAAACGAGTAAAAAATAAACCCAAAGAGTAGCCTAGTGGAAGTGTAGACCCATTCAATGGGATGCAATTTTGGGGTTATCATGGTTCCCACTAAGGGGGGAAACTCGCCTTAGCAGCTGCTTGAATGTTATCATATCCTTTCTGCCATGTAAATTCGAGCTTATATTGATAAAGTAAAAGTTTCCAGGTTATGAAAATTGCTTTAACTGTGACTAAACCATCATATATCTTAAAATCAGTCCAGTCCAGTTTCTTGATTCAGTGCTTCAACTTATGTCCTTGGAATAATAATGAAACTAATGGGAATGCAATATTACTTTTGGTTTGTCTAATGCTTACTTCTTTTATACAGCCAAAAGAAGAGCACGTGACATTGGAGTCAGTTTCTATAATAGCTTAAAATCCTTGGAAGGATCATTAATGGGGAAAGATATGGGCGATAGTGTTGATATACACGTGTTTGATTTGAACACAATTGTTGCAGCAACTGATAATTTTTCTCTTTTAAACAAGGTCGGCGAAGGTGGCTTTGGCTCTGTTTATAAGGTAGTATAATAGTATATACATCTTGCTTATGATCATGACATATTATCAGGGTATAAAGTGTCCTAAATAATATATGTATTTTCAGGGTAGGTTACCAAATGGGCAAGAAGTTGCTGTCAAAAGATTATCGCAAAGTTCAGGTCAAGGGATGCAAGAATTCAAGAACGAAGTAACACTGATAGCGAAACTTCAACACAGGAATCTAGTACGGCTTTTTGGATATTGTTTTCATAAAGAAGAAAAGATGTTAATCTATGAATACTTGACAAATAAAGGCTTGGATTCTTTCATCTTCGGTCCGTTTTCTAACTTACAACTTCTCAAAATCATACTACTCCGATTCCTTGAAGCTATGTAATTTCTGAACTTTTGAATGGAATGTTGTCCTAGATCAAGAAAAAGGGTCTCTTCTAGATTGGAATAAACGATTCCAGATAATTCGAGGAATCGTTCGTGGATTGCTATATCTTCATCAGGATTCTAGGCTCAGGATCATCCACAGGGATTTAAAAGCAAGCAATGTTTTGCTAGATGCGGATATAAATCCCAAAATTTCAGATTTCGGGATGGCAAAAATCATTGGAGGGGAACAAGACCAAGCTACAACGCATAGAGTTGTTGGAACATAGTATTGTCTTGTACTTACTAAGTAGTTCAAAACATCTCATTTTTTATATATAATTTCATTTAATTAACAAATATTCGCTATGATTGCAGTGGCTATATGTCTCCAGAGTATGCAATAGAAGGCCTTTATTCAGTAAAATCTGATGTTTTTAGCTTCGGAGTTCTAGTTTTGGAGATAATCAGTGGAAGGAAAAACAATAGTTACTATCGAGAGAACTCGCTTAATTTGATCGGGCATGTTAGTTCCTAATTTTATGTATTTCTGGTTCTTATTTCTTTATCATTACATTTAGTTTTGTTAACGACAACCCTTAGGGTTATCATTAATAAGTTTTGGACATGCATAATTATTGTATTTTAACCATATTAACATTAACTTTGTTATGATCCGTGAACAAGTATTTATGCATGTCTTAAGACTTTAATGACAGCTCTTAAAGTTGTCATTTTCATTTCCTATTTTATAAGTCTCCTAACAAATTAACTTCATCATGATCACATAATTTTTTAGGTTTGGGACATGTGGAAACAAGATAGAGTATTAACGCTGGTTGATTCAGCGCTGGGATCAGATTCATCTTTTGATGCCGGTGAAATACTATTGTGTATCCATGTAGGGATATTGTGTGTTCAAGAATCGGCTATTGATCGGCCAACAATGACAGAAGTAGCGTATATGTTAAGCAATCGTGAAACTAAGCTTCCTAATCCTAATCAACCGGCATTCATCTTTAGACAATCAAATTATGGTACAGAATCAACATCAGCTTCAGCTAATGGTGGAGTTGGATCCATCTACGATGAGACTATCACCATCGTTCGTGCTCGGTAATTTCATAATCCCTTGAACCGACACTTTTAAACTGAGAGGAACACCAAACTGAATCAAATTGTAAAGTTTTTAAGTAGTGTTTCGATTTTTTATGGTTTGTGAATTTCTTATGGTTTGAATCTGATAATATTCAAACTCGTGAGTCGAGCTCGAACAAAAAATATTACTCAACTAGTTTCACGGGCTGGAAAAACTTACATAATTTAGAGTTGAATGAGCTAATTGAGCTTAACGAGTTGAACGACCGTTGTTTGTAGGAATTTTGTATATTTGAAAATTCAAATAAATGTAACTAATAAGTTTGAACCAAAGGCTCAAGTATTTTAGTAAACGAGCCGTGCTCAAATTTCCTGATACTCGATTGACTTCCTATTACAAAGATTCATGACTTGGCTTCTATTTTAGGTGGACACTCATCCGGATAACCATCACCAAGGTAGTTTGGTGGTAAGACATCTTGATATCCTTACAAGGTTTAAGGTGTTAACCTAGTTAGGAAATCAATTTGTAGTGGTCAGGGAAAAGGTTCAAAAACTGTCATTAGTATTTTCGTATATTTGAGGAAAAAAAACTCACTCTCTGCGAATAACTTGAATTTCATGTAACATATGATGACTAATTGATAAATGTTAATTAGTAAATAGATAAAGTATATTCATTTAGTTTACCTTATATATATATATGAAAGTTGAATTTCATGTAATATACGTTTGATAATTAAAGTTTCTATATATAGACATAGACTAAAAGACTAAATAGACCAAACTATGTAAATACTTATTTGATTTTTGTTTAAATTTTGATATATCTAAACAAGTTTCTCTGAAAAACATGTATATAAATTTAGTTTTATCACCGATAAACTTATTTTAACAAATAGTTTAACAATGAGATATATGAGTGAGGTTCAATGAAAATGAGAATTTTGATGAGAATGGAGGAATCAATAAGAATGCGCCACGTGTCACAAATTCACTTTTCTTTGCGTTTTTAAAAATTAAAAATTTCAAGAATGACTAATTGAAAAATTAAAAATTATAGGACAATGTAACAAAATGAAGCATTAAAAGTTATAGGACAATGTAACAAAAATTAAAAATTATTGGATAATAGAAAAGGAAGTATTTTCTTTTGAGCAGTTGAACAATTAACTTTTAGTGTTTACTGTGTATGAAGAATAAGTTGATCGGTTATCTCAAAATGTTAAAAAAGAAAAGAAATTATATTGCCTTGTTTATGGCAATAAAATAATATAAAATGGCTTTAGACACTTCACGTGGGGAAAAATATGAAAATGGGTTCCAAAATGATATTCTTCGATCGTTAATTAAATTATCATGTATTAGTGATTTTGCATGTTTAAACAAATTAAATTGGAATAGAAAGGATTTATATATTAAATAATATATATTTTATTGTGAGTACGTTATCATCAGTTACGAATAAAGTAAATATTATTAAATTAGATGTGATGGAGATTCTTGTTTAACATGAAAATAAGTCATTTAATGAAGGGAATCAATGTAAAATAAGAAAGCTTAAGTATTGCCGTTAAGACTAAATGTAACATTGTCCATTAATGATTTTTAAATTAAATGACGTGGATACCCACCTATAATATACAAGTGGCAAAGTAATGTAGTTGGCACGTTATTTGATTGCCTTGTCAGGCTTTCTACATTTTTGCAGGTAAAAATATAGTTCGCAAAGATTTCTAACATAAGATTTTCCAGTTTAATGCATATATAGACAATAAAATGTGTAGGTTAGATACATAGAATATTTTGGAGCAGAACGTTGCCGATTTTAACGATTTACCCGTTAAAGTATTGAATTAAAGTGAAGTTGAAGTCTCGGGGTGTTCTAATCATAATTATGGAGTTTTGATTAAGCTTATGATTACATGGGTTATAGGTTAAATAGGTCAAATGGTTTATAGCTTAAATAGATTAAAGGGAAAAGTACACAAAAATGTAATATACTTTTTACATATTTCAATTTAAGGTACAAAAATTTACTTTTTTCACTTTAAGGTATTGAACTTTCAATTTGTAATCAAGTTAGGGACGTGTTTTATGTGAAATTGCATAAATAACGAGTTGTCATCGAAATTTTTCTTTGTAATTAACATATCTATTTAATTGATATGTATCCCTAAATCAATTTTAAAAATTATTGAGTGAGAAGAGAGAAATTAAAGTTGAAAGAAAGAAGTTAAAGTCGAATTGACAACGGTGAAACAACTTTGAATTAAATACAGTGATACATTATATACTCTTTGAATTCTATGAAAATATCGAAATGAGATAAGTTTTCAAGTGGTGAAACCTAGAAGTGATACTCTAAGAGACGACATAAAGTTGTTGTCATTAAATTTATGTAGATTATGAGTCGATGTAAAACTGTAAATCTCAACTGGTTACATTGGCTTTGCAATCCAAGCTCAATTGTAACCAACCACGTGTAATTAGATTTCTTATATCACATATACATTCTAACCTTTACCAAAGAAATAAAAATGAAATATATGAAAAAGAAACATCATATACAGATTCTGCAAAACTCAATTTTAATTTTTAATCATTTTTATACAAAAACAAATAAATCAAAGTAAGTTTCCAAAGTGAAAGATGTATAAAATCGATGCTAGAGGACTCTTGTTTTTACTTTATCATTATCATCGATGATTATATAGACGGTGATACGTACACCAACGAAAATTAATCTTAATCATAAACCAATCATAATTATGCTTCAAGGTATTATATATTAGTAATGCGTAATTAGTATTGCATGTATATATACTTTTTCAATAAAAAGTATTCTTTATTTTTAATCTCATTTTACTGTTTTTTGTAATTGTAATCATAATGGTAAACAGTCTTATCATTTAGGACGCAAAATGAAATAAAATGTATGCATATATCTTTAGTGCATAATGAACCAAATTCTAATAAAATATCAAAAAAAGTTAATAGACATGTAGAGTATAAAATTTTGCACTAAATATTAAATCTAGAAAACAATCTAATTTTTTTAACAAAAAGAATGACTTAACTTTTGTCAGAATCGACTTGATCAAGATCAAGATTAAATGTAACTATACTTGAACTTCTTAACAAGAAATTTGCGGAATAATACTTGTTAAGTTTGAAAGTTGTATGTATGTTTTTGTATAGATGTTTGTATCTTAATAGACAAAGAACACACAAATTGTATAACAAAAAGCTCCAATATTATTAAGATTAATAATACGAATACACTTGATTGTATTAGGGTTACAATAACCTTGAAGCTAACTAATGTCTATGTTGTGTATATTTTTAACTGTCTAAGCTTGCTCTCTTATATATACTACTAGGATTTACACAAGTTACAATGTTAAGCATGCAACAAAAGTAAACTAGACACTTTGTTACACGTTATAGCAATTAATGCACATAAGTCAACTCTTCAAGCGTGTTCTGTGTCCATAAAGTAAAATATGCTTTACTGCTTTATTTTGGGTAGTCTGTCAGCTCCACTAAACAATAGAAACAAGCAGCAGTAGAAACTCTGTAAATCGAACCAACAGTGGAAACAATGGAAATTGGTCTAGCAGTACAAATTGCAGAAATCATGCCAGCAGTACTAATCTTTGTAAAACAAGCTGGCAGTACTAATCCGTGAAATCATATTGGCAGTACTAACTCTGGAAGTGCATTGGCAGTAGAAATGGTTGTAGCAGTACTAATAATGAAGAGCGGTAGAAACTTTGAATAGCAGTACTAACTCTTGAATTGTTTGGCAGTACTAATCTATTATAACCCAACAATCTCCCCCTAAACTTGTGCTTTCTTCCCAACAGCACTAAGTTTCTCCAGATTTGCCTTTTAACCAAACTGGGATTCACTTCTTCTGCTTTCTCATCCTTTCCAGATAATCTTTTAATTCTTTTACCAAAACTGCTGCAACAATCAGATTTGAGCATTTGACCTTGAGCATTAACATACTTTTTATTACAGCAGGATTCCAAGGATATTCTTTGCCCATCAAGAAATATCCTACACCTCCATCTACCTGGCCTACCATATGTACTCTACAACTATCAAAACAATACCAGTAGTTGGCAGGTGAGAATGCTTTCATAAATATTCTCATTTCAGCTTCAGGCAAGTACATCTGCTTCAGATATTCGAACAGTTGATGATCATCATCATAGCCTCTCTTTTCACCAAACTTCTTCATGCCTACTTCAAACATTTCATCCAAGTCTTTTCTTCTAAAAACCTTGAGCATTGAAAAGAAGTTTCTGTATAGCTCAGATGATCCTCATGCTCTAACAATTTTATAGTGCCTCTTGTTTGCACTATCCAGTGTCTGGTACCAATCTATGATTGGATATTCCACCTTCAAGGGCTCACAATCAGCTGTATCAATTATTACCAGTCCTCTGCAATCTTCATCCTCCTTTTCCTTATCATCTGTAGATGGCACCTCAGTATGCACATCCTTTTCAATTTTCTGCCTTTTCTGCACCTTTTCAAAGTAACCCTCACTTTATGTGCCCTCTGCAGCTTTCTTTTTCCTTTCAAACATTTTGATACCCTTCTGAACAGGTGTATCATGCATACCTTTCAGCTTCTTTTCCTTTTCCCACTTTATATCTTCTGTTCTCTTCTTCATTCTTTCAAGCTCCCTCTCATACATCGTCTTTAGATCTTCAAATTGGAGGGTTGCTAGGATTTTTACATGAAATCCAGCTCCCTTGAGGATTGTAATGAACTCCTTCTTCAACTGAGCCTTAGTCTTTGGCTTTGCTTTCTGTTTCTTATATTTAGTCTCTAACTCTCTCCTTTTCTTTTCATTTAATAGCCTCTGAAGCTCAGTTTCTCTCTCTTCCTCTGTATACCTCCTCATTTCCTCCTCCTGTAACTTTCTGGCCAATTCCTCATCAGCCTCTATTTGATGTTTTCTTTTCAAAGGCCTGACTTCTTCAATCATTTTCCCCTTTCCCTTGTCCTTAGCCCCAATCTGCTTTACTTTCTTTGTAGAAGTGTGTTCTAATGGTTCTTTGATGCTCACACCTTTCTCCTTTTGTTTTTCTTTCTCTTTAGGGCTCTCAGACACCCTCAACAAAACTTCAGCAGCAGCAACCTCTTCATTTGCTTCAACAGTACTAACTGGCTCATCTATCCCAGCAGTATTAACTCTATCTTCATCAGCAGTACTAACTCCAATACTAGCGGTAGTAACTGGAGCAGTATTCATCTTTTCCAACAGCTGCTTGACCACCCCATTCAACCTTACAATCTCATCTCCTTGAGATGCTAGCATTTCCTTCTGCCTAGCCACCTCTTCTGACAAATTGATACATATTACCATCAATTCCTTAAGTAATGAGCTATCCTCACCACTGCCAGAAGTGTTACCCTCTTTTAGTGGATCATTGGAAGATTTAGCTAGTGTCTCAGACCTAGTCTGAGCATCACTAGCCCCCCTTGTGGTTTCTTGGCACCGGGGACCACTGGATGCATTGATATCCACTGGATCTTCTGCAATAGAAGAATCCAATGGAATTTCTGCCTCCTGTGTTGCCATGGATTGGGTCCTAGTTCCAATACCACTGTCCTGTTCTCCCAATGGGGTAGAATCAGTAGTTGCAACCCTTTCCATATGGTCACCTTCCTCTTCATTGACCACCTCATTTAGATCAATTGGCTGATGCATCTGAGGAAGAGGAGCCTCAGATGCATGTTTCTTAGCCCTTGTGGCTTTCTTGGAGGTTGGCTTGGGGTCCCTTGTTTTCTTGGATTTGACAGCAGATGTGGGTTGAGAAGTAGTGGGTATGGCTACTTCTTCATCTGCTGTGGAGGGTGCACTAAGCATATGTGCAGTCAAATTTGTGACCCTCCCAGAAAATGTGGTACCTTTAACTAACCCTGTTCTCCTAATGTTTAAAAAAAGTTTTTGTGTATGTGAGAGGAGAACAATTTTACCACCCACTCTTGGTAGGTTAGTTAATTCATTTTCAAAAATGTGTTGTAGAAACCTTGGATACATCAAAAATTTTGAGTCGGGATGTTCCAGGTTGTATATCATTCCAGTAAAGATCATTTTTGAAAAATTGAACTTCATGTTATTAGCTAAGCAGATCAAAGCCGAAGCTATATTACTGCTAAACTGATCCCATGCCGTTCTCTTCTGAGATATACATTGTTGCAGGGTATGAATCAAAAATTTCCACTGGGGAGAGAACATGGATTTCCAAAAAGTAAGTTTATTCAACTCCTCCTCATACCCTAGCAACAATAAGTTTTTATAAATTTGAGGTACAGATAAGCATTCAATACCTTCTTCATCATGAAGTTGAAGATGAGCACGAACAGATGCCTCTGTAACTCTGATGGTCTGCCCTGCAACTTGACTAACAATGGTAGCCACCCCATCGACTTCTGTCTTTTCGGCAGAAGTCCAAAAATCGTTTATATTTGAAATAAAAATGATGGGGTTGACAGAAAGTGCTACCTTTAAGTTGCTATTTTTAAGAAAATTTACAATTTCATAAAAATCTTCTGCTCCTTTGGGTTTTAACAGATAAGCACGCAGATTGTGCTTATCGGCAGTTGGTAAAACAGCGTTAGAAGATGGAGAAGAAGTCATTTTAGAAGTGAAAGTTGAAAAATTTTCTTGTGAAAAGATGAATTTTGATCGCTTTTGGTTGTTTGAGATTAACAGTAGGTGAAAAGCGAACAGTGAAAAAGGTTTGCTATTTATACTATTTGAAAAGGGGCAGCATTAAATGCCCTAATTTTAAAATAGAATAAATTGCACTAGCAGTATTAAATTAGGAATTTTGTACGAGCAGTACTAAAACATGTCCAGTACTAAAACATGTCCAGTACTAAAATTATGCTAGCAGCAGAAACCGTTTTATCACAACCAACAGTACTAATATAACTAACAGTACTAACTAGGGAAAGCAGTACTATTATATATTAGTTACATATAGCAGTATTAATAATGACTAACAGTAGTAATGGAAACTACAGTAGTAATGGAAACTACATTAGTAGTATTAATAATGCTAATCATTAACAGCAGTACTAAATGAGGATAGCAGTATTAAAAATAATCACAATATCAATACTGTCAGTGCTAGGAGTAACAAGCAGTACTAATGTTGGCAGTAGTAAGAATACTTTCATCCTTAAGTAGTAGAGCAGTATTAATGACAGTACTAATTTTATCAGCAGTATTAAAATTACTTATCAGTATTCACACTACCAGTACTAAAAGTAACAAGTAGTATTAATATTGACAATACTAAGAATACAGTATAAATTAGTGGATCAGTATTAACCCATTAAGAAGCACAAGGTTTTGCAAAGAGCAGTATTAATCAAAGATTTATGAAGAATTTATCATTCCAATACTTGTAACCAGGAATGTAAATCTACCCACATCAAATGCTTTTGTGAACAGATCTGCAAACTGATTATCAGTATGAACTTTAAAAATCTGAATTAATCTTTTCGCATTACAATCTCTTATAAAATGGTATCTGATTTCAATGTGCTTAGTTTTAGAATGTTTTACAGGGTTATTTATAATACTGATAGCAGAGTTGTTATCAATAAAAATGGGAGTATTTAGAAAGGTCAAACCATAGTCCAACATCTGATTCTGAATCCAAAGCACTTGAGCACAGCAACTTGATGTTGCAACATATTCTGCTTCTGCTGTAGATATAGAAACTGTAGTTTGCTTTTTGCATTGCCAAGACACAAGTCTTCCTCCCAAAAATTGACAACCCCCAGATGTAGATTTTCTATCCATATTGGCTCCTCCATAATCACTGTCAGTGTATGCAATCAAGTCAAAGGAAGAATTTTTAGCATACCAAAGTCCCAGTTTTGGTTGACCTTTGAGATATCTAAAAATTCTCTTGACTGCATGAACATGTGACATTTTAGGATTTGCCTGGAATCTAGCACAAACACACACAACAAACATAATATCTGGTCTGCTTGAGGTCAGATACATGAGGGATCCAATCATAGATCTGTAGAGTTGTTCATCAACATCCTCCCCCTCAAGATCTGCATGCAATGGTTTGTGTGTCTCCATTGGAGTGCTAGCAATCTTTACATCTTTGTATCCAAACTTCTCCAGAATGTCATTAACATATTTCCCTTGAATTATGAAGATCCCTTCTTTCTGCTGTTTAACTTGTAATCCTAGAAAGAAAGTCAATTCTCCCATAGAGCTCATCTTGAATTTCTGATGCATAAGAGTTTCAAATTCTTTACAAAGACTATCCCTTGTTGAACCAAAGATAATATCATCTACATAGACTTGAACTAGTAGGATATCATTTCTAATTCGTTTGATAAACAAGGTTTTGTCAATTGCACCTCTTTTGAAACCATTCTCCAACAGATAAACTGATAAAGTATCATACCATGCTCTAGGAGCCTGATGCAGTCCATAAAGTGCCTTATCCAATCTGTACACTTTATTTGGATGCTTGGGATCTTCAAATCCTGGTGGTTGGCATACATAAACCTCTTTTTCAATAGTGCCATATAGAAATGCACTCTTCACATCCATCTGGTATACCTTGAAGTCCTTGAAAGATGCATATGCCAAGAACAACCTAATTGCTTCTATTCTAGCTACAGGAGCAAAGACTTCATCATAGTCAATGCCCTCTTCTTGAGAATATCCCTGAGCAACCAGCCTTGCTTTGTTCTTGATCACAATGCCTCTCTCATCTTTCTTGTTTCTGTATACCTATCTTGTTCCAATAGCCCTTTTTCCTTTTGGGAGATCCACCAATGTCCAAACATCTTGAATCTTAAACTGAAGCAGCTCTTCTTGCATTGCTTCAACCCAACTTGGATCTTTCAAGGCTTCATTTGCCTTCTTGGGCTCTATCTGAGATAGAAAACAAACAAATAAAGAAGTATTGATGTCTTCTTCATTTAGTCTGGCAGATCTTCTGGTTTGCATTGCAGAGTCAATATCACCTATTACATTCTCCAATGGATGATAGGCTTTGTATTGTTGATACTGACCAGTAGATGACATAGGAATCCCAGATTCCAAGTTTGTATCATTCTGTTCTATGAGAATGCTAGTCTCAGACAAGGATAGACTAGTTGGATCTTGATTCTCATCTACATTTTCTTCTGCAATTACATCTGCACTTCTTTCTGCATTCTCAGATGTATTCACACCATTTGCTTCTTCTTCTGGAAGCATTTCAGGATCTGAGGAGGTATGGCCATCATCATAAGCACCATACTGTTCCTGACTTGATGTGATTGGTTCTGAACTCTGAGCTTGTTGTTGTGGAGGAGGTTGAAGAACTTCAGGTGGATCAGGTGACTAGAAAGGTAGAGTAATGTACTCTAATAGTGTATCTTTGTTCTGGTTTGCTGCACTTGATTCACCAGCATTTGTACCTGCATTTGATGACTCATACACATATCTGAAAGATTGGGTTAGAGCATCAATATCAAATAACCAATCTGGACCTTTGCCCACAACACTAGGTGTATGTT
The DNA here is from genome assembly GCA_963930675.1 of Gnaphalium uliginosum. Classification (NCBI taxonomy): domain Eukaryota; kingdom Viridiplantae; phylum Streptophyta; class Magnoliopsida; order Asterales; family Asteraceae; genus Gnaphalium; species Gnaphalium uliginosum. Next base: position 26,881,273 of record OZ005682.1, read on the forward strand.
CATTAAAGGTTACATTCATGGTTTCCTCCACTATTCTAGTCCTATGGTTGAATACTCTGTATGTTTTGCTTTAGGTAGAGTATCCAACAAAGACTCCCTCATCAACCTTGCTCTCAAACTTGCCTAGGTGATCTTTGGAATTTAAGATAGTAACAGGACATCCAAATGGTTTTAAAAAGCTAATCAAGGGTTTTCTTTTGAAAAACAATTCATATGGTGTCTTGTTATGAGGCTTTACTACTAGTGCCCTGTTCTGAACATAACAAGCAGTACTAACTGCTTCTGCCAAGAAAGTCATTAGTAGTTTAGCATCTGCTAACATGGTTCTAGCTGCCTCAATTAGTGTCCTATTTCTTCTTTCTGCTACTCCATTTTGTTGTGGAGTTCTAGGAGCACTAAACTGTCTTTCTATTCCTTTTGTTTCACAGAATTTATTCATCTCATGATTCTTAAATTCTGTTTCATTATCAGACCTAATGATTTTAACCTTTTGATTAGTTTGGTTTTCAATCCTAGTAATGAATGATCTAAGCATTTCACCTGTTTCATCCTTAGTTCTAAGAAAGAATACCCAACTAAATCTGCTAAAGTCATCAATGATCACCAAGCAATAAACTTTCTTTCCTATACTACTGACATTGGTTGGTCCAAACAGGTCCATATGCAGTAGATGTAAAGAAGAAAAGTTTGAGTTCACACCTTTGGTCTTATAAGAAGATTTGTGTTGCTTCCCCTTTAAACATGCAACACGATGATCATCACATGAATATGTCTTTTCAGGTAAACCTCTAACAAGTTTGTTTTTAACCAGTTTGTTAATAGTTTTAAAATTCATGTGACACATTCTTCTATGCCAAAGATCAGACTCATCAACAGATGCCTTTGAGATAAGACAGTTTAAATCTTGTTGAGGTTTCATGTTTGCTAAGTCACAACAGTACACATTATTCTTTCTGGGAATTTTCATTAAAATCATGTTATCATCTAGATTAAATTTATCAGAAAGAATAAAGCATTCTGTGTCAGTAAAAAGAACTGGATTCTTTTTCTCTGTGATTTGACTCACACTTAGCAAATTGAATCTCAACTGTTCAACATAATAAACATCTTGAAAGCTTATCTTATCACTGTTGACAGTCCCTTTTCCTATAATCCTTCCACCTTTAGGATTACTTCCAAAAGCTACATATCCACCATCAATTTCTTTGAAGTTCTGTAGCTTGCTTCTATCCCCTGTCATGTGCCTTGAGCATCCACTATCAACATGCCACAAACTTCTTGGCTTGCTCTGCACAGATAAAACAATAAAGATTATCAGTTTTCTTTGGGAACCCAAACCAATCTGGTTTTGGGTCTCCCTTGTACATCCACAAAGTCAACTCTTTCAAGAATCACTGCTTGTGGTCTACTGTTGGTTTTGGAAACTTTTGATTTTATTGTAGGCACAGGTTTCCAAATCCAATGAATGTTAGACTTATTAACAGCATTAAGATGACTAACAGTATTAACATGTCTGGCAGTATTAACTTTGTTAACAGTATTAATATGCCTGGCAGTATTAACTTTGTTAACAGTATTAATATGCCTGGCAGTATTAACTTTGTTAATATGTCTGGCAGTATTAATTTTTAATGTTGCTTGAGTCTTAGTACTGTTGGCTCTGTTTCTGATTAATGCTGCTGTGGTAAATTTTGACACAGCAGTATTAACTGATTGAGCCTTTATTTTCTTCATAGTATTAACAGAATTAATTTTAGTTTTAATGTTGTGATGATTAATTCTGTCAGTAACTGTCCATGGTGATCTCATAACCCTTTTATTTCTTGGATATGATGACACTCATTCTGAAGATGATTTGTTTTACCACAGATGTAACAAGCCTTTTCTTTAATCATGACAAATCCCTTTCCTAGTTTATGTAAAACCATTTGGTTCCAATTTCTTTGATTTCCTCTAGGAACAGATTTTGTATAATTGTATGGTATTTGAATACCTGCTTTACAAGTACACTTATCACAGGCTTGATTCTTTTCATTCTTGTTAGTGGTGTTCTTCCTTTGAGTAGATATAAACTTAGCCTTTTCTTTGAATAATCTTTTACCCTCTGTTAGTTTATTACCAGTTAAGATAGTATCTGATGCACTACTTACTTTCTTAATATCTTTCTTAGTTGATTCAACTAGCTCAGTACGTTCTCCTTCTATGTCATCATCATCAGATACCCAACTAGTGATTTCTACATTATCTAAATCTATCTCAGGTTCAGCTAAACTTTTGATTGGATCAGCCTTTATAACTTCAATTTCTACATTCTCCTTTAAAGTTTCAATCTCAATATCACTTTTAGGAGGAAAGTAATTGTTGTTATAAGGTGGAGGAACATTGTTGTATCCCAATCCAGTTTTGAGTTTATCATGAATCTGAGATTTAATTAGATTTTGAACGTTTTGAGAAGCATTTTCTAGATTATCTATTTTCAGTTTAATGTTATCTTTTTCAGTTCTCACATTCTCTAAATCTTTGCTCAATTCATCAACCTTGTCCTTTTGACAATCTCTTTCCCACCTAACATATTCAATATCATACACATATTGTGATTCATTCTTCTGATATGCTTTTATTTGTTGTTCTAGGTTTTCAATTGATGCAATTGTGCTTCTATTCCTAACTTCCCATTTTTCAAGTTCAGCACAGATAAATAGATTATGATCTCTATAGTGTTTAACAGTTTTCATGCAGATAGATGAACATAATTTATTTTGTACCTCTTGAGGAACTTCAGGAGATTTCGCTTCTGCTTCTGTAATGGCCATTAGAGCTTGATTTGTAACAGCATGCTCTTCTTGATCACTCCAATCAAATTCAAACTCATTTTGTGACATCAGTGCTGTTGAGTTTGAATTGTTTTGAATTGGAATGTTTCTTCTTTGCATTCCATTATAGCTCCCTGTCCTTTGGCCACTATCATTGGTTCTTCTAGGACTTCTGCATTCTCTTTTAAAGTGTCCCATCTTGTGACAATTAAAGCACTCAACTTTGCTCTTATCAAATCCTGCTCCATCTTCTCTCTTATATGCAAAGTTGTTTCTCCCAGTTCTTTGCATAAATCTCTTTGCTCTTACAGTCAACATGGCCATCTGCCATTTAATATCCATCTCTTCAAGATCATCTGGATTAACTTGCTCAAGTTCTTCATTTGTCAGAGATGAATTCACATGACTGACAAAGAATGCTTCTAACACTTGATCACCAGTTTTGTCTTTTGATGATGACCCAGATGCAGAACCTGTAACACTAGAGGTAGATACATATGCTGAGTTTGGATCTACCTGTACTCCTCCTGATGACATAAATGCAGCATTCTGCATATTTGGAGTGTATCCAGTGGCTTGTTTCTTGTTCTCTACTTCTGGCTCAAATGATCTTAGATCATTGTATAGATCATCAAGCTCCTTATCATCCAAATTACTGCCCTGCCTCAAAGCAACAGTATACATGGTCCATTCATCTCCAAGTGATCTTAGAAACTTTCTGTTAAGATGATCTTTGTCAATCTTAACATTGTGGTTTTCAAGATCACCCACAAGTTTAGAAAATCTGTCAAAAACTTGTGTTAATGTTTCAGTCCTTACAGATTTAAAGTTTTCAAATTGTTGTTTCAAAAGGGATCTTTTATTTTTCTTGGTGCTTTCATTGCCACCAAATCTTTTCTCTATTGATTCTAAAAGAACCTTTGCATCCTCACAATTTTCAAACTTTCTTTGATATTCATTAGGAATGGATATCAATAGAATGCTAAGAGCTTTAAATTCTGTAGCTCTTTCCTTTCTTTCAGCATCTGTACTTGGTGGTGCCCTAGGAATCCTAACACCATCACTATTAACAAGATACTTAGGACCATTTACACAAATATCCCATAGTTGATAGTCTGTAAGCAACATGTACTGCTTCATCCTATTTTTCCACATATCATACTCATCTGGCCTGAGTATGGGGATTTTGTTTGCCTGAGTTTCTTCAGAAGACATTTTAAAAGTTTTTAAAATAGCTTTTAAACAAACTAAATTTTGACTTCCAAAAGTTCAAAGCAACCTTAAGTTCTGATACCACTTGTCAGGATCGACTTGATCAAGATCAAGATTAAATGTAACTATGCTTGAACTTCTTAACAAGAAATTTGCGGAATAATACTTGTTAAGTTTGGAAGTTGTATGTATGTTTTTGTATAGATGTTTGTATCTTAATAGACAAAGAACACACAAATTGTATAACAAAAAGCTCCAATATTATTAAGATTAATAATACGAATACACTTGATTGTATTAGGGTTACAATAACCTTGAAGCTAACTAATGTCTATGTTGTGTATATTTTTAACTGTCTAAGCTTGTTCTCTTATATATACTACTAAGATTTACACAAGTTACAATGTTAAGCATGCCACAAAAGTAAACTAGACACTTTGTTACACGTTATAGCAATTAATGCACATAAGTCAACTCTTCAAGCGTGCTCTGTGTCCATAAAGTAAAATATGCTTTACTGCTTTACTTTTGGGTAGTCTGTCAGCTCTACTAAGCACAAGCAGCAGTAGAAACTCTGTAAATCGAACTAACAGTGGAAACAATGGAAATTGGTCTAGCAGTACAAATTGCAGAAATCATACCAGCAGTACTAATCTTTGTAAAACAAACTGGCAGTACTAATCCGTGAAATCATATTGGCAGTACTAACTCTGGAACTGCATTGGCAGTAGAAATGGTTGTAGCAGTACTAATAATGAAGAGCAGTAGAAACTTTGAATAGCAGTACTAACTCTTGAATTGCTTGGCAGTACTAATCTATTATAACCCAACAACTTTTAAAACATGCATGTCGCCTATGTTGGAATTATGAGTCATAAGATTCATCATTTCGAACAATTTTATAAATTTTAGGTATCTCTTGAACACATTTTATAAACTTTAGTTATCCTTAAACAACGTATAGTTAGGGTTGATTTAAATAAATAACTTTTGATACTTTCCTGAATTGAACATTATTTTGTCAGAGTTTGATGCCCTTACTGTAAACTAACCTTATCGACAAAAAAACTATTACAGAAAGAAGTAATCAACATAAAATCCTAAAAATTAGTTAAAAGCAAACCAAAATATAAGATTGTAAATACAACTAATAGAAACATTTTAAAATAGAAATCTAATCATTTACTTGCCCATCAAACTGACCATTGGCTTTGTTTGAAGAGTCACTTTGTAGCTTTATTTCCTTTTCCCTTTTTTATGCTCGGCCTCTTTTTTTGTTTTCTCGAATCCGTATCAAGTATCAAGATAAGTCACATTTTTTCGTTTTTAGCTCATCTATCGTCCTACAACGTATTTCAACTGATTTATAACACACATTTAAGCTTTTTTATTATTTTGAATAACCTAGTCCGCTCAAAATATTCAAAAAGCTCCAAATATCCAACCTTTATTTGTTCAAAGTTAAAGAGATCAATCGATGCCCATCTTTTTGATGATGATCCCGTTTTCGTATAGGTTCTTTTCTTTTTAGTCAATCAATCTCTACCTTAACGAGCCTTCAAAACATGGGGTCCAAAAACCATTTGCCATCTCATTTGCAACCGGGAAGGTACTTGATACCGGCACAAGGCAAAGTCCTAGGCTCCTTAGGTCGTGTGCGTCTCCTTCAACGTCTTTCACTTTAGTATGAATCTAAATAAAAATAAACAAAAATAAATTTTATATGTTGCTATAGAAACATTAGAAAATAAATGTTGTAACTTGAGAAAGGAAAAGATGTATTGTACCTGTTGAAATTGCTTTGTAGCTCCATTCTTCATGTAAGGTGCACTTAGAATCTGAAACACGTACGCCAACAGATTAAATAACATGAACTACAAGAATATATGTTTATTTTATGTATTCATATGTCCGTTTACGTTAATGTTATACATACTAAAATTACTAACTTACATTGACTTGATCATGCAGAAGCTTTATGTATTCAATGGCTTCATGGAGCACAGATGCAGTATCAGTCTGTAAAATATGATTAATTAGTTGGAAGAATTTTTTGGAAAAATAATAAATACATTAAGTCCCCCCCCCCCCCCCCCCCCCCCCCCCCCCCCACATAAGATTAGGAAATACCTTTCCAAAAGGCGAAACTAATTGCTGAAGCGCAGTAATTCGATCTCCTAGCTTCTCTTTTCGAACCTGAAATCCATTCAAACTATTAGGATTTGTGCTAATCAAATGAGTTCAAATTATTAAGATGAAGTTAGTAGTTCAGCTAATTAGAAGATTTATGACGCAAAAAGTTGGACAATACCTTGAAGGTCGGTAGCGGTGATGGTGTTTCAAGTCGTGGTCGCTTGAAGTCGCTGGAGCCTTTCTTTGCTGTTGAACCCGAACCCAGTATTTCTTGGTAGTTAGGCTAAATTTAAAAAATAAAGATGGTTTTATTTAAGTCAACCAGAAACCCTAACTTGTATGTGGAAAAAAGTTCCCTAATTAATTGTAAGAAACATATTCAATTATTATAATATATATAATTAAATTATGTGCAATTAAAATTAGTATTATGAGTACCTTCGTAGTGAGGTTAGGCAAACGTCCTTTTTCTTTATATGATTGAGACGACGGTGAAGAGAAAATACTTGAAATATTATCATCTACAGATGATGTCGAAGTATTCCAAAACGTGGTGTTATTGGTTAACTGGAAATTAGTAGGAACTTGTTTTGGCCTTATTGAAGACGAGGATTGAACACAGTCGAAATTGTTTGAATTTGATGGAAAATCATAAAGCGGTTGTGATGGTGAGTTACAATTAAGATAAGATTGTAGTAAACTTGAAGGGTAGGCATATGTAGTGGAATTGATGGGGAAAGTGGTGCAATCACTTGAACTGTTGGTTAAATTCAATGATTGTTGTTGGTCCATGGTGAATCCTTGCTGGTCAGCCTCTGTCACCACCGTTGAACCGTCATCACCGCTAGTTGAAAAGGTGTTTAGCCCTTCATGTTCCCTACCACAACATGACAAGAAGAAGAATTAAAATTTGACAGAATATGTGTAACATGATTGATCAAAATCTGGATTCTTTTTCATGTGATTACAAATAAATAAGTACCAAAGAACATACAACTTGTAGGTAGCTAGTATGTATGGACCATTTAATCTAGTGGAAACTAAGGCCGAATCAATCAATAATTTTAGAAACGAATTTTTTCCTTATTTTCAAAAGAACGTTTTTTTCTTTAGGGTATAAAGTTATGATCAGATTTATCAAAAAGGGACCAACTAAAGCCAAAAATCTTACAATAACAAATTTTGATTCCAATCCATTGATGTGTCTGCCAACGAACTAGAAAAAGCAGTAGCCATCATTTGGAAAGCGGAATCCGGTGATATAGTGTTGGTGACCATAGAGTCATCCGAAGACTCCTCACTTGCTGATTTTGATTTCAAGTTCATCAAATCCCTTGGCCAGGAGTGTCCAAAGTTCTCCATGTCTGCTATAACCGATGAACACGATGAGTGGTTGAAAGCGGTTCTTGGTGACATCCACCAGCTCCCACTGCATATGGCTGCCTGAAATTCTTCTGCCATATGTGTACTTCACAAAATATTACTTTAACTTATACTTTAGGGTTGGATGACTTGTAAGCAGTTGGTGTTATATATAGTGGTATGCAAAAACACAAAAATTGAAGACCTAGATCTATAGGGTTGACATTTTCTGAGGAGCATAATTTCCTCATTAGTCAAAGCAGGAGGGCATTTCTGGGATTAAAATATTGATCATCTAGCTACTTTTCAAAACATTAGTTTTTATTGTGTTACCTATTTCGATTATTATGTATTAAACTTTGAGCAATATTTCATGGTGCAACTAAGCTTAAAACCTATTTAAAAATATTGACAGACATAAATGTACTCAATTTGAATTCTTTCGGCATACATTACTTTTGGTCCCTTTACAAAACAATACCAATTAACTTGTCAGACTGTGGATATATTTTTTTCTTAATTAATTTAATTAAACAGTTCAATGATTTTTTTTTTTTAAACGGACACCTGACCCTTTTAATCTGAAATCTTATACATATAAATATAAATATAATATAAGATTCACTTTATAATGTTATCAATTTAAAAATTGAAAAATTAATCAATTAGATTCGTTTATTTTATATAATTTTAAATAATAAAACTTCATACTTTAAATTATTTAAAGATAATATATTTTACTTACACGATATCTATTATGAATCCTAATATTTTTACTCTTTATTACAAATGGTACGATATCTATTAAAAATCCTAATACTTTTGCTATTAAATATCATACAATTCATAATCAATCTATGTAATCGTGCCCTTAAAACAAATTCATTTAATCATGATAGATTTTAAATAACAAATAATGTACTCTATATATATTATTTAGGTTAAGATACTTAGTACTCCATTTTATTTAGTTAATTACTTTTTGGCAAAGGCTTATCAATTTAGGTGTAAAAGTAAGATAATTGAGTAACTTTACGAATATCATCTAGTCTTTCGGTAGCACCAAAACAATACGGTGTTTTATTTTATTCTTTTATCTTATTTGAAAGTAAAACAATTAAACATGACGAACATCAAAGATATTCAAAAATTTGGTAATATAAAATAGATTAACAAATAAAGAGAATAAAAAGTTTAAACTTACAACTTAAAATAGACATACCTTAAGATCCATACCATTAACAATCCAGTTAAATAAATACAAAGAATAATAGATTTTATGTTCAAAGTACATGAAATTTTACACATTATACTTGTGTAATATTGTGTGTATTCAACTTTGAAATTTCCTATGTATATATTCAATTGAAAACGTATATTTTTGCTACAGATATAGATATGTATTTGTAAACTTTATTCATAGAATAGTAGGTTAAATATATATAATAAACCACTTTAAAACTTGAATATATAAAATAATAACTTTATAGCCTCTTCCTACGTTTGAGTTTAAGCCTCCTTGGAAAATAAAGATACATTTTATCACACTTTTGTAATAACATTATTATGCGATACAATATGACTTAACTTTTATAATTCAATTTCAAAACTCGATGTATATGTTTGAAAATATAATATCACACTTTTTTACAAGAAAAACATTAAGATAATTTTATAAAATCGAAAAGAATCCACTTGAATTACATACTGGCATAATGAAAATGCAATACCAAGTACAACAGTTCAATTCTTTTGTAGATCTTTTGAAGTTTATAAAAATCTTATACATAATATTCATACATTAAAAAAGTTGCTAATAAAGTGTTCTAAATAAATATACATTATAATCTTTTATTTCATTAAGATTATATTAACCTCTAGGTCATTAATTACCTTACAAATATGGTTAAATAAAATTCATGTTATCGAAAATAAAAATTTCAAAAAGGCGTGGCTATAATGCTACTTCTAAAGATTGATCAATTCATTGGATTATGCAACAAGAATACAAATTAAAAGAGTTGGTATTGAAGGGAAGAATATTTCAGGTAGTCACGTCAGTAACATAATTTATATCTCAATAATGCGCTTAATGTCATTTGATAAAATGATTTCTTTCAAATTTAATCGAAGACAGTATCATGTGACGGTATACTTCGCAATGTCAATTAAAAAAAAAAAGCCAAGGACAATGGTTGTCAACCTCAAGATTGTATTTACAACAACCGTGTTCTCATCATTGACAGTTTTATGTTGTTGTCTCATGTGTTAAAACCGATAAGGGCCTAAAAGTTTTTCTTTGTGACAAGGATGGTTTCCACACAAAAAACACGACAAATGTGATGTATAGTGAGGTCTTACAAAGAATATAAATGTTCCTATTGATTACAACTTTAACATTATGATTGTTATTTTTATTAAATTTATTTTAACTTTTGATTTAGATATGTATAACAAGAATCCTTTATAGTTCTATATGTTGTTTGACTTACATAGTATTCTTTCATTTACCAATTTACTGTTTACACACTCAAATTCATATAGAAAAAGTAAGACACTAACTACTGTATATGTTATACTACCTTAATCATTAATTTTGAGATTAAAATTTATATTTTTCAAGTCATGTAAAATGTTTAGAATTTTATCATACATATTATTTAAATACTTATATAAATTTAAAACAAATAGAATGACCCGTGTGTATACACGGATTTGAGTTCTAGTATAATATATTAGAAGATCAAAGAATTACAATGTACATAGTATATAAGACATGCGGGGAAAAAAAAAGAGAAATATAAGAACAACTTAAAAGAACAACTATAAACTATGTAACCGTAAAACAAAAAACCAAGGGAAGCTCTCGACCCCGCCTCCCAACACCAACCTGACGAACCAAAGAGATTAGAAGGGTAACCATAAAACCATAACTTACGATTAATTAGGAATTTTTATCTGCTTTTGTTAAATTTTATTTTCAAAATTAGGGTTTTGACTCGACGAGCTTTAAATAAACTCGACGAGTCCACGTTCTGATTTTCCTTTTATTTAAAAAGCATAATCTACTATTTGTTTCAATTAATTAAAATAACTGTTTATTGCAATTATTTATTAATTAAGTGACTAGTTGATTATTAACTGCTTCAGTAAAAAAAATTCATCAAGAAACTAGACGAGTTTACTGCTAACTCGACGATTTATTTATTTAATATTTCTATTTTGTTAAATTTCTAGCTGAAATGTTAGAATCAGAGAAAACAATGAAAGATTCAACAAAATAGACCTGAACTGTATAGGATCTGCTAATCTAAAGCCAAAAGTAATGGCTAAATCATTTGAATTTAAACCCGAATTTATTGATATGATAACTAAAAGATGTCAATTTTTCAAGAGAAGAAGATGAAGATGCTAATGCACATATGGAATACTTTTTACAACTTTGTGATCTTTTCAAAATATAGAATTTGAAATAGAAAGACGCTAAACTAACTTTATTTTCAGGTTCTTTGACAGGATTTGCAAAATAAGGGTCCATAAAAATGTGGAGTAGATATACAGTGATTTTTCGTTTCGTGTCTTTTCACTAACTAAAGTTTTAAAATCCAAAGAAGCTATTTCACAATTTAAATAACTTAAATTTGAAACATTATATAAAGCTTGGGAACGATTTAAACATATGCTCAGAAAATGTCCATAACATGATTTTGAACTTTTTAGTCAAATTCAATTTTTATATAAAGCAATAAATGTGAAGCTGAAAGAAAAATTAGAAGCACAAGAACTTATTGTAAGAATGACAATTAATTCATATGAATGGCATTCAACCGATGAATCATTGGAAGAATAAGAATTGCAAGAAGTCAATGCAATATCTGAAACATGTATAGTGACTGATTTTGATTATATCTTTGTCATTACAGGTAGCTGAATTAGCTGAAAAAAAACTACAAAATATTGGAAACTCAAGTATCTAATCAAAAGCAAATTAAGTTATTGACTGAAGAACGAATAAGCCAACAATGTAGAGCTGTATATGCAAACAGAGAAAAAACAGTACAAACAGAGCTTGAGATGGGAGATCCATATAACAATTATGTACAAGAGACTTGGAAACAACACATTTTTATTCATCCAAACGAAGGAATAGAAGAATCAATAGAAAGATATGAAGAAGTTCATGAAATTAAAAATGCTTGAGATGGGAGATCCATATAACAATTATGTACAAGAGACTTGGAAACAACACATTTTTATTCATCCAAACGAAGGAATAGAAGAATCAATAGAAAGATATGAAGAAGTTCATGAAATTAAAAATGCTGCAGAACTTCAAAAAGCTATTATTTTAAAATTGGAAAGGAAGATAGATAGATTGGTAAGACCCGGAAGTACTATAAGTGAAACAAAAGCTATTGCCACTAGAAGTTGTGTACAACTCAAAGATCTGGAATACCCAAAAGAAGCTATATTAGAAGTACCAACTACTCCAAAGGAACGTATTCACCGAAGAGAAGAAGTGGAAGAACCAGTAAAAGAAAAACAACCTTAACTAAAACCTCAAAACATACCATATCCACATGCATTGAAGAAACACAAGAATGATGAAGAAACAAATCAATTTTAGAAAATATTAAAACAATTAACGGCCGCTTTATCTTTTTGTTGATGCTCTTGCGGGTATGCCAAAGAGTGCGAAAATCTTTAGAGATTTACTATCCAACATGAAAAAGATTGAGAAAACCTCAAAAAAAATATATCAGTTTTTTCAGTAAATTTGCCTAAAGAGAATACGGATCCAGAGACTTTTACTATAGCTTGTTACATTAAAAACTTACCCGTTTATGAAGCTTTAGCTTATCTAGGAGCTAATATTAATTTAATACCATATTCACTTTATTTGTAAATTAGTAAAAGAGATTTAAAATTTACTAGAATAAGTATAAAATTGGTAGAAGTCAATTAAATATCCTAAAGATTTAAAACCTACTGATGAATCCCAACAGATGGTGTTTATTATAATTGATAATAAATAGGAGATAAATTTGTTGTGTGGATTAATTAATAAAGGTGAAATAATTATATAGTGTTAAGTTATAAAGTTTGTTATAATTCAAATTAACTAAATAATAATAATAATTCAATTTTGGTGTTCAATACGTAAATTAAGTAGTACTTGTAGGACAAGTATTAGGGTTGTTATTTATTTAGAAATCTAATCTATCTAATCTAATCTAAATCTAAATATTAATAAAAGAAAATTTTGCTATCTTCAATTTTGCTTAAAATTAAACTCTATTGACCAATCAAATATTTTGATTTCATTACACCTTCAATTAACCTATCAAATACATTTATTCACCTAAGATTTCTTTTTTTGAATAAATAAATAAATAAATAATTTATCTAAATAAAATAAATAAATAAATATGTTTTTTGAGAAGTTGAATACCAAACATTGAGGATGTAGTTTTGAAGATTCCTATTAAAATTACTCTAACTTTTAATTAATTAAATTAATTAATTAATTAACATAATACTATCATATTAATAATCCATCATTAGATAGAATAGTTTCATGCGTGACTGATTTGTTCACACTAATACAATTAAAAGTCACATTTAAGAATCTGTGTGTATATACGGGTTTATGAAAAATACTTAGATTAATTAACATAATACCATAATAATAATAATAATCCCTCATTAGATAGAATAATTTAATGCGTGACTAATTTGTTCACACTAATACAACTAAAAGTCACATTTAACAATCTGTGTGTATATACGGATTTTTGAAAAATACTTTTATTCAATATCCGTATGTATTCACACATTTAACATTCAAATAAACGAAAGATAGTTTTATGTGAAATGCATGTGCATTCACGGGGGTTTATAAAAAATACTTTTATTCGATATCCGTATGTATTCGCAGGTTTAACATTCAAATAAACGAAAGATAGTTTTATGCGAAATGCACGTGTATTCACGGTTTTAACATTCAAATAAACGAAAGATAGTTTTATGTGAAATGCACAATTTAATTTAATTATTATAACCGTACGTTTATATATCTATCTCAAGAACCATTGAATTACACAATTTAATACTTTAATTATTAATGCTTAAGTAACTAATGATTACATATTAACTTACTTATATATAAAGTACAAAACCTCTTAGAAACTTGTGTAATCACGGGTTTATAATTTAGTATATAATATAACATTTATAACTTAACTAGGTTAATCAACACAAATACTCTAACCAATAAACTCCAAGATTCGCTCATCCCTCTTCCCTTGTGATTTATGGTCGAACCCCATAACACCAAAAGTCGAATTTCGACTTTGGAGTTTGTTACCCAAATCGTTTGTAGTTCTTTTTAATTGTTATGTTATGTTAGGTGTGTGATTAGTTGTTTACATAAAACAAAGATTAATCAAGAACAAGGATTAGACGGCTAGCGATTTTTTAAAAGTGACATGTATCTGTATGAACACTTTAGCAACCTTCAACAAGAAAAAGAGCTAGGATTAATCGTACGGAACAAGTCGATGTAAGGATTTCTTTCGTCTTCAATATAATTAGATTGGTTTAAATTTAAGTACATGAATCCGTAACAAAGAATATAGTTTAATTCGTTTTCGCATAATATTGTTTTATTATATAATTAAAATAACTGTACAAATCCTTCAAAAATAACACTTGGTCCATGAGGAGAAAGGAAATGAATGATCTTTTCAACATTCACATTTCTAGCCATCTCAATCAATAGATCTTTGTCAGGTAGTCAACAACGAGCTATGAAAAATGAGAAGAAGAAAATTATGCTCGAATATGAAGCTTATACCGGGGCCAAAGATGAAGACGAGTAGTACTGGAATGCTTTTAACTTCGTGTGAAGTTATATTTAACTGTAATATTTTAATTTTAAATATAATATTTTTAAAGCGTAACACATCTTCAACTAACCTCCATCGTACCAATGCGACCACTAAAGAGTTGCTTATACACTAAACAGCTGCTTATATACGCTTACTAAAATCACTTTGGCTCAGTCGTATTTATCCTGATCCTTACAGGCCTCTTGAATCCTCTCTTGTCCTTTTTTATTTAGATACATGTTTTTTTTTTAACTTAATAAAAGTATTATGTATTATTTAATATAAAAGTTAAATAAATGGTGACATCTAAAAAAGTTATGTCCTTCAAGTCTCGCTTGTCTCCTGTTGGGCTGTTGATGACTTAATGTGACACATCTCTCAACAACCAAGTTCCAAGTATTTAGTACCGCATCAAAGATTTGTATGTTTTATGTTAATATATTTTTTGACAGTAAATTACTTAATTAAAATAAACTATTATCTGATTATTAATTCTAAAATTCGATTATTAAAACTTTCATTAATGGAAATTAACTTTCATATTCTTCATATTATTATTAATATTATACTTAACACATCACATTTTTTCAGTTAATAGAAATTTGAAGAATCGAGAGCCGGTTCGACGATTTTAGTAGTAGATATTCTGAATCGATAATCGGGCAATAGTTCATTCATGTAATATAAGTAATTTGTTTTCATCCTACTACATAACCACCCAAGTACAAAATATTTGGTACTTCTACCTAGAATTTGATAATGAAGCTTAAGCTAATTAAGAATACCTCCACATACGCTTTTTAGGACAACCTATCCATTGAAAATATATAACCACCTTACTATCCATGCACGAAAATACAAATTTAATCTTACCAAATTACCCTAATGAAATGCAAAGGTCAATAACTAATCACTTACTACTACAAAACCTACTCTAGTACCAAATATTTTAATAACAAAACAAACAAACAAACATCCAAATATGTTTTAGGACAACCTATCCATTGATATTTAGGAACCACCAACACATATATATCAATGACTTCATGAGAATATTCATGTTTCTCTACAAGGTGATATTACCTATTTACCCGTGATAATACTAAGGTTATGAGTAATGACCCTCCTACTACATTATCTTCCAAATCTCAAGTACTAAATATTTGGTACTCACAAGCTACCTATGCGAGAGTGAGGTTCAAATGATAATGGAAATTTTGTGAGAAATGAGGAACTAATAGGAATGTGTCACGTGTCACAAAACCCACTTTCTCCCACGTTTTTAAAAATTAAATATCTCAAGAATGGCTCATTGAAAAATTATAAAAATTGCACCATAAAAATCAGTATTTTTTCTCTTAGATTAGACATCTCACATGATATACTTTCGACGACTTTTTTATTTTTATTATTGTACAATATTAGTAACACATGTGTTACTCGTTGGTAACATATGTCTTACTTGTTGGTATCACATGTGTTACATGCTGGTATCACATGTGTTAGTTGTTTTCAAAACCCACTAAAAAAATGAAAAAAAAAAGTTGTCAAAAGTATACCTTGTGAGATCTCTAATCGAAGAGAAAAAAACGCTGATTTTTATCGTGCAATTCGTATGATTTTTCGACTCACTGTTTGGGAGATATTTAATTTTTAAAAACGTGGCGGAAAGTGAGTTTTATGACATGCAGCTCGTTCTTATTGGTTCCTTTATTCTCACGAAAAGTTATTGTACTCATTTGAACCTCACTCATCTATGCGAAAATAGTAATAGAGAAAAGTTCATTAAAGTACAACATTTTTTAGAGAATTGGAGTACCAATGAAAATGCACCACGTGTACAAAAATTCATTTACCCCTAAGATCTTAAAAATTAATTATTTCGAAAACGACAAATCGAAAAATTATGAAAATTGCACAATAAAATTTAGCGTTTTCTCTTCTTTCATTAAACATCTCACAAGATATACTTTCGACGATTTTTTTTTCTTCATTTTTTTGTGGATTTATAAATTATTAACACATGTGTTAGCGTTTGGTTGTACATTTGATTTAGGGTTATTGTAGGGGTTTAGGGTTTAGGGTTTAGGGTTTATGTGTGTTAGTAATTTGTAAAACCCACAAAAAAAAGAACTCGTCGAAAGTATTCTTTGCGAGATGTCTAATCGAAGAGGAGAAAACGTTGAATTTTATGGTGCAGTTCTCATAATTTTTCGTTTTGACGTATGTGAGATAATTAATTTTCCAAAAAATGGAGGTAAATGAGATTTTATACAAATTGCACAATCTCATTTGTTCTTTCATACTTTGAAAATTGATTGTAGTGTAATGATCTCATCTCTATAATAATACTATATATTCATTTCAAATGAAATTTTACCGACTTGCCCTTAAGGAGTAGCTAAATGATAAGTAAAGAATCCAACTTTATTAGCTCTCCGAGCATCAAATATTAAGTACCAAAAATAAAAGGGAATTCTATTATGAAACTGATGTACGAACACATCGCCAACGGACAAGTTTAGGACAACCTATCCATTCAAAACAACCAACCAATACATAGGTAGATTTTTTCGATATATAATTCTATATCAATATGATATTATTTGATTTTGTTTTTTCATTTTATTTTACTTAAATGTGATTATTTACACTGTAAAATTTATATTATACAACAAAGTACTTCAGTTACATTGTGTGTAGTGAACTTTCAATTTATTGTTATTGTAGGTATTTTTGGTGACGTAGTAACTTGTATTGATGTCACAAGTCATCTCATAATCCTGACACAAATGATTATTGACATAGCGATATCGTGGTGCATTTTCAATCATGAGGTTTGAGGTTCAAGTCTTGGGATGAACAAATGTCTCTTTCGTTACTAGACCAAAAGGGGAATAACAACCAGCTTTCCTCATGCTTTTTATTTTCATTCACGATTTAATGTTTGCATATTTATGTGGATTAATGTATATATTTGTGATGAGAGGTGTGTGAGTATTTGCCTTTGTAAATATAAATAAAATAAAAATAAAAAGTTCTATACAATATAAATAAATAACAAGTTTACTACATACAATAGAAACCTGAATAATACGATACACAATATGAATAATTACATATGAATAATTACATTTAAGGGTAATTTGGAGGGTACTACTAACCCCATATCATATTTTAATGGTATTTGTCCGTCCTACCCGTAAAGAGCATCATGCTGGGCAAACCACATATCCACAAGTGACCCATATATGATGATGCACATATTCAAACCTCTGACATGTCTGTCACACATGTGAGGTCTGTGCATTTGCGGTGTTGGTACCACTTGACCAATGCCAATTGATGAATAATTACATTTTCATACACTTTAGTCTTTATTTAACATATAGTATCTACATTCTTTTCGTTTAACTATGCGTACGACGAATGTTATATAATCTAATTAAAGTAAAAGATGCACACACACACAAAAAAAGAAAAAAAAATCATTTAAATTAGAAATGTAATCTTCAATGAGTTCAATCTATAGTTATCGGCCTTTGATTTAAACCATTTGTTCCATTTATGGTTGGTTTAAGCTAAGCTTATCTTGCTAAAAAAGAAGAAGCTCATCAAACGCTAACTTACATCAAACGCTAACTTACAATTTTAGAGTCGAAATAATAATTTTGGAAAGTGATTTGCAAATACGGTTAAGTAAATATACCCTGTTCGATACACTATTTACACCAAATTTCCAACAATAAATTATTTTAGATTATCTAAATTATTGCTAGAAAATATTGTTTATTATACGAAACTTGACGTCATTTTGAGGTATGTAGTCGTGATGTTTATATTATTATTATTATTATTATTATTATTATTATGATTACTAGATTTTATACCTGTGCATAAACACACGGATGTTGTATAAAACTACCTTTATTTTTTTCAACGTAAAATTCATATATAGAGAGGAATATCGAATTAAACTATCTTTCGTTTATTTGAATATTAAACCCGTAAATACACACGTATATCGAATAAAACTGTTTTTGTTTGTTTGAATGTTAAATCAAACTCGTAAAACTACCTCCATTTATTTGAATGTTAAATCCTTGAATAGACACGGATATCGAATAAAATAATATTTCATTTATTTGAATGTTAAACCCTTAAATAGATTAATTTATTTAAAATAGATTTTTTTGGAAATCAAAGTATCTAATTAGTTAATTGAATGATTAATGAAATCAATAGATTTGATTGGTTAATAGTTTTTATTTTTCAACATATTTATTATATTAATTAAAATTGTTGTTAAGTCAATTTAGTTTGAATGTTAGCCCTATAACATATATTGATGTCGAATAATACTATCTTCATTTATCTGAATGTTAAATAGGGGTGTTCATCGGTTCGGTATCAGATATTTTGTTAACCGAATTGACAATGTTCAAACCTATTACCGAACCGAAAACAAGTTATCATATTCGTTTTCAGTTAAAATCCAAGCCGAAAACAGTTTTAAAAATCGGTTTGGTTTTAAACAGTTTACGGTTCGGTTCAGTTCACTTTTTGGAGTAAACGGTTTGAAACCAAATATTGCTCACTCCTAATGTTAAACTCGTAAATATACACAAATGTTGAATAGTATTTTTTATTTATTTGAATGTTAATTTTTATTTTCTCAAATTGTGAATTAACAAATGTTGAATATTATTTTTATTAACAATAACACAATCATCGAGTACTCTTGATTGAATTGTATCATCAACTAATATGATTCCACATTACATTGTGGTGAATTTGATAGAATGTTTGATGAAATCTAGACATTTGATTGGTTAATAAGTCTCAATTCTTTAACAAATTTCTATAGAGTAGGTTTTCTTTTATTAATATTTATTATTTATAGATTAGATTAGATTAGATTTAGATTAAATTAGATTATTATTATTATTATTATTATTATTATTATTATTACTACTACATTGAAATATAGAAATATAGAAATATAGAAATATAGAAATATATATTATACTGCAAGTAACAAGTGTGTGTATAGCAATTTGTGCACGTTGGGGACCAAGAAGAAAGGGTATACAAATCAAAGGGTACCAGGACCATTGCATCTTACAATTCATTCAAAATGTTAATATATGATATATGGATATATCAAAATTGCAAGGTTATTTTGTTTTTACCCTTTTAATTTCAAATCAAGCGGCCAAATATGCTATTAAGAGCATAATGTATGATTAATAGTTGTTAACAATGTTGTTGAATAACACGGAAATACGAAGTGATCTTTCCTTTTAATCAACATGTATTGAATGAGATTTTAGATTATTACGAAAACTTTTAGTGTAATTATAACACACAATTTTTCTTATCCAAATATGTTAGAGATTTCGTTAGCATTTTCATATAATTTAACTAAGTGCGACAAAAATGTCTTATGCAACGTACAAAATACGAAAAGAAGTCTAGAAAAAGTAATGAATAATTGCTTTCACTATTTATTGATTTTGTACTTTGAGGTAGAGCAAGCATTACTTTGAAAGTAGAATGCAACACGTCAAAAGTATTACTTAAACTTTATAATCATTCATGCTTATCTAAGTAGAATGTTAACACAAGTAAATGCACTTCTCTCACACATTTAATACAAAATGTTTAGGTATTGGATCTAATACAGAAGGGATGTTAGATAGGAAGCTAGGAAGCTAAGGGAAAAGTGACAAGTATCCCTCTTCTCCCTCCCCTTTCTCTCCTCCCTTTTCTCATTCCATCTTCTTCTATCATACTTTTCCACATACTTTTTAGTAATATTTTTTAGGGTTAATAGACAAATATGTTACTGTACTTTTAAAATATTTTAAAGTAACTTATTTTAAAATACTTTAAAAATATTTTAACAATGGGCTATGGCCAGGAACCTAAAAGTCAGAGTTTCCTATTTTGCTTGATTAAAAAAGTTGATTGTACTTTGTACTAATAGTTAAGCAAACTAATTACGTGTTAAAGGACTAAATATAAATAAAATAAGCAACTCCAAGTGTATTTTATTGAGTTTTATTCAACTGGGATAGATATATATTCACCTAATCTTGTACTTACTTGCTCCTTTTGATATTAATATTAGTTACGTATTTTTGTATTAGTTGAATTTTAACTTTCATTTAATAACAGAAATTTAAATTTATATATAGGGTCTGCTATTATTTTTTATTGATAATCAAATAACCTCTTTTTAAATATACACTTTTGAACAACTAGCATGCTAAGTTATACTAAATAAGTAATTAAATATATTTTTATTTAATCCAAATAAATTTATCAAAAGATATAAACAAGGTTTATTATGCCCACACTTCGCGTCGGGAAAATATTATTTACTCAATCGAACGGTATCTTGCACTTTGTTTATATATTAACTTTTTCTGTAAGTCCGATCCGTATCTATTAGTTACAACTATTGACTTAGTATTAAAAATTAAAATTATTTTTTGTATGCATTTAATATGTATTGAATTTAAAAAAAAAAAAAAAGAACTTGTCAATTTATGTAGTCAAAAATAGACACAGAGGAAAAACATAAATATACAGTTTTAGAACTAGAATACATACAATAGGAGGTTTTAAAGTTTGATGCATACAAATAGTAAATAAAAGAGTAAATTACATTCCTCGTCCCTGTGGTCACCGGTCCTTGGGTCGGGTTTTTTACGGGTTCAGTCCTTGACCTGAATTTTCATTTCGTTCTCAGTTCCTCATCCCTCATGAAATGACTAAAATACCCATAAAACTTTTAGTCATTTTTACCCTTTGAGGGACTGGAATTGAAATGAAAATCCGGTTCAAGGAACTGAACCCGCAAAAAACCCGCCCCAGAGACTAGAGACTGAGAGTGAAATATATGACATAGCACAGGGACAAGGAATGTAATTTACTCTAAATAAAATGTGTAAAATTCGATACATAACTAAACCATAAACCCTTTTTGATAATAACAATTTTTTCGTAATTATTTAGTTGTTTTATATGTTAATTTATACGTAGTATTATGCACTTACATTATAAAAATGTGTGACCTAATTAATACAAATTGTTCGATAAGTAAAACTGAATGAACATATAAAACGCGGTTATTCGGAATTACCTTATGAAGATTGAATGAATCAAATGAAACAGAACGAATCGTGACGGATTCTTTCGAAAAAGTCAGATAGCGATTGGTGTATTTCTGATTCGACAGCAGAGACGAATTTTAGAAGAATAAAATTGAGAATATTTGTAGGAACCTAGTACGTGATCGTTCAATTCGAATCCAATCAACAAACCGTGCGAGCCCAAATAAGCCTCTTAGCACCCTAAACGCATGAGGTCGTGTTAATAAATGTAGACGACTTAATAGTCCGTATATGCTAGTTGTTCACTCAACTAGGGTTTTATGTGTCCTCGTAGGCGTATGCGACACGTTGTGATCATTTATAGTTTTAAAAATATTACAATCGTTAATGTCAACCTTATAATATACTATTATTCATAATATATTCATAGCGTTGATTATTGATTCGTTATATGTATCGTCTCGATCGTATTTAATTCGAAGTTCACGATTTCGTTTAATCGACTTTTAATTTTGTGTTATACGTTATTATAATATAATCATGTTGCTTGGACCTAATATACATTTTTAATAACGCTATAAGTTTTATAACTCATTTTTATAACTTTATCGTTAATGTACGTTTTAACTTGTTATAATTCAATTTTCACGATTTCTCGGTCTATACACTAATCATGACTTAATGTATATTTTTATAATAAAGTCCCCTGATTTACAGAGGGTCTTTAACAGTCCTTAAAGTTTCTAAGTGACGGTTTTAGTCCTTGTAGTTTCTATTTTGTCATTTTAAGTTGAATCGTTCGGTTTCTTCGATTTTTACCGTATGAGTTAGATCCCCGACCTCTTTTCTTAGGGTTTTCACTTGTAGACACTTAAGTTACTGTTTTTAGTCTTAAGTCCATGAACTTTCTGATTTTACGCTATTAGTCCCTAACGTTTCTAATTATCTCATTTTTAGCTCAAACTTTCGGTTTATCGATTTTTAGCCACACAAGTTTTGATTTTAACACTCTAAACTATAGATTAAACTTTAATATCATTTTACTTACTTATTTTACCATCTCAGTCCATAAATTACATCTTTTACACTTTTAGTCCCCCTAGTTTCATTTATTCCATTTCTTGCACAATACTTTGGTTTGTTAGTGTTTAACCACATGGATATTGTTTTAAATCATGGTTTATACTATAATATACATAAGTTATTGATTTTCACAGCTAAGGTCCAAAATTTTCTGTTTTTACATGTATAGTCCCTCTAGTTCTCATTTTTCCACTTTTAACCGCATAGTTTAGTTTTCTTGGTTTTTAACCACAAGGGTTTGATCTTTAACACTTTTACACATAGATTAACATTATAAACTCTAAATAAACTGTTTTTAACATTTTAGTCCTCAAAAATCCAGATTTTACATATTTAGTCCCTTAAGTCTTCTTTTTGATATTTTCCACCCAAAAGTGTGTTTAGTTAGCTTTTAAAACACAAAGTTTATGTCTTTACAAGTTTATTGTGTTATTTAGTTTAAAATAACTATTTTAACATAAATAAGGGTTTATTACATATAAATGAAGAGTTTAAAGTGTAGAACATATATTTTACATTTTTAAAGTCTCTAAACTTGTTTATAGACTTTTTATTGGTTAAACTTACTAGTTAATGTTTTTAAAAGACAATGTAACTAGTTTAAAAGAATATTTTAGTATGAGTGAATATTTTTAGCATAAACACATATATAAAGTTAAATACTAGAGAAAAGTCTCCTTACAAAGCTTTAGGATGAATTTGGAGCAAGATGAGAACTTGATTTCCTAGTGAATGATTCCTAGCTTCAATCCTTGTGTTTAACTTAGATTAATCATGGGAATGTAGTGGTGTTATGATTTGTTGGTGTTTATATGTTAAAAGAGCCTTAATTTATGGTTTGAAAGTGGTCGTTGATGGTGGTTTAGGGTAGTTTGTGGTGGTGTTCTTGAAAATCAAAGTGAGAGAAAGGGGGAGGGGGGAAAGTTGGCTGATTTTGAGAGGGAGAGGTAGAGTGAGTGTGTGTGTTTGATAGTGAGGAGTTGTAGGTTGAATGAATGTATATGGAAGTCAAGTAAGTGTAAAGGCATGGTTGTGCAAATATGGTGTAAGTGATGGCCAACAAAGGGGGCCATGGGAGGTGGTGGATGGTTTGGAGAGGGGTCCTCTTTGACTTCTCAACTAGTTAGGATTAGGGTTATAAATTAGGTCATTAAGCACTAATCTTGATTAATTAAGTGCTAATCATGTAATTAAGGTGATTTAGTGGTAATTAGGGTAAATTAATGGTATTAGAATATTACTAGTTGGTTTTAATAATATCCGAATATTTATCGTTAGCTCGTTCGATTAATTACATAATCTATCTTGTTGGTGCACGTCTTTTAGTTCTCGTTAATCTTTATCGTTTATCAAAGGTTGTTATGCTTATATATTAGCAATTATCATAATATAAATAACTATTATTTATATTCGAATAGATTCATGTTATTTATGAAAATTGATCACTAACGTTTGTGGGTGTCGGTCTCTACCGATTGTTTGTGTAATTCTCAATGATTACGAATGCATCTCGTATTAAAATAGTGTGCATCTCATATGCAAACGTGGGCTTTGTACTAAACTTTATTCAATAAAAACAAATTCACATTAATTAGATGAGAATTAGCCTAATATGCACGTAATATGATGTACGGAATTTACCAAAATGTTAGGGTTGTCACAATCACGATTCACCACTTTTGATATTTTTATTTTATGTTGCATCACGTGGGTCTTTTGCTAGTATACAAACACACGTTTTCCAAATTTTAACATACATAAAATAGAAATTTTTTAAGTCAAATACACACAATAGTAAAATGTGTAACTTTAAATAATAAATCCATTATTATTTGTACTTATTTAACTGCATTCTTGATTGTATGGATCTTGTACGTACGTTTACACTTTTTTCAACTTTATTTATTATGCTATTTTATATTTACCAACTTTTTGATATATTTTTTATGTTACTTCAAGTTGTTCCGGTGTTTTATACTCTTTGTACAATTGTGCTTATAATAAATTCGCATATTTTGTTTCTACTAAGGAAAGACCTATTTTTTTTAACAACAGGCAAGATCTACTCATCCTCTAGATTCCTTATTCATAAGGATTGATATTAGACCACTGTCAATAGTGAACACAACTGACGCCATCAGTTTTTGTCAAATCAGCGCCACGTCAACAGTTTACAAAACTGACACTACACTGCCAACAGTAACATCACTTTAGTTTTTTTGTGGACCCCACACATTATTTACTTTAATTATTTAAACTACAAAATTAAATAAAAAACATTATATTATAATAAAAAAAGATTATATTAATTAAAAATAACACATTACAATAAATAAATAAAAAAGTACTTTTATTAAAAAATAAAGTGCAGCTAGTCGTCTATTCCAAATCATTGAGATCTTCGGCTTCGTCTTCGTCCTCATGTTCCTCCTCGTCCGAGTCCGAATCAATTTCTTGAACCTGAACCGAACCCGAAACTTGACCAAAAACCGTTTGGTAATTCGACTGATATTTACTAACCATGGTGTTTCGCACCTCTTGGAGAATTTTTTTTCTCCTTTTTCTTAAGACCCTTCGGTATTTTTTTATAAAGCATTTTTCACGTTTTGAGAATGGTCTTTTTTCGAATTTTATTCGATTGTAGACAATGTTTTTTGTTGTACTTCTGCGGATTTGATATTAGCCAAGCGTTCTTTTTCTTTCAAACTTCTTGAAGAAGTAGCCGCATCACTCGAACCCGAACTCTTTTGACTTTTTCTTGAAATTCCACAACCGGGCGGACGACGAATTCGATCGTCTTGGAACAACCGTTCCATGTTAGTGGCAAGCGGATCGGATGAAGGGATGTCATCGCCAAGATTGATGGTGTCGATTTGGGGTTGGTGTGTACGCCGGTTGGTCGTGACCCTCTCGTCCAAATAGAATTTCGGATAAAATTTTAACTCATCCCAACATTTCTTGTATATAAATTTGTGTTTTTGTTGGGACTTAAATAGTTTATAACACGCCCCAACAATGTCTTTTTCCGAAGCCCCGTTTGGCCTCGGGTCGGTTGCGTGATTGTAGATAGTGATGAAAGCTTTGACATCTTTGCGGATTTTATTCCACTTTCTTTGTATTTGACTGGCCGTACGTTTTTTGGGTGTCACTCTATTGTAGTCGTTTACTAATCTTTGCCAAAAAGTAACGTAGCTTTGTGAATTGCCTTCACGACTCTTTTCGGATATGTGGACCCATCGTTCGGACAATATAACCGCCTCCTCGTCCGACCATTTTACTTGTACATGTTTTCCTTTCCTATCTTCGGGTTCGGATTCGGGTTCGGGTTCGAGTTCGGGTTGGTGTTCGGGTTCGGTTTGGGGATGGTCTTCGGGGGGTGTATTAATATTTCCGAATTGTGGATAGTTTGGGGTTGGTGGAAATAAAGAGAAAGCCGAGGGTGCATGTTGGTGTTGATAAAATGATTGGTTTTCAAAAGTCGAGGGGGTTTGGGGGAGTGGATGATAAGGTGAGTAAGGTTGATAATTTTGGTAGTGTTGGTAATTTTGGTATGATGGGTGTTGTGAGTATGATGCAAATCCGAGTGGTTGACTAGGTGAAGAGTTGCTCGATTGAGCGGAAGATGAACCCGTTGGTGAAAATGGTGGATTCAGTGGAACATTTGGTATCGGATTATTTATAAGGTGGTTCCACATATTGAATTCTTGAGTTGTTGGTGGTGGTGTATTTTTGTTATGATTTCTTGGCATTTTTAGAGTTGGTGGTGGTGTATGAAAGATGTAAATTTGTGTATGAAAGAAAATAAATAAGTTGTAGTAGGTTGTAGTGAAAAAAGATGTACGGAAAAGGGGTTTATTTAAAGTGTGAAAAAAGGTAAGTTTTTTTAGTTTAAAAAATAAATAAATAAAAAGAAACACTTACCATTAGGGGCCAACGGTTGTTTTTAAAAATATTTTTTATTATTATTATTATTTGTTTTAATTTCATTAACGGTCAAAAAAAAAGTACGCGTGGGGCCCACAATCGAACCCTCCGTTCCCGTCACTTTTCCAACGTCAAAAACCGACGCCCCTAAACTGACGGCCCGTGCCAACGGCGTCAGTTCTGTCGGTAAAAACCTACGGCACTGAACCTATATAAAAATAATTAAATATATTTGATTAAATAAAAGAATGTGATTGCTTAATTGAATTTCAATTTTGAATGATAATGTCATATAGGTGTTTCTTATAGTATATTCATTAAGATAAGATGATGATATATATTTGATATTTATTTATTTTCATTTTATTTTATCAATATAATAATGGAGAACAAATAAATTTATCTATAGTATTTATTTGTTTATAGGGAGTATTTTCTAATAGAATATTGTAAATGAGTTAAAGACGACTTAAATCTTTCTCCATATAGTATTTTAATTAACTTTTGGAACTAATCTTGAAATGATAAAATTTATATTAATACTAAGATTTGGTATACATACACCTATGAATTCTAACATATTATAACGTCAATCTCGTAGTTGCCCAAATCAAGATTCATCTTTTTCATGCAAGCTAAAATCAGCATTTCAAAGTTTAGAGCCCTAAAATGTGCGTTCCTTAAGTTCATATGCAAATTATCATACATTTTGTACTTCTTTTATTTTTTTCATACATCTAAATCCCAAGTACAAAATATTTGTTCAACTTTTATTCAATTTTGGAGCATTCACGATGACAAGAATTTCTTTTTAAAAGTTTTCTACTTACCGCAAACGTAAACGTCCACACTTTACATGTGTGACCGACAAGTCATAGGTTCGAATCTGTTCCTCAGCATATGTGGGTGATTTGTGAACAGGTGATTTGCCCGATATTAATACTCCTTATGGGTGAGCAGACACGAATCATTAAAATATGATACAGGGATCAAAGGTACCCTCAAAATCACCACTTACGTACCATCTCATCTCAAAAAGCTATTACTCATATAAAAAAAAGTTATTCAAAAGCATTTTTGAATAAAAAAAGAAAATGTAACATTTGAAACTCTATTATTCGGGAGGTTGAATCTAAATCTAAATTACTATTATATGAATAGTAAGAAAACGTTTTTATTTTTTAATTATTTAAATTAACTAAATTATAATAAACATAAAAATCATTTTAGCTTAAAACTTTACATGTTTTATTTTATCATACAAAAACAAAAATTATAAATTACTACATTTTATCTATAAATATTAAAGTGTATATTTTGTAAATTGTATATACTTTACCTAATAGAACTTTCAAAACACTCAATTATTTAATGTGTTATCTTTTAATTATGGAGAAATCAATTGTGCTATCACCGATCATATGTGCTCTTGACCAATTAGGTTTTAAGTAAGTAATTTTATTTTACATATTCTACCCCTTAAATTTTATCATAGATGCACATTTTATTCATATTTTTAACAACTGCACATGCAGTTAACTGCATATTATATTTTTCCCTTTAATTAATCACTTAACTCGATTTGACAATAAAGTACAATTTAGATGTGTTTTATTTAACGTAAGTGAAATGGTTTTTAATCATTATTTACATACTTTTCTTAATAAAATGGTAAACCGTGTGATCCCATGTTACACTATTAGCTTAATACAAATCAGTCACTAAGGGAAAAACAATAATTATAATGTCACTGGATGAATTAACAAAATAAAATGTGACACCCGGCAAATTAGGCCGTTATTTGTGTTTAATCATAGATCATTATTACTTGTATTTAGTATGAAATAGGACTAAGTACACTGACATTTTGTATATATGTAAATATATATACACGTACGTAATTAATTTTAATTACTCGAATTCGATCGGATGGAATCCGACACAATAAATACGGACGTTGGTGAAAAACATTTTCTTAAATAGCGTGACAATATTAAACAATCGTTATTTAAATTATATTATTACGATAATATATAAAACATTATACGTTTCGTATAAAATGTACCGTAAGCAACAAAAACACGCGAATCGCGCCCGATAACCGAACGAAGCTCGAATTATATTTCAACAACTTAAAATAAAATATTTTAAATAAAACTTCAATCAAAATATACACGAATAAATCGTTAATGAAAAACATAAATAATAAACGTTACCGAACGACGAAACGAACGGGTAAACGGGTACCGCACGTAACGTAAACTTGGGGAACAAATTTAAACAACCCACACCTCAAGTGGGGCCCCCAAATCTGCTACCATACATGCCCCCCTACCTCCCATGCCAAGACTTTCAACACCCCAAACCATACCTCCCTTCATACTTTCATTCTCCACACTTCACTCAACCTCACTTTTTCTCCCTTCTCTCCCTCTCTCCCTCCCTTGCTGCGATTTCCAGCCACCCCAAGAAGCTCCAACACCACCAAAAACCACCACAATCACCACCATAAGCCACCATAACACCACCTCTTCGGTTTGCAAGAAAACGCAAGAAAACGAGCTCTCGACTTCCATTTCATCGTGTTTTCATCATCTTCTTTGTAAGATACTTCATCTTTCTTCTATTTTACTTGGAAAATATTTATTTTCATGTTATAATGTCCATCTAACAAGATCATATCCAAAAACAAAGTCGAAAAATGTTTTTACAAACACAAAATGTAAACAGCTTCTGGGAAGACATTTTGGCCCGACTTCGAGGAGAACTTTCGTACTCAAAACTTAATGAAAATAGACGATTCAAAAGACAAAAATTAAGTTTAAGAAGAAAGCTTTCATTTCCAAGTGGTTTTGTAATTTTTCGACACCGTTTGATACCCGAAAACAATTTTACAAAAACGTGTCGCAAATCTGTCTCGGATGGCAGATTTTTTGTGCCAACTTCTCGGGTCCATAACTCGAGCTACACAACTCCAAACGACACGAGGTTTTCACCTAAATCTCACAAATTTCGCTAGCTTTAAAAGTTGTATAATTATGTCTCGTGAAGTTTTGTAAATTTTTCTCAGTAAATAAAACAATGGACATGTGTCCAGATTGGTCACGGTTAGACCTCAGAGGACAAAGGGAATTATTAAAAATACTTAGACTTATCTAAAAATTCTAGAAAAATTACTGAAAGTAGCCAAGACATAGGGGAACAACTGTTATTTTTCTTGGATTTTATCTCGACACTTTGATTAGCCAAAAAGAGCCACGAAAAAGGTATAATTTTAAGGAAAAATGACCCGTGGACTGATTTTGTATAAACTTTGAAACGACACTTTCGGGTTAACCACAAAATGTAACGATAATTTTGCTAAGCTCTAAAAACATATTTAAGACTTCCCTAAAAGTTTCGGGTCAAACCGAGCACGTTCGACCAAGTTCCCGAACTCGAACACACAACAGACCCTTAGTGTCGCACCATGCCCAAATCGGGTGCGACACTAAGCCTGTGTCGCTAAATCATAAAACAGTACTAACCTGCGACACTAACCTTGTGTCGCAATACCATTCGAGTGTCACAACCTGCGACACTAAGCTAGTGTCGCAACAATTTGAACTAACAGTGGTAACCCTTGTGTCGCAATGATTTAAACCAACAGTGTTAATTGGTGTCGCAATACCCTGCGACACTAACGCTTGTGTCGCTAAAACAAAATCGAAATCACAACTTGCAACACTAATCCTAGTGTCGCATAAATCCCAACTTTCGAGATAATTGCGACACTGACCTAGTGTCGCAATATGCCCTAGTGTCGCTTAAAATAAACTTAGAGCATGTTTCACAAAGTATTAAAAACGCGTAAAAATGAATAGCTATGTACGACACTACTTGAATACGCAACACATATACTCTCATAAGTATACAACGAAAACCAACATAATGATAATGTCTTCGGGAATTATCACTACATAATGTCACCAACGGGCCGTACATGTTTTCTAAACACAAACGATAACTAAACATTTGGACATAACTAGTTGAGTGGACAACTAGCATGAATGATCTTTTGAGACATTCACTTACTCATAACCTTATGCGTTTAGAGCGCTAGAAGGTTACATTACGGATACACGTTTATTGATATAAACGCTCGCTTTCAAGAATCAGGTGAGTCTCATAGCCCCTCTTTTACTGTTTTTAACTATTGGGGTGAGAATACATACACAGTTTTTGTCACACCCCCAAATTATGATGCAGCGGAAGTCGGGTCGAGGCGCGACCAATCATGGATCATTACACAAAGTTACATCGAACGACCACTATATGCGTCGTTTTGAAATCAGTACCAAAATAGTACATTAATAATCAAATTGTTTACAACAATTTCTGAGTTCGCAAATAAATGTAGAGATTTTAATACATAACTAATACTACAAAATAGTAATGCAAGGAAATCTCCAATGTTTGTAAATCATGCGACTCGAGCTATGGTGATCCTGGAGTAATCCTACTCCTGTTGTGGACCTGAGAATACATACTAAAATGGTCAACAATAATGTTGGTGAGTTCATAGGTTTAGATATCAAAATGTAAATGTGAACCACGAGATTTCATATGAGTTGCACGCATGCAAAATAATGTATACTACTGCCATGAGCTCATAGTCCGAAGCTTAACCAAATGAGTTTGCCTCCTGCAGATGCCTAATCCAGAACATCCGTATGAACAAATAATAAAGCGCCCGTTTGACCAGTTAGAGCTACTAACCCGGACGGGGATGGTCAATCCCAAATAGTACTATTCTTTAATACTCGCGCTAAGATCCATACTAACGAAACTATGATGTGTAGAGGACTTTTGTGTGGATTATGAAAGTGAAACTCATGCAATCCGTATATATGTAAATTTGTACTCGTGTTCATGAAAATAGTGCATGTATTCTCATCCCAATAGTTAAAACAGTAAAAGTGGGGCTATGAGACTCACCTGAGTCTTGAAAGCGTGCGTTTAAATTAATAAACGTATGTCCAAAGATGTAACCTTCTGGCGCCCTAAACGTACAAGGTTATATATGAGTGAATGTCTCAAAAGATCATTCATGCTAGTTGTCCACTTAACTAGTTATGTTTGATGTTGTTTGTTCCATGGTTACGTTTAGAAAAACATGTACGACCCGTTGGTGAAGAGTTTGAAATGATATTAATTCTCAATTAATATTATCATGATTGTTTTGTGTTTCGGGTGGATAAGATTAATATGCCTTATGTGTTTCCAAGTTGTCTCTGTAAGTATTTAACTTTGTTTGTTACGGATAATAAAATAAAGTAGTGAGTTGGTTGATTATTCGGGGTCCAAGTTAATACTGTTGATTTGGTGTTCAATGGTTAATACTGTTGGTCTTTGTGTCGCTAGTTAATACTGTTGGTCTTTGTGTCACTAGTTAATACTGCTAGTTATAATGTTGCGACGCAAGGGTTATGTCGCGGGTTAATTCTGTTGAGTTAATACTGCTGGTTTCAAAGGTAGCGACATAATGATTGTGTCGCTAATTCCACAGACTGAAGGTTTCACATAGTTTCTACTGCTCGTTTTGTTTCTACTGTTCTCTTAGTTTCTACTGCTTGCTTAGTTTCTACTGTTCTCTTAGTTTCTACTGCTTGCTTAGTTTCTACTGTTCTCTTAGTTTCTACTGCTCTCTTAGTTTCTACTGCTTGCTTAGTTTCTACTGTTCTCTTAGTTTCTACTGCTCGCGTGGTTTCTACTATTAGTTCTTTTCTTTTGTTACTACTGCTAGTTCATTTCCATTATTAGTACTGCTAGTTCATTTACATTATTAGTACTGTTAAGTCGTTTACATTATTAGTACTGCTAGTTCATTTTGCCCGGTTACCACTATTAGTGTATTTCCTTAGTTTCCACTATTAGTTATTTTACTTTATTACTACTGCTAGTGTATTTACTAGTTTCCACTGCCAGTTCGTTTACATAGTTTCCACTGTTAGTGCATTTTACCTAGTTTCCACTATTAGTGCATTTTACCTAGTTTCTACTGCTAGCACGTTTTCCTTTATTACTACTGTTAGCACATTTCCTCGGTTACCACTGTTAGCGTATATCCTTAGTTTCTACTGTTAGTTCATTTTACTCACCACTGCTAGTGTATTTCTACTGTTTGTTTTTGGGAAATCATTTTCGTTCACGGGTTTAGATTTAGAGATTTTCACTTTGGACCCGAGGCTTTTACACGTTAAATCTTACTATTTTTACACACGTAAAAGTAAGCCGATTTTTCGGTAAGAAGTTATAAATGGCTTTCTGGTAAGTTTCTTTAAGAAGTTTGTTTTAAGCTTCTTTCAAGTGGGTTTTCAGTTTACACTTTGTGAGTGAACATACTAGCATGTTAACCCAGAAAATCTTACGAATAATAAGATAAGTTGAGAGAATGTGTTCTTACCCGAAGAGTATGTGATGAACAAGACGTGAACGAAGGTGGTGTAGCTTGACTTTCCGGTTCCCAGTTAGCTTTCTTGTGAATTTTTGAGAGAGTTTTAGAGTGAAAGTGAAAGAAAATGCTTTCTGTTTGTGTTTGTTGTGAGGAGAGAAATGAGAGAGGGAGAGTTTTGGGTAAAGTCTTCTGAGATTTTGATCAATGAAAAGTTGAGTTGTGTGTGTAAGTAACTAAAATGATGACTTTACCTTGGGGGGATGTATGGCCGGTCTAGGAAGTCCTAGGCTGTGCAGAACTTTTAACTAAGGTGGGCTCCACTTGATTTCCTTTCACTTATCTCTTTTGATTTAATTTGATTGTTTGTTTAAATTAAAATTGTTATATTTTAATTTGTGTTTCCTTTGTGTTTTCGAGCAGGTTTGCGTTACGTATCGTACGTTTTGCATAAAACGTAAAGTGTTCGTATATTATTATATAATAATATAATGTAAATAACTACTATTTAATTATAAAATAGGTTTACCTTATTTATGAAAAAAATTTTTTCCACCAACGTCCGTATTTACTGAGTCGGATTCCATCCGATTGAAATTGCGTAATTAAAATTTAATTACATATGAGTGTATAATACAATATACAAAATGTTCCGTAATTAGTCCTATTTCACACTAATTACAAGTAGTAATAACCAACGATTAATTACTAATGACAGCCTAATTCGCCGGGTGTCACATTCTCCCCTTGTTAGAAGAATTTCGCCCCGAAATTAGCTTGTTGCCGTGGGTTGGGTGGTCTCTAAGAATAGATGTGGGTATTTCTGTCGCATCTGGTCTTCCCGTTCCCAAGTGAATTCAGGACCACGCCTGGAATTCCACCGGACTTTAATGATGTGAATACGACTCTGCTTTAAGCGTTTGACCTCTCGGTCCATGATTTCCACAGGATCTTCAACGAAATGAAGTTTGTCATCGATTTGAATTTCGTCAAGAGGAATGATAAATGTCTCATCAGACAGGCATTTCTTCAAGTTAGAAATGTGAAAAGTGTTGTGCACGCCACTAAGTTCTTGAGGTAGCTGTAATCGATATGCCACCGGACCAATTCTCTCAAGAATTTCGAACGGGCCGATGTATCTAGGGTTTAACTTTCCGCGTTTACCGAAACGAATGACACATTTCCAAGGTGACACTTTCCAAAGAACATGGTCCCCGACTTGAAATTCGAGGTGTTTGCGTCTCACGTCAGCATAGCTCTTCTGACGATCACGTGCGGCTTTCAACCAGTTTTGGATGCTTACGATTTTCTCAGTTGTTTCGTGAATGATTTCAGGACCGGTGAGT
Organism: Gnaphalium uliginosum; assembly: GCA_963930675.1. Lineage (NCBI taxonomy): Eukaryota > Viridiplantae > Streptophyta > Magnoliopsida > Asterales > Asteraceae > Gnaphalium > Gnaphalium uliginosum. Next base: position 26,915,590 of record OZ005682.1, read on the forward strand.
TGGCTATCTCCCACCTCAGTCCAACAAATAGGTGAACGACATTTTCGTCCGTAGAGTGCCTCAAAAGGTGCAGCCTTTATGCTGGTGTGATAACTGTTGTTGTACGAAAATTCGCACAGAGGCAAGTGATTTTCCCAAGAGTTACCGAAGTCAACTACGCAGGCTCGTAGCATATCCTACAGTGTTTGAATAGTTCGTTCGTTTTGGCCGTCAGTTTGCGGGTTATAGGCTGTACTCATATCTAAACGAGTGCCTAGAGATTTTTGTAATGTTTGCCAAAAGCGAGAAGTGAATCGACTATCTCTGTCGGAGATGATTGAGATGGGCACGCCGTGTCTTGACACAACCTCGTTTAGATAGTGTCGTGTCAAACGTTCCATCTTGTCAGTTTCCTTGATGGCCAGAAAGTGAGCGGATTTGGTAAGCCGGTCTACGATCACCCAAATGGTATCGCAACCGCTCGGCGTTTTGGGGAGTTTAGTGATGAAATCCATGGAAATCTGTTCCCATTTCCATTGAGGTATTTCAGGCTGTTGCAGCAATCCGGATGGTTTCTGGTATTCGGCCTTAACCTTTGAACAGGTGAGGCATTTACTGACGTACGTAGCTATGTCAGCTTTCATGTTGGGCCACCAATACGACTCTTTGATGCCATGATACATCTTGTCAGATCCAGGATGTATAGAGTATCGAGATTTGTGAGCTTCATCCATCACCAATTCTCGTAGGTTCCCAAAGTTCGGTAACCAAATTCTGTTAGAGAAGTATCGGACTCCATCGGGTTTGATTTCGAATTGTTTATCCATGCCTCTTAACGCTTCGTTTTTCACGTTCTCTTCCCTGAGTGCCTCAAGTTGCGCGGTGTGGATGTGAGTGGTGAGGTTGTTATGTATGGTCATACCGAGGGCTCAAACTCGAAGAGGTTGTACTCGTTCTTTTCGACTTAGGGCATCGGCAACAACGTTAGCCTTGCCTAGGTGATAGCGGATTTCGCAATCGTAATCACTAAGTAGTTCGACCCATCGACGCTGTCTCATGTTCAGATCCTTTTGATCGAAGATGTGTTGGAGACTTTTGTGATCGGTGAAGATCGTACACTTGGTACCGTATAGGTAGTGTCTCCAGATCTTAAGCGCGAAGACTACAGCTCCTAATTCCAAATCGTGAGTCGTGTAATTCTTTTCATGAATTTTTAATTGTCGAGAGGCGTAGGCAATGACTTTTTCTCGTTGCATTAACACACAACCAAGTCCTTGGTGTGAGGCGTCGCAGTAAACTACGAAGTCATCGTTGCCTTCGGGTAGGGACAAGATTGGTGCACTGCAAAGTTTTTGTTTCAGTAGTTGAAATGCTGATTCTTGTTTGTCAGTCTAATCGAACTTCTTTTCCTTCTGAGTCAGGGTAGTTAAAGGTTGAGCTATTTTTGAGAAATTTTCAATGAATCGCCGATAGTATCCAGCGAGTCCTAAGAATTGACGTACTTCAGTTAGGGTTGTAGGTGCTTGCCAGCACTTGATAGCCTCAATCTTGGATGGATCGACATGTATTCCTTGACTGTCGATGACGTGGCCTAGGAATTGTACGGTTCGGATCCAAAATTCGCATTTGGAGAAATTGGCATACAACTCCTCGTGTTTGAGTAGCTCGAGGATGGTTTTCAGGTGTTGTTCGTGTTCTTGTTCATTACGCGAGTAGATCAAGATATCGTCGATGAATACGATCACGAATTTGTCTAGATATGATTTGCACACCCGATTCATAAGGTCCATGAATACAGCCGGTGCGTTGGTTAATCCAAACGGCATGACTTGAAATTCGTAGTGGCCGTATCGAGTTCGAAAAGCGGTTTTCGGGATGTCGTCGTTTTGAACACATAATTGGTGATAACCTGACCGTAGGTCGATTTTTGAGTAAACACTCGATCTTTGAGGTTGGTCAAATAAATCATCGATTCGAGGTAGTGGGTACCGATTCTTTACAGTTAGTTTGTTCAGTTCACGATAATCGATACACATTCGAAAAGATCCATCTTTCTTTTTGACGAAGAGAACCGGAGCTCCCCAAGGCGAAGAACTCGGTCGAATGAATCCCTTATCCAGGAGTTCCTGTAATTGGGTAGATAACTCTTGAAGTTCGGAAGGGGCTAAACGGTAAGGTGCGCGTGCCACGGGTGCTGCGCCGGGCACTAGATCGATTTGAAATTCGACTTGTCTAGGCGGTGGAAGGCCAGGCAAGTCTTCGGGAAAGACTTCAGGAAAATCCCGTACCACGGGCACGTCTTCAAGTCGCTTCTCCTCCGACTCCTTCTCGGTTACGTGTGCCAGGATTGCCTGATATCCTTTCCTCAGATATTTTTGAGTTTTCATGAACGAGATGATATTTACTCTCGATCCCCCAGTCTCCCCTTGTATGATTAAGGTGCTACCGGTGGCGAGAGGAATACGGACGATTTTATCGAAGCAAACCATTTCAGCACGATGTTTGGACAACCAGTCCATGCCTATGATAATATCAAAGCTCCCGATTTCGATGGGTATAAGATCTATGGGGAAAAGTTCGTCTGCGAGGTTTAAAGTGCAATTAGGTATTACACTTTCGGCTCAATCAGTTTGCCATTTGCTAATTCTACGGTGTACTTAGCATCTAAGGCAGTGGGAGTGATGTTGAGTAGTGGACATAACTCATTTGATACAAAACTTTTATCGGCTCCAGTATCGAATAGAAACGAAACGGATAAATCGTTGAGGAGAAACATACCCGTAACAACGTTGGGATCTTGTCGGGCTTCTCCTGCGTTGAGTACAAAGGCTCTGCCGCGGGAGTTGTTGTTGTTATTGTTCCTGCTGTTGTTGTTGTTGTTGTTGTTGTTTCGTTTCGGGCATTCATTTCTGAAGTGCCCCGGGTTGCCGCACTCGAAACAGGCTTTCGGTGCGTTAGGATTGGCGTTTGAGTTGGTGTTTAGGTTGGGAGTTCGGCAATCCCTGGTTTGATGTCCGTAGCGCCTGCATTTGTTGCAAGGGGTGCCACAAGGACCCTCATGGTGTCGGTTGCATTTTGAACAGAAGGGTTTGCTTCCAGTGTATCCCTTCTTCTCCCCAGACCCTGAGGTATAGGCCCTGACGGTATCGGACCTCTTATTCTGTTGGTTGCTGTTATTGGGGTTCCCTTCCCACCTTCTCTTGTTGTCACCAGTTCGTGACCCCGTGTCTTTTCCTGCAGGTGTCCCACGACGGACCACCTGTGCCATCAAACTGTGTGCCATACGGACGGCACTCTGAATCGTTCCAGGGTTTGAGGCGGTGACCATTCCCTGAATCTTAGCCGGGAGTCCCCAGATGTACCTTTCGATTCGCTTGTACTCGGGGTCCACCATGGTTGGGCAGAGGAGTGCCAATTGGTGGAATCGAGTGGTGTAGCTGGCGATGTCATCGCCCCTAACTGTGAGATTCCAAAATTCTACTTCTAGTTGTTGTAATTCCTCTCCGGGACAGTACTCTTCAGTCATCATCTTCTTCAGCTCCTCCCATGGGAGTTGGTAGGCAACATCAATACCCATAGTTTGGGCATAAGTGTTCCACCAGGTGAGGGCACCTTCCAGAAGGGTGTAGGTGGAGTACTTTACTTTGCACTCTTCAGTGCAGTTGCAGATGCGGAAGACAGATTCCATCTTCTCGAACCATCTCAGTAATCCGATGGCTCCTTCCGTGCCTTTGAAGTTTAAGGGTTTGCAGCTCATAAATTCCTTGTAGGAACAAGGTTTGGTTGTTGGGGCAGCATTCGAGGTGTTTTCACTGCCGGTCTGTGGTATAGATCCAATATTTTGGTTTGCTCCCTGAGCAGCCAAAGCTTCGGCTACTCCTTGAGCGATGAATTGAGCGAGTTCTGCAGCACTGAAGGTTTGTCTTCTTGGCGGCATGATTCTTAAATAAGGATTTGAAAGAAATGTGGGTTAGTTCATACGAGAGTTATGATTTTTGCAGATGTATTTTTATGAAGAGGAAATATACGACAGTACAAATGACAATCACAAATTAAGGCAACAAGATTTGATATCATTCAAAATACGAGTTCGAATGATTATAGAGTTTAAAGTTTACAAACGATGCCGGGAAATTTTTATGTCCGGTCGAGATACAAGTAGCTAATCGGTTCGTTACATGACAATTATTACACTAATCCTGGCGTCGATTTGTTTGTGGCAGTAGAGTGATAATCCGTTCGACCGCCTCCGCAAGTCTGCCTGATTGTCGTGAAGTCTCTTCGGCCAGTGCCAATCGTTGCTCAAGCATAAGTGAGTGTTGTTCTGCCTCCTGTGAACGTTGCTCACACTGTTGTAGCCTTACTCGAAGCTATGTAACCTCCTCTCTTGTGTCTGTTGCTAAGTCATTAGTGAGGTTTACGACCTCAGGAATGTCTTAATGGCCTTGATAGAATTGCACCATGTCGTCCCGTATCTCTCTTTGCTCTACTTCCATTGCCTCGAGTCTCCTCCCGTGGCGGTGAAGTCTTGCAGCTAGTACTGGAACAGTGTGACGAGTGGGTTCCTGAGTGTACGGAGAAATATCCATGGGTTCGGTAGTGGGCCGTATCCCTTCCTCGCGTCTCCAGGTTGTAAGTGCATTGGACAGCCAATTCCACTCTCGCGTCTCTGCTTGGTGGCGATTCATGTTTGAGGTGCCTGTGATGTTAGTGTTCCTCACTCGAGGTCTAGCTTGGTTGGCCCTAGTGTTACTCCTGGTACGCGCGCGCCGAGATCCCGAAGGAGCACGATTGGGTGAGTTCTGTGTATTGTTTCCCTCGTTTGTCGACATTCTGTTTGAGAAATCTGTCATTCTGTGGTAAGAGTTTATGTACGCGAGGTCTATATATATGTAGGTACAACGTATAATAACCTACTGAGTATTGCACGTATAAATCCGGTTCAGTCTCTATCGTGATTAAGTCTGCTAACGTATTCCCGTTCACCATAACCATTTCAGGTCCTGCATCGAACCTCCTTTAATTGAGCATAGTTGATCAGGCTATCCTAAATTAAAGCTGAATGATGAATTTTCTGAGCTAGTTATGCCAATGAGGAATACTACTTAAAGAGTTATAGTCTAGGTCCACTAATGCAACCTAGTTCGCTATAACTATGGCTCTGATACCAATCTGTCACACCCCCAAATTATGATGCAGCGGAAGTCGGGTCGGGGCGCGACTAATCATGGATCATTACACAAAGTTACATCGAACGACCACTATATGCGTCGTTTTGAAATCAATACCAAAATAGTACATTAATAATCAAATTGTTTACAGCAATTTCTGAGTTCGCAAATAAATGTAGAGATTTTAATACATAACTAATACTACAAAATAGTAATGCAAAGAAATCTCCAATGTTTGTAAATCATGCGACTCGAGCTATGGTGATCCTGGAGTAATCCTACTCCTGTTGTGGACCTGAGAATACATACTAAAATGATCAACAATAATGTTGGTGAGTTCATAGGTTTAGATATCAAAATGCAAATGTGAACCACGAGATTTCATATGAGTTGCACGCATGCAAAATAATGTATACTACTGCCATGAGCTCATAGTCCGAAGCTTAACCAAATGAGTTTACCTCCTGCAGATGCCTAATCCAGAACATCCGTATGAACAAATAATAAAGCGCCCGTTTGACCAGTTAGAGCTACTAACCCGGACGGGGATGGTCAATCCCAAATAGTACTATTCTTTAATACTCGCGCTAAATTCCATACTAACGAAACTATGATGTGTAGAGGACTTTTGTGTGGATTATGAAAGTGAAACTCATGCAATCCGTATATATGTAAATTTGTACTCGTGTTCATGAAAATAGTGCATGTATTCTCACCCCAATAGTTAAAACAGTAAAAGTGGGGCTATGAGACTCACCTGAGTCTTGAAAGCGTGCGTTTAAATTAATAAACGTATGTCCAAAGATGTAACCTTCTGGCGCCCTAAACGTACAAGGTTATATATGAGTGAATGTCTCAAAAGATCATTCATGCTAGTTGTCCACTTAACTAGTTATGTTTGATGTTGTTTGTTCCATGGTTACGTTTAGAAAAACATGTACGACCCGTTGGTGAAGAGTTTGAAATGATATTAATTCTCAATTAATATTATCATGATTGTTTTGTGTTTCGGGTGGATAAGATTAATATGCCTTATGTGTTTCCAAGTTGTCTCTGTAAGTATTTAACTTTGTTTGTTACGGATAATAAAATAAAGTAGTGAGTTGGTTGATTATTCGGGGTCCAAGTTAATACTGTTGATTTGGTGTTCAATGGTTAATAATGTTGACTAATGTGTCGCTAGTTAATACTGTTGGTCTTTGTGTCGCTAGTTAATACTGTTGGTCTTTGTGTCGCTAGTTAATACTGTTGGTCTTTGTGTCGCTAGTTAATACTGTTGGTCTTTGTGTCACTAGTTAATACTGCTAGTTATAATGTTGCGACGCAAGGGTTATGTCGCGGGTTAATTCTGTTGAGTTAATACTGCTGGTTTCAAAGGTAGCGACATAATGATTGTGTCGCTAATTCCACAGACTGAAGGTTTCACATAGTTTCTACTGCTCGTTTTGTTTCTACTGTTCTCTTAGTTTCTACTGCTTGCTTAGTTTCTACTGTTCTCTTAGTTTCTACTGCTTGCTTAGTTTCTACTGTTCTCTTAGTTTCTACTGCTCTCTTAGTTTCTACTGCTTGCTTAGTTTCTACTGTTCTCTTAGTTTCTACTGCTCGCGTGGTTTCTACTATTAGTTCTTTTCTTTTGTTACTACTGCTAGTTCATTTCCATTATTAGTACTGCTAGTTCATTTACATTATTAGTACTGTTAAGTCGTTTACATTATTAGTACTGCTAGTTCATTTTGCCCGGTTACCACTGTTAGTGTATTTCCTTAGTTTCCACTATTAGTTATTTTACTTTATTACTACTGCTAGTGTATTTACTAGTTTCCACTGCCAGTTCGTTTACATAGTTTCCACTGTTAGTGCATTTTACCTAGTTTCCACTATTAGTGCATTTTACCTAGTTTCTACTGCTAGCACGTTTTCCTTTATTACTACTGTTAGCACATTTCCTCGGTTACCACTGTTAGCGTATATCCTTAGTTTCTACTGTTAGTTCATTTTACTCACCACTGCTAGTGTATTTTTCTACTGTTTGTTTTTGGGAAATCATTTTCGTTCACGGGTTTAGATTTAGAGATTTTCACTTTGGACCCGAGGCTTTTACACGTTAAATCTTACTATTTTTACACACGTAAAAGTAAGCCGATTTTTCGGTAAGAAGTTATAAATGGCTTTCTGGTAAGTTTCTTTAAGAAGTTTGTTTTAAGCTTCTTTCAAGTGGGTTTTCAGTTTACACTTTGTGAGTGAACATACTAGCATGTTAACCCAGAAAATCTTACGAATAATAAGATAAGTTGAGAGAATGTGTTCTTACCCGAAGAGTATGTGATGAACAAGACGTGAACGAAGGTGGTGTAGCTTGACTTTCCGGTTCCCAGTTAGCTTTCTTGTGAATTTTTGAGAGAGTTTTAGAGTGAAAGTGAAAGAAAATGCTTTCTGTTTGTGTTTGTTGTGAGGAGAGAAATGAGAGAGGGAGAGTTTTGGGTAAAGTCTTCTGAGATTTTGATCAATGAAAAGTTGAGTTGTGTGTGTAAGTAACTAAAATGATGACTTTAGATTGGGGGGATGTATGGCCGGTCTAGGAAGTCCTAGGCTGTGCAGAACTTTTAACTAAGGTGGGCTCCACTTGATTTCCTTTCACTTATCTCTTTTGATTTAATTTGATTATTTGTTTAAATTAAAATTGTTATATTTTAATTTGTGTTTCCTTTGTGTTTTCGAGCAGGTTTGCGTTACGTATCGTACGTTTTGCATAAAACGTAAAGTGTTCGTATATTATTATATAATAATATAATGTAAATAACTACTATTTAATTATAAAATAGGTTTACCTTATTTATGAAATTTTTTTTTTCCACCAACGTCTGTATTTACTGAGTCGGATTCCATCCGATTGAAATTGCGTAATTAAAATTTAATTACATATGAGTGTATAATACAATATACAAAATGTTCCGTAATTAGTCCTATTTCACACTAGTAGTAATAACCAACGATTAATTACTAATGACAGCCTAATTCGCCGGGTGTCACAGTTTTTCATGAACACGAGTACAGAAACACACATATACGGATTGCATGAGTTTCACTTTCATAATCCATACAAAAGTCCTCTACACATCATAGTTTCGTTAGTATGAATCTTAGCGCGAGTATTAATGAATATATCTATTTGGGATTGACCCTGCCCGTCTGGGTTAGTAGCGCTAATTGGTCAAACGGACGCATTATTATTTGTTCATACGGATGTTCTGGATTAGGCATCTGCAGGAGGCAAACTCATAGGTTAAGCTTCGGACTATGAGCTCATGGCAGTAGTATACATTATTTTGCATGCATGCAACACAATTAAATCTCGTGGTTCACATTTATACTTTGATATCTAAACCTATAAACTCACCAACATTATTGCTGACCATTTTAGTATGTATTCTCAGGTTAATAGCAACAGTAGGATGGCCTACAGGGAACACTAGCTCGAGTCGCATGATTTACAAACATCGGAGATTTTCCTTGCATTACTATTTTGTATCATTAGTTATGTATTAGAATCTCTAGGATTATTCGCGAACTCGCAAAGTATTGTAAACACTTGGAATGTCAATGTATTATTTTATACTATTTTCAAAACGATACATATAGTGGTCGTTCAATGTAATCTTATGTGATGATTCATGATTAATCGCGTCCCGACCCGACTTCCACTGCACAGTAAATTTGGGGGTGCGACATAAAATAACTAAATAAATAATAATAATAATAATAATAATAATAATAATAATAATAATAATATCATTAAACTTATTGATCTTGAGACATAAGTGATATTTCACTTATTAAAAATAGTATCATTTAATTTCATCGTGGCTTTCGATTTGATTTGGTTTGCATTAAAAATCAAACTGAATTTTATTGTAATTAAGTGTAAAATTCACATATTATAATTGGTATTTAAGTATACATATTTTTATATGTTATTTATTATATTCAAGATACACGTATAATACATTCACTCAAAATTATAATTTTTTTTCTATTCCGTCACAAAGCGTGGGTAAACAGTTTGTTGTTGTGTAAATTAATTAGTAAAAAAACTCTTGCACCAATAACTTGAGACCTTCGCTTAAAATTTTTTTGTGCATCCTCGGTAACAAAATTTTAGAAAAAATCTTCATTATATATACTCTTACAATTCAATATATTTAACGCTACTAAAACAAAGTTCAAAGAATTAACCACATAAATCGTCCCCCCAATTCATAAAATTATTTGGATTTTATTTTTCTTGTTTAACAAAGATCAACTACACCATTCATGCAGATCTGTAAAAGAAATACACCCAAATACCCAATAATATATAGCCCAAACATTAGCCCAATAAACATAATTAGCCCAATAGATAAAACACAACCAAAGCCCATAATCATTCAAAATATCACCCACCCTTATCCCTCTCACCTTCATTTCCACAACACACCTCTCCAATGGCTACTCTGAATTTCTCTCTATTTTCTAAAACCCTAACCCCTAAATCCCTAAACCCCATCACAAAACCCTCATCATTTCTCGGTAACATCAAATTATCTCAATCTTTAAAACCCACTCAAATTCGGACCAACACTACCAACCAAACAAAAGCGGCGGTTGATGGAGATTATTCGTCTAGAAGAAGCAGTAGTAGTGAACCCAGAGAAACGATTATGTTACCAGGTTGTGATTATAATCATTGGTTGATTGTTATGGAATTCCCTAAAGATCCTGCTCCAACTAGAGAACAAATGATTGATACTTACCTTAATACCCTTGCTACTGTTCTTGGCAGGTTTGTATCTTTTCTGAAACAAAATTTATATAAAGTTTTAGTACTTATATAATAGTGTTTGATGTTGATTATTTTGTGCCTCTTGTTTTATATAGTGGAATTTTTGTATGTTATTTTGATATAAGTGGTTGTGTAACTGTCGATGCACATTAGGTGTTTGTGTTTGTGTTTCTGCAAGTGAAGTTCCTTTGTTCGGTATCATATTTTTATCTTATAATTCAAAGTATAGACTCAGAGATGATATATCGGATTTTTCTAAACATTGTTGTCGTTAATGTGTTTAAAAGTATTGTACATAGCAGTTATATATTAATTCTAGGGGGTGGTTATTTTTATTGTACAAGACTTCTAAGCGTGTTAAAAGCGGCCCTTAGGGTTGTGTTTAGAAAAATCCTTATCTAAAAGTAAAAGGATCTGCTAGAGTTTCAATAATTGTATTAAAAATTTGAATGCCAGCATGGAAGAGGCAAAGAAGAACATGTACGCTTTTAGTACTACCACTTATACCGGATTCCAGTGTACAGTATCAGAAGAAACATCTGAAAAATTCAAGGGTAAATAACCATACCAATCAGTTATCAACGTTAATAATTTCGGTGGAAGAAACTTATATCTAATTGTCTACTGGATTTTTGTTTTGAAGGACTACCTGGAGTGCTTTGGGTATTGCCTGATTCATACATAGATGTGAAGAATAAGGACTATGGAGGTGATTTATTTAACTTCCCCTTTTTCTTTTATATATATATATGTATATATGTATATAAATATAGCCGATTCCTTCGAATCTAGCCTCCCGGTCTGTCATTATACCTCGAGAAGTATAAATAATTAAAGGCTAAAGAGCGTACTGAACACTCACCCTTTCTCGCCAGCAAGCTAAGCTCCTAGTCCTCTTAGCCGGCTTACCTTTAAACTAACTAATTTGCAAAATAAGGATTAATATTGGGGCCAGGTTAATGTTAACGAGCTTTTGGATATGTTATGGGCTTAATAAGTTGAAATCAGATTATTGATTGTACTTTTGATGTACTGATTGTTATTTTTGTAATTTTAGGTGATAAGTATGTGAACGGAGAAATAATTCCATGCCAGTATCCTACTTATCAACCGAAGCCACGAAAGCAATCTAAGTATGAGAGTAAAAGGTATGTTAGACAGAGAGATGGACCTCCTCCTGAGCAAAGAAGACCAAAGCAAGAAGCTGCTTCTTCTGAATCCCCCTCAACATGATATCTCTTGGTGCAAAAAATTTGGTAACTCTTGTTCTATTTTCTACTTGTTCCTATTCCCAAGTACTACTTGAGCATTTACTAGTAATTCACTAAGAATTCTAATGGTGGTAAAAGGGGCATATCAAGTAGGCTGTATAATGAGATTTTGTCGAAACACGTTCGGTTGAGCCAAAACACTTTTTACCCTGCATCGACAAATTTTAAAACAATATAGACTTTGGTATTTCACCTAGTTTTTTTTTTAATAATTGTTCAAGTGTCTTTGCATGTTAATGTGTCACTCTATTGGGTGACCTTCAGCCAGGTTGACGTATATGTTCTGTCTCTTTCCAGCTTCTTCTTTTTTATCTGTTTGAGTCGTGACAAGTAAATGGGTTCATACTGATACCTTCAGTGAAGTCCATTTCTATCTAACTTTGTTGTGCAAGTTCATTACATAGACGAGTGCATGTGCATCACAAGCTGCAAGTCTCTAACTGTTGTTATATTGAGCCGATGATTTGAAGCTGAGAAAGATGTGTTCATTGTTACTAGATTATAAGTCGAAACTAACCATGTTCCAGCTCTTATACTTATCTAAGCTTGCTCTGCAGGCTGGCAACTCCTGGCTTGAAAAGAAGAAACTTCGTGAGAAATGCTAGCAACATTATGTAGCCATGTCTACGTAGTCAATATGTTAAGGATCTTTGCTATGATGCGGTTTAATTTTGTAAAATCCTTCTTGCAAAAAGTGTGGGAACTTTAATTGACTTGTAGTTGGAATCCGTTAGTTGCATACTAGCTAGAATAATTATATTATTCGTTGCAGGAAATATATGTTGTATTTGAGTATCAGGATTCAGTTTTTTATCAGTGATGTTGAGCTTTAAAAACTAAAAAGTATGATTCAACCCTGGCAATGTTCTAGCCACTATGTTAACAGTTAACTCTCTGTTTTAGGTGTTCGTATACAATCAATTAATTAGAGCTTCTGTGATCTCAACCATTGATTTGGTTTATTTTGCAGGTTGGTGATAATGCCACAGGGACTTTTACTTAGTACACAGGCATCTAAAACTAATTGACATTTATACCCTCAAAATATTTTACCCATCTTCTATATTTTTCTTCTCACAAAACCTAATGTCATTCCTATTTCCTTCCGCTCTCTCTTCATTCCAACGACTCTTCCATTTTGGACCTCACCTCTCCGGCTCTCCGGTGTGATAGTCTTGGCATCCCTAAGCTTCACCTTCCCGGCTTCACCGCATAACATATACGAATCACATAGAGGACGAAAACCCACAAAAGATTAGTGGCATATTTCAGAGTGATTAGTGTTTGTTTAATGATGGACAAACCATTTCTAACTCTTTCATTTTCTGTTATAAGGAAAAAGAAAAAAATAAAAGCTCTTTCTTCTTGATAATTCAATTTTTTTTTTGTTAATTTTGCTTTATTTAAGACCAATGAATCGGTACATCCTTGCTTATTCTCTTGGGTATTAAGTTTCAGTTTGTTCTAGAAGGAATGGAGGGGTTGTAAGTGAGAATCAGCAACTGAAATTAATTAATAGTGAAAAGAATTGGTATTAGAAATTTTAGTGAAAACGTAATACGAATGTGTCACTCTGTAAAGAAGGGTTAGATAAAATGATTTGAGGGTATAACTGTAAATTAACTTTAAATGCCTGTGTTATTTGTAAAGGTGCATGTGGCAATATCACCTCCCATTTTGCAGGTTACTAAATTGCATTTTTATCATTTTCAATCTGAAATATAAATCAATAATTACAAGGAAAAATGATTACGTGCCGATATTTAATAGTTTGGATTTAATTTTGGAAGGTTAACAAACCAATGCTCTAAGGGCTATGTTTATCAAAACCAAAAGGTTAAAGTCATGTTCTAAATCTACAGATTAGTTAGAAATTTGGTAATTTGTAAAAGAAAGATGGTATGTAGGTCTTGTAAAATGATTTAAATATTTGATTGATGTTGTGATAAAATGATAGCCGGAAATTAAAGGATGAAAAATATATAAGTGATTTGTTAAAGGATAGATGAATTATGTTTAGTTTACGTCTATATTTATAGATGTATTTAGCTTTACTCATATGAGGAGTGAAAGGCTCGGCGTTCAATAACAACGTTGATACGTTGAACTATCAAAAGCGCGTTGAAGGCTCAAGTGAGTCCCGTCATTCTTTACTAGTTTTCATTTTGTTTCCTTGAATCTCATTCGCTAAAAATTAAACTATAAATTCTTTTTTACCGTGTTTCATACTGAATTATTCATAACGTTGAGTTAACTGATAAATTTAACACCGAGTTCAATTGGTCGATTTGCATTCAACATTACTTCTTAGTAAATGTTTAAACTACATTACTTGTAATCATTTTAATCACCAAATAGCCAATAGTCCAATACCCTCCTACAAGTCACCATTTCAGCTCTGTTAAACCCTTTCTCCTAAAAAACACCTAAACATGTCTTCCGCCGTTTACAATCGTCTCCACAACATCTTCAACTCCACCACCGGCAACACCAGCACCGCCGTATCCACCACCACCAAAATAGTAAAACCCAAAACAAAAAGGCCTAAAAAACACCCCACCACCCCCACACCAACAACCACCACAATCATCCGACGACCCAAGACTGAGAAACTAACATTTGAACCCTTACCAATGTCACAATTAACAACTTCATTAGCAAACCTTAAAATGTTCATCGATACATTCAAACGAACATCCAACAGTGGGCCGTTTCGTTATAGTTACAAGTACTACGACGACGTCGTTTCCCATCTTGCAAGCGCCAGACAGTATTCTTACATTGAAGAAATCCTTGAACATCAAAGGAGATACAAAGATGATATGAGTCGCGAGGCGTTTGTTGTCAGATTGATCTCTTTGTATGGGAAATCACGAATGTATGATCATGCACGGAAACTGTTTGATGAAATGCCTGAATTAAATTGTCCACGTACTGTCTTGTCTGCTAACGCGCTTCTCACTGCCTGTGTTAATTCAAAGAGGTTTACTGTCATGCCTGAGTTATTTCAGGAGCTACGTGAGGTGTTTTCAATCGAGCCTGATAATGTATCGTATAACGTTGTTATTAAAGCATTTTGTGAGATGGAAGCGCCTGAATCAGCGCTAAAAGTGATTGATGAGATGGAGAGAAACGGATGTGAATGTAGTTTGTATACATATAATACCATTCTTGATGCGTTATATGCAAAGGGTGACGTAGAGATGGGTGATCAGTTATGGGACGTGATGAAAAGCAAGAATATTGAACCTGATGTGAGAACTTATAATACAAAAGTGCGAGGATTGGTTGTTGATAAACGAATCACGGAAGCTATTGGATTACTTCATGAGATGAAAAGCAACGGGATAAACCCAGATGTGTATACTTATAATGGTTTGATTCATGGATTTGTTAAGGAGGATGATCTGTCGGAAGTTAAAAAATGGTATGCTGAAATGGTGAAAAATGAGATTAGTCCTGATTCAGTAACGTTTAGGATGATTGTTACATTTGCCTTAAAAAAGGATGATTATAGATTTGGATTTGAGTTGAGCAAGGAGGGTTTGGTACGAGAGATGAATGTTGGTCGATCAAATTTGCAGGGAGTTGTGGATGGATTAGTGAAGGAGTCTGCCATTGATGAAGCGAAGGAGCTTGTCGAACTTGTGAAACAAAGTAATTTCATATACTATAAACTCAATTTGTCTGTTGATTCGTAATTTAGAGCTTAAATGTGCTTTATATGTTTTTAACTTGTTTAATTCCTAATGTTATACCATGTTTGTTAATCTGTATTGTCTTTGTGAAATGCTTCTTTTGGTGTCATTGTTGCATCTTATAGTATTCAATCCTTATGGATAGACATGAGGTTTTGACCCTTTGAATGGAATTGATATAGATGTCTGTTTGTGCATCAAGTTAAAAAGAAGACTTATAGAATTCTATAGTTTATGATGTTATTTGTTTTGGCTATATCTGATGGTGGCAAAAATTATTCAATTGCAAATGAGTTTCCTACTTTCATGGGTGTACTAACATAGTAAAGTAGAGTCATCCATCTCGAATTTCTTTAGCATATCCTTTCCATCTGATGTAGATATGGTTTACTTATTGCTTTATTTCAATGCCAAAATATTCTAGATACGATTCCACTGTATGTCATCTTGTATTCTGTTACCATTTACTTGTTGAACCCCTCGAACATGTTTGGATTATTACATACAAAAGTTAAATAGTGTACATACAAACATATAAACAATACTGTCAGTATTTTGAAAACATCGATATAGAATGCATGCTCATATGGGCACCTATTCATATCCCTCTATGGTATAGCACATGAGTATTCCGAGGCTTTGTACTTTAGGTGCTTGATTAAGACCTGTGAAAGGCATTCTTCAACTTTAGCAGCTTGTGTTGTAGCTTCTTCACTGCATACACTACGGATTAATAAGTGTAAACTTCTACTTGGAGATAAAATTCTATCCAAGATAACATATACGTATGAACTTTTATTATTTTGAACTGCCTAAAAGTTGATTAGTCTAATAGCTCTATGACAAGCAGCAAGAGCAAATAATGACAAAATCTTTTTGCCACAATTTTTTCTTAAATTGCCTTATTTTTTCCTCCTTATTTTGAGCTCCTGTTAGACATATCTATACTGGAATCCACAACCAAGATTTGTTTGTTTATACCTATGGAATATGGTTTAAAATCTGATCAAACCCATAAAGGCATGTCCGGGTGTCAAAAAAAACTGACCCGCACCCAAGCTGAACCCTATGAAACCTATTACGGGTAAAAGGGCTTAATCGGGCTATATCGGTTAACACGATCAACGCAAATGCTTATCATGGTTACAGGTTATTGTGTTTATGCTTATAACCGGGTACAGGTTTGACCAAAATAGCCCGATTTAACCTTGTTCAATTCTTTTGCCGACTTTATACCCAACTTAGCTCACATTATTAAGTCATTATTAAGTCATGAAAGATGTACGAGCAAAAGCTCAACTTATCTATTATGTTGGTACATAGATATATTATTATTAATATATGCTAAGTGGTGAAGTTTGGCGAACACGAGATTTGATACTCCATGACGACTTGGTAGAGACTAGAGAGAGTTTCAGAATGGATCCCAGATATGTAGTAATGAAATAGATATTGGTTTGGATATATTTTGTTACGACTAAACCTTATAAGTTATAATGTATTATTAGACGACTATTTATAAACTACAAGAAATATGTAATAAACTCTAATCGACTCTAAGCCCACTATCGGGCTTGGCGAAATAACTTAAACCTACTATTTGATACTCCATCACAGTTCAAACGGTGTCGTGAAAGTTCAAGACATGAGTAAAAGATTTTAAATATAGAATCTATAACTAATTTGTTGATAATATTATTTTGAAGGTAGGTAGTAAGACCATTTGCATCGCGCCGTTTTGAACTGTATTTACGGGTCAGAACGCCACAACGACCGACGGACTTCGTGGTTGGGTTAACGGGCACACCAACGCCCTTTTGTGTGCCAAACACACTATTGTAATTATTTTTCTTTGTTTAGCGATTTTAAATGTAAACAAAAGAAATAGTTTTCTTAAAAAAGTTAATGGTTATATGGCCGTTTGAAAAAAAGAAATTAAAATATGACCATTAATGTGGCAACGTTGGGGAACAAAAAAAATTAATTATTTTTTCACTTTTTACTCCATATATATATATATATATATATATATATATATATATATATATATATATATATACACACACACACTAAAGGAGTATAAAAGAAAGCTCCAGAATTTGCCACGTAAGCATGAATGCCACGTGTCAATCTCTTAACTTCAGTTAACAAATTATTTAATTAATATTATATTATTATTTAATTAATAATTAATAAATATAAATACTACATATATTATAATAACATAGAAAGAGGAGTCAGATACGAAAACAAAGTCCTATAAATTATTTAATTAATATTATTTTATAAAATATGTACTATAATTATCATTTAATCGCGTAATATCTAAAATAATTCTAATAAATTACCGTGCATTGCACGGGTCTTCCGCCTAGTATATATATATATATATATATGAGTGGGATAAAGAGAGAAGGATTTTTAGGGAGAGAAGAGGGAGAAAGATTTTTTGTTACTATAATTCAGAATATGCAACCATACAAAATATATTCACCACATTATTATAATCAACAACCAACAACAACAATATGGAATGTATCCACCACATATTTATTATCAACAATTACCCTAACAACAACCCCAATAATCTTCGAAAAAAGAAGTTACAAAAAAAAGTTGTTAGTGGAAAGAAAGTATGCAACAAGAGACTTTGATCGGCAAAAGAAGAAGCGTGTTGGCACAATGTTGGTGCGCCCGTCCGAAGACTCTCGAAAAGGCAACTTCCAAAAGAAAGGGGCTTTGTGGAGTATGGTGGAAGAAAAATTCAATAACAACAATCATGGCCGGGTGCGAGGCGCCGACCAACTATCCTCCAATGGCGTACTATCAACAGTTTTTGCAAAAATTTCAATGCATGTTACAATTCTTGCCACCACAATCGGGGTAGCGGTCGAGACGACAACCAAGTCTACGAAAGACCTCTTACCGATTATTTCAACATGTACAAAAAGAGCTAAGGAATCTTAGTTGGTTGTAAAGGAGCATCCAAAGTGGTATGCCTCGTCGCCTGTCGGTGGATCCGGTTTACAATATGATGAGGCGATATTTTTTATGAGAGCGAGCCGATTGATATCTCCGACGACAACCCGACTACTCAATTGAACGAGCTTTTTGGGGACGACCTGTTTCCACAGTCCCTGGGACGAAACCAAGCAAGGAAGGCGGCTAGAAATTCTGGTTCTTCCGACGCGGAGACTTCATCATGTACATCCCAACCGAATCAAAAATGGATGTGATGATGGAGGGTATGGCCAACTACAAAAATGAAATGTTACTGGCTAGGAAAAAGGCCGTTGACACCTTCATCCGAAATGAAAACATCTGAACCGCTACGCAAGGTGTTCAATTTCTTATATTAAATATCGCATACGTTACGATCCGAACGAGCTTGTGACATATAACAAAATGAAGAACATCGTTCAGAAAGAGTTTTCGGAGTTCATAAAGCCGAAGACAAAGATGAAAACGAAGATGGGAAGCCGGAAATAAAGACGAAGACGACGACTAGTTTAATTATTTGTTACTTGTAATTTTTAATTTTTAGGACTAAATATTGTAATTTTTTAGGATTGTAACGTTTTTTTAGAATTGTAACATTTTTTTTCTAGAATTGTAACGTTTTTTTTAATGAAGTACTTTTTTATTTTATATTATGTGTTTTATTTTAATTTTTTAATTTTTTTTTAAGAAAAAGAAAAAGAAACTAGTTGGTGGGACCTTGTATGGGTCATACATCTCACTACATGGTGTTACCATTGCGTGTAGTGGGATAAGAGACGCAAAGTTAATATTTAGAAGATTAATTATGATAATAATAAGAAAAAATAGGTTAATTTCGTACCTAAACTACTAAATATCATATTTACCCAATTAATCTTCATAATATCATATATACCCAATTTAAATACTTTAACTTTAATACTTACCTATTTCATATTTAAATTAATTGAAAATAATTTTCTTCATTGTATTTCCATTTTACCCTTTACAATAAACAAACATAATAATAGTAATTAAATTATAGGAAGAAAAACTATAACAATACATAAACTACATATTTACAGTATGACATACAAACCTCTCTTGTAATCCCTAAAAAAAAATATACATCTTCCATAAATTTTAAAGAAGGATTAAGTAATTATTAGTTGAAATGCATCATCAATGAACTCTTCTACGTGATATATGTTAGGTCACTTCCAACCACTGATACAAATTGATGCATCAGTCGGTGGCAAATGTGACACCCGACAAATTAGGCCGTCATTTGTGATTAATTATAGGTCATTATTACTTGTATTAATATGAAATAGGACTAAGTACAGTAACATTTTGTATATACGTAAATATATATACACGTACGTAATTAATTGTAATTACGCGATTTCAATAGGATAGAATCCGACACGATAAATACGGACGTTGGTGAAATTCATTTTTCTTAAATAACGTAATTATATTAAATAATCGTTATTTAACTTATATTATTTCGATAACATAGCAAACGTTATACGTTTCGTATAAAACGTATTGTGCGCGACGAAAACGCGCGAATCGCGCCCGACAACCAAACAAAGTTCGAATTATATTTCAACAACTTAAAATGAAGTATTCTAAATAAAACTTCAATCAAAATTTACGCGAATAAATCGTTAACGAAAAACATAATTAATAAACGTTTAACGTTTAAACGAACGACGAAACGAACGGGTAAACGGGTACCGCACGTAACGTAAACTTGGGGATCAAAAATTTAGCAACCCACACCCATGTGGGACCCACAAAATCTGCCACACTCCCCAACCCATGCCAACACACCACATTACTCCCTCCCATACCTCCCTCACCACTTAATACATTCACACACACCAACTTAATCTCACAATCCATCTCTTCTCTCCCTCCTCTCTCCCTCTCTGCGATTTCAAGGCCCCAAGAAGCCCACAATCACCACCACAAACCACCACAATCACCACCACAAACCACCATAGCACCGCCCCTTCGGTTTGCAAGAAAACGCAAGGAAACGAGCTCCCGACTTCCATTTCTTCGTGTTTTCATCATCTCCTTTGTAAGAGACTTCATCTCCCTTCTATTTTACTTGGAACATGTTTATTTTCATGTTATAATGTCCATTTAACAAGATCATGTCCAAAAACATCAACAGTTTGCTGGGCATAAATTTAACCCGACTTCAAGGAGACTTTTCATATACAAAACTTAACCAAAATGGACGAATCAAAAGTCAAAACTTAAGTTTAAGATGTTAGCTTTCATTTCCAAGTGGTTTCGTAATTTTTTAACGCCGTTTGATACCCGAAAACGAATTTACAAAAATGTTGCGCCGGACTGACCTGATGGTCAGATTTTTGTACCAACTTCTCGAGCCTATAACTCGAGCTACACAACTCCAAAGGATATGAGGTTTTCGCCTAAATCTCACAAATCTTGTTAGCTTTAAAAGTTGTATAATTACGTCTCGTGAAGTTTTGTAGATTTTTCTCGGTAATTAAAAGATCACACCTGTATCCGGATTCGTCATTTTTGGACGTCAGGGGACTTGCCTAAATATTTGACCAACTTAACGTTAACTAAAAATTATGGAAAAATTACGTTAAGTAGCTAAGACATAGGGGAATGTCTGAAAATTTTCTCGGATTTTATCTCGACACTTTGACTAGTCAAAACGAACCACGAAAAACGTATAAATTTTGAAGAAACAAGCCCATGGACTGTTTTGGTATTAAATTAGAAACGACACTTTCGGGTTAAACATAAAACGTAACTCTAATTTCTATAAGTCCTTAAAAACATATTTAAGTGTCGTGTAAAAGATTTTGGGTCAAACCGAACACGTTTGACTAAGTTCCCGAGCCGAAAACGCAACAGACCCTTAGTGTCACACCAAGCCGAAATCGGGTGCGACACTAACGCTGTGTCGCTACTTATAAAACCAGTACTAACCTGTGACACTACCCTTGTGTCGCAACACTTATAAGAGGCAGTATTAACCTGCGACACTAACCCACTGTGTCTCACATCTATTTGAAATCACAACCTGCGACACAACCCTTAGTGTCGCACACTTAATGATTTTCTCGACCGCGACACAAACTTCAGTGTCGCAATAAAATTTAATTCTTGCCACCTACGACACTAAGCCAATGTCGCAACTATTTCAAGTGTCGCAGTAACCTGCAACACTAACCCTCTGTGTCGCTTAAAATAGTTTGATCAAGTCTATATTTTCACAAGGTATTAAATACGCGTAACCACATATAACAACGAGTAATTATATACGACGTTACACGCAATACATATACTCTTATAAGTATACAATGAAACAAACATAATAATAATGTATTCGAGAATTATTATTATAAAACGTCACCAACGGGTTGTACATGTTTTCTAAACACAAACGATAACCAAACATTTGGACATAACTAGTTGAGTGGACAACTAGCATGAATGATCTTTTGAGACATTCACTTACAAATAACCTTATGCGTTTAGGGCGCTAGAAGGTTACATTTCAAATACACGTTTATTGATATAAACGCTCGCTTTCAAGACTCTGGTGAGTCTCGTAGCCCCACCTTTACTGCTTTTTACTCTTGGGGTGAGAATACATATACAGTTTTTCATGAACACGAGTACGGAAACACACATATACGGATTGCATGAGTGGTTTTACCTTCTAATCCACACAAAAGTCCTCTACAAATCATAGTTTCGTTAGTATGGATCTTAGCGCGAGTATTAATGAATAGATCTATTTGGGATTGACACTCCCCGTCCGGGGTAGTAGCGCTACCACGAACCGTTATGTATAAACGGACGCATTAATATTTGTTTCTAACGAGTGTTCTGGATTAGGCACTTGCGGAGGCACATTATTTACGGTTAAGCTTCGGACTGTGAGCTCATGGCAATAGTATACATTTACTTATCGTAGTTTTGCGATATAAACAAACTTGGAAATCTCGTGGTCCACACTTATACATTTGATAACTAAACCTATGAACTCACCAATATTATTGTTGACCGTTTTAGTATGTATTCTCAGGTTCATAGCAACAGTAGGATGGCTTACAGGGAACTCTAGCTCGAGTCGCATGATTTACAAACATCAGAGATTTTCCTTGCACTACTATTTTGTATCATTAGTTATGTATTAGAATCTCTAGGATTATTCGCGAACTCATGAGTTTGGTAAACATTTGTATTATCAATGTAATATACTTTATACTGTTTTCAAACGATGCATATAGTGGTCGTTCAATGTAATCTTATGTAATGATTCTGATTAGTCGCGCCCCTATTCGACTTCCGCTGCACAGTAAATTTGGGGTGCGACAGCAAATTAGCATCAAGTCAGTACTTCTTAAAATTGACTAAGAACTGACTGAATACTGTCAACCCTAGCATATCACTTAGTTTTTTATAGCCCCACATTACTAATATACCTTTATTTCTATACACTACACAAAAAACAAAAACAAAAAAATAATATTTTTATTCTTGCGGACCCCTACATTCTACTTCACTCCAGCTTCGGTTTGGAGAAGTGTTACTGAATGATGCTCAAGTGATGTCTCTGTGCCAATGGCACCACAAGTGATGCTCAAGTGAATCTTCAATTGATGTTGCCATTGGCTGAGGTCTTATATAGGCTTTGTTTCTTAGTGTGTTGCAGAACTATAGTCAACAGGCCAATTGATTCTATTTCTTATTCATTTCTTCTATATTCACTGTGGTTGGTTCACAGGGGTATAGAGTTATGATGCGGTCAAATTGTATGGGCAAAATTCAATATTGTTATGATACAATGTACATTTATGATGTCCATTTATGATGCAGTAAATTTGAGTTGTAATCATAAAAATGAAGAACTGAGATCGTCTGCGACTCATACCCTCTCTCTAAGCTACCATCCCCACTGATTCCTACCTTATGCATTTTTTTTCCGATAATATAATATTTGTAATAAGAAGCTTGAAATTTATACATTTGATATTGGGAAGTATTAATGTTTACACTTTTGCACATTGTATATATTTATCTTTTAAAAATTCAATTGTGTGTATGAAGATTTTTAAAATATCTAATGTATGTTAAATATTGAAACCACGGAGTTTACAATGCTTAATAGCAACTATTAAATAGAGCCTAAATCCTAATCGTAGTTAGGCCAACTAACCTAAATTCTAATATATATTTTGGTGATTATTTTCACTTTTAAGACTATGAAAAAATGACATTTGAACAACATGCTTTAAACAATTGCAAAAGAAGCTCTTTTCTCTTCTTTTATGTATCTCGGTGGTGGATCATATACAGAGTAATACTATATAGGCATACTTAGATGTACATAAAATTAGGCTTAGCTAATGCATTCACGGGTTGATACCGTTTTTCTCTCATAATCTTATTAGTTAAACTTGACACATGTCAATCTCATAGGTCTTCTTTACGTTTATCTAAGTAGACCTATCTACTATTTTTCGAAAAAAGTATTATACACAAGTTGTCTTAACATATTGCAATTTATTATGAATGTGATCCGTGCTTCAATTTATACTTTGTACTTAAACTATCTGTCCAAATTCAAATTGTTAAAGTTTGAAAATGCAAACACTTTAATTGATGTCTACTAATTATACTCGACACCAATCAAGTATCATCTTTATCTGTTAAGATCTCATTTGATTGGTTAAAATTAGAAGTAAATACTTATTTTGAGACAATTAAAAATAGAAATGCTATTGGTTTGTAAATGTATTAAACTTATCATGAAATCCAGTTGTATGTATTCATCATCTAAAAGTTCTATCGTATGTATTGAAGTTACTAATCACTCCTATTCTATATAGTCATTAACCGGAATCCAAAAATTTGTATATGTGGCACCTGTTAATCCTCTTTTGTCCACATCATGCGCTACATAGGTGCCACGGTGTACTACTTAAATGTGGCAAACTTTATATAAAAGTGTCAAACTTTATGATTCGTTTTGTAATCTAAAATAAAAGAATTTGCACCATAACCCTTAATCTTTCCTACTTTCAAACCCTAACCCTAATTTTCATCTCTTTTCTTCTATATCTCACCCATGATCCCTCTCCCCCGTTGCTAACATCATGTCCAATTCTTCATCCAAAAGTACCAAAACAACCAAAAAATAACGTCAGATTCAACTTTCACAATTTCTCCATCTCTCTCATAAAGATAAACCACCATTACCACCCAACCGAGTTCACCACCAACATGTTAACACCACCGATTTAATAGATCCTAACGTTCACAGTCGCTCACTGCCAAACGATCGGACCTCTTTCTCCGACGATGTCCCTCACCCACAACCACCAAACCACCACCAACCGACCCGTAGCAGCCAACATCGGTCAAGATCTGGATCTGGATAACTTTTCTCTCACCGATTAGGGTTCGGTTCGCTATTTGAGGGTGATTTAAACGGCGGCCATTACACCGTTTGACTTAAAGGACAAATTATATGAATATGAATGAATTAAACTCTGTTTGTGTGTAATTGATTTGAATATGAATGAATGATGTGGACAAAAGAGGATTAACAGGTGCCACATATATAAATTTTCGGATTTCGGTTAATGACTACATAGAATAGGAGTGATTAGTAACTTCAATACATACAATAGAACTTTTAGAAGATGGATACATACAATAGGATTTCATGACAAGTTGAATACATTTACAAACTAATAGTCCAAAATAGAAATAAAGACAGTTTTAGTAAGTAGTAATAGACTTCATTATGGACGTGCAAGTTGAATGGCTAGCTGCAAATGAAAATCTCATTTAATTTAGTTTTGACTCGAAAGGTGAGATTATTGAATGAGTTTTAGCATTTATTAATAACGAACTAATTAATCCTGCCTGATAAATGCAAGCCCAGTAGACACAATATTCTAATCGACCGTTGAGAAATATGTGATGGTATTCAAAAGCTTTAAAAGAAGCGTTAATTCATGTAAAATCGTTATTATTCTGGAATTTGGTCTCGTGGTTTTTACTCACCGTTGAGAGATTTTCCGCATAAAATATTGCATGTCTTACTGTATCTGTTTCGCGCTTTTAAACTTATTATTGGTTATATATTGGTTGTGTGATTGCTTGTTGTGGTGATTAATCCCAACAATATCTATTACTAAGCAAGTAACTACGAGATGCCATTTCATTTAACTTAAGTTTTTATGTGAGCAAAATGATGTTTGCCCCTAAAACATCGAGTTTATATAATCTTCAATGAGAGGAAGGGAGTGATTATCGTCGTAATTATACATAAAAGGAATCATTCTTGCAAGATTAAGAGAAGCCTTTGTAAATGTAGCCGAAAATTGATTTGGGGAGAGACACTCCTTGTTTAGTTGTTTCCAAGTTTTCGTTATCCTTGCCATAACATGTTCTCGTGCACTTTGAATTGAACACCCTTCGTTTTCTTTCATGTAATATCTCACATATGATCCATCATGTCCATCTTGATCCACATCCTATTTGATTAAAAATTAAATGAATCCAGGTTATATACAGGTCACATTCACCACATATTTTAGTAAAAATGTTTCTATTTTTATTTTTTTTACCTTAGAACTTCCTAAATCATCCCAAAGACGAAGAATTGTGGCGACAGAAGAAGTAATGCCTTGATTGTTGTTAATGATGTTAGCACTTTCATCACTAGTCCCACAACCAAGGAGGAAGAACATGTGAACTATCACGACATGCGCCCCAGAGCTAACAATCCCATTCTTCAAGTAATCCTCTGTCATCGGCATGTGTTCCGAAGCAAACCATTTTGCTTCCACAAGAAAAGCTTCACAGAGGTTTATCCACTGCAAGAATCAAATCAAGTTCACTTTCACATTCTAGCAAGTTTAATTCATGGTCTTAAATGATCATGAGTTCCTACCGCTTGTTTTAAAAACTCTTTCGGGTTGTACCCATATTTCTTGTAGACCTTGTCGCTAATATCATGTGTTACGCCGTATAGAGCCTGAATACATATCCTCAAGTGATATGGGAGTTGTTCAAGAGTGCTATTGTCCCATCTGCAAGTAACAAACATAGTAATCATCATATAAAAACCACATACTTTAAGCATGTAAGTGATTTATGTGATTAATATGTATTTAATTTGTACCTTTTCACTGCTTCAGTGAATAGGATGAGTTCCTCTAAAGTCCCATAAACATCAAAAATGTCATCAATCAAAAATATTAAAGCAATGGGCTTTGTTAGCTCAACTCTTAACTCCGAAAAGCTGGGATCTGTGAGGCCAGCCATTGGCCATAAGTACCAGTGCAACGGTTCGTTCCTCGCAAGCTTAAACTCTTGAGCCAACCCCAAGTCTTTCCACCATCTAATTTATCAAGAGATGAAATTTACCTTTTAGCTCTTTTGAGAATGACGACATAAAGGAAAGAAATTGTTCTTACTTTACATTTTACCTGGATATTTGATCTACTTCTACTCGATGTAAGGACTGAACTTTGGCCAACTCAACCATGGCTAGTTTAGACATGGCAGTTCCCATGTAATACTTGATGTAGTTTTTGACCATGAAAGTTGATGAGGTTCTTTGATACAAATGTTCTAGTGTATATTTCACCATTGAAGCTTCTGTTTTATCTAGAAATGGCATCTTTTCCTTAAGAATTTGGCTGCTAAAATCCGCAGCCTCTTCAAGTATATATTCTCCTTCTATGCTCAGTTGTGACGCTTCATACAACGCCATTAGACCCTTAACATCTTTTGCTATTTCTCCCTTGAACTTTCCATTATTTTGTTTAAACTTTGCAAAAACACCTGATAAATTTAAGTATACGCATAAGCTTGAAAAGAAGTAAAAAAAAAAAAAAACATTTAATGAGGCGTAAGTACTAATAAAAATAGGACGAGGTTTGAATGCTCACCGACTGGAACATAGTAACCTACTTGACGAAGGACTCGAAAATAGCAGGAAACGACATAAAGACCGTCATCATGTATACTGTCATGGGCATTGGACATTTTAGTATAAATCATTTTCAAGATCGAGTCGATCTCCTCTTGAAAGTGATGGTCGATGCAAAGTTTTTGAAGAGCATCAACTGTTTCCATAGTGTTTGAAGCGCCACTCTTAAGAAGATTTCTGACTTCTTCTAACAGTTGTGAATATTTGATCTGTGATTCACAGATGGTAGCTAAGAATGTGATAAAAAATAAATACAAGGTAATTATATATATATATATATATATATATATATATATATATATATATATATACATACATGTTCCAATGTATGATGAAAATAGACCTGATCAATGTTTATGTGATTCTGCACAAAATTCTCTTCTGAGGGGAGCAGGGTTTGTTGGATGTCTTGCGGTGTACTACAGTTGTTAATAGCCATAACACAGATTGAAAAAGTATACGATTCTGAAATTGTATGCATGAGACATTGAAGTGTAAGCATATTTTTATAGTAAGACCTTACACGTTTAAAATGTGACATGTTTCCATGGAAGTTTCATATTCAACATGGAATCACACCCTTAAATCAACTTCATTTCACACCATCAACAAGCTCATGTGAACTAAAATAGAGTAAACTAAAATAGAGTAATATATTTGAATGTAAATTGCACAGAACTAGTATAACGTAAGATCAAAAGTTCTCATTTAAAAGTGAAATGATTACATATAACATAGAAATGTGTGCAAAATTTAAAATAAAAGTATCATTTTATTAAAAGTAAAGTGTAATGATTATATTTTTTAAACTTCATCTTTTAAGACAGATGAAATAATTCGATTAGCAATCAAAAGAGAAGGGGATTAGCGAGGGAAGAGGGAAAATGTTTATCAACCACATATCTAGATCGATTGCTAAGATTATGTAGATAAGGTTAAAAGTTAAATAAATTTTAGTTACGGCTCATCCATTTTTTTTCTTTTCTTTTCTCCCCTCAACCTTCCTTCTTCTTCCTGATTTCTTCCATGATCCATAGGTCTATAATTTTCACCTCTTTCATAAGAAAGTTTCATATATTTTCAACGTAACCATAGCTTAATTACAAATTTAGGAAATGCTAAAATAATTAGTGTTTTATAAATCCGATTAAAAAAATAGTCTTTAAAATCAACAAAAAAAAAAAATACAGATTTTATTTAATATGTATTTGTTCATTTATAAATAGGTCCAAATATTTGTCGTGTAACAAAAAGAAACCAAATTTCAACATCTCGACAAAGGTAATCAGAACACGTACGTACTCCTCATAAATAGGTCGAAATATCAACGTGATACACGTTTCGTGTCCCACTTAGACCCGCATCTCCAAAATTAGCAAATTACTATATATATATATATATATATATATATATATATATATATATATATATATATATATCGGGATGATCCAGGGGAAAGTAAGTTTTGCACCATCCGATCTACTACTAATTTGAAGTCCAACCTCATTCTTTCTGTTTCCTGATTTCATTCATATTACAGGGATAAGGGTACAACAGTCATTTTACATTATATTTTTTAAATTTATTACATAATATTATTATCAATTAAAACACGATTCACTGTCAGTACTTCATAATTCATATATTGTATTCAATTTCAATTGACGGTACTCTCGTTTGCGATTCATCAATTTCAAATTCGTTCTCAATTAGTTACAGAGTGAGTTACTAACTGTGATTTCAGTTGTTACAACCTCGTTTTTTTCGTTCGATTCATTCAGTTTTGATTATCCATACGTTTTTGTTTTCCTTATATTAATTTGTGTTCGTATTTAGGTTTAATTTAACTTATATGTTCTTTTTTTAGGTTTTAATTTTCTAATTATGTTTTTGCTGCGGTTATGATGAATTCTAGTTGTGATATTTCGTTAGAATCGAGTTCAGATGTTCCGCTTTCTGATGGTAAGCTATTCTAAAAGTAAATTGTTAATGTCGAAAGTTATTTGTTCATGTTGATGATTTCAGATAAGGATAATATTGATGGTGGTGAATTTTATTTATTTTTATTAGTTTCTTCTATTAAATTTTTTTCTTTATGTTTGTTATGATGTTTTTCTTGCTCGTGTGATGTCTTCTAGTTCTAATATTCCTTTGGAATCGAATTCATATGTTGCTGCTTCTACTGGTTAGTTATTTTCAATTTATTTATTCGTGATGTTTATATGCAATAATTACAACGTTAGCTATGCTGAATGTTATTCTTTTTTGTATCTTTGTATATTTAGTTATTGTCTGTTTATTTCTACTGATTTTTTTGTAGCTTCTATGATGTCTTGTACTTCCAATTCTCCTTTAGAAAGTAATTCAAATATCTTCATGGTTCTACTAGTAAGTTGTTATTAGAATAAATAATTTTTTCGTGTAATATATTGATGATTTAGTTGTATGGACTGTTGTAATCCTTTCTGCCATTAGGTATAAATTAAAAGCATTTATATCTTTGTACTCGATCATCTTTTAATTGAGCTTACTTATTGTATGTCTGTCAAAAGAACTCTGGATGTCCACTTGGCAATAAAATTCCTGAATTCAATGAGTTAGTATATCAGGATAGATGTCGTGAGGCATTAGATCAACTTTTGGAAACAAACAACTTCCCTGAATTTAGTAGTCGAGTTTGCCTTACACCATGTGAAGGTTCATGAGTTCTTGGTATCATCGAAGATCCTGCCTCTATTAAATGCATTGAGTGCTCTATCATGGGCAAAGCCTTTGATGAACGTTGGATGTTCCCTAGACCTGCCATTAAACGAACAAGTTATATTTTTCAAACTTTTCTTTATAGATTTTTTTTAATATTAAATGTAAATTTTGTATAGACAGGAAAAAAGTGGGTATAGTTGGTAGTGGGTCAGCTGACTTTAAATTTGTAATAAGTTATGTATATCATTAGTAAGGAAATGGGTCAAAATTGGCACCCTATATGTTCTTTAGATTTGTAATAAGTTATGTATATCATGTCATGGTATTTGTTCTGATGTTGCGATTATTTGTGCAGGTCTTAAATGTGGTCTGTTGTTTGTTTTATATCAACTGTGATAAGAACACTTTCACTTAAAAACAATTGGGATAAAGCGATTATCGTGTGTTTTAAGTTTGGCAAAAGGTTTAACCGAGCATATAGATGTCAAAAGCTCTTAAAAATGTAAATTTTAAAGATGATATCTGCAAATCACGGTTTGCTCCAGTTGGGTCTTAGTGGGTTATATAATATAACGTTCATTGATGAATATTAAATTATACATGTTACAACTTAACATTTATTTAGGTGAATATTAATTGATAACATTCATTATGATGAATGTTAATTTTAGTTGTTATAATATGATACTATGTTATCTCATAATAGATGTTCTATTGTAACTAGAAGCACCTCATGAGTATGTGATAGTGCTTAAACTAGGGCTCTTATTTAACTTGGAATGTAGAAAGCTAATGAATAAATAATAATCCAGAAAGCTAATGAAATTAGATGCTACTATATAAAAGCTCAAAGAATTTTAATATTACACATGGTGAATGTTAGTTGTTTGTTATTATTTCAAGATCGTATTTGTTATCACTTGATGCTATGACTTAACAGTTTCACTTTCGATCTGATTTGTGGTGAGCAGACTCATTATTGAAACAAAATTAACTTCCCCATTGGCATATGCCTAGTTGCTGGAGTTGTTGATGGAAGGAACATTTGAACTAACGACCTTGCGCACATGAGAACTGTTTGTTTTTAGTTTCTGATTATTTACTATAACTATGTGATCCAGGTAATGTGTCTGGCATGTCTTTAAAGTGAACATGATCATTAAATTAACACCTTTGACTAAAGAGACCCTTCGAAACAATGCTGCTTAGTTGTAACATAGAGCTTTTTTACCCTGATAACATTCATTAAGATTAATATTAAGTGATACATTCATTGATAAATACCATCCTTTTTTTCTAGTTGATCAAATGTTATAACTTAACATTCATCAGTTGAGAGGCGGGCTGTAATTACAACCGTAGATGTGTTGACTGCGAAAGTTATGATTAGTTTAATTGTTGGTGCCATGTTTTCGTACTGATTGACCATGAAGAGTGTAGGGAGCCAACTCTCAAAATGGTTGATTAATGTTATAACTTAATTTTAGTTGCTATAACTTAACATGTATTATGATGAATATAGTGATAACATTCACGAATCTTGTAAATGTTACAACTTAATATACATTAATGAATGACGTAATTTAACATTCATTTAGGCCTAAAAATTTAATTTTAATTTTGCAACTTATTTATTCATGCTTTTGATCTCAAATAGTGATAATATCACATGTGATGAATGTTAAATAATATTTTGGTGTATTTAATTAAATTGCTTATGTTTTACTGATGTTTTGGTAGCTTCAATGATATCTTCTAGTTTCAATGTTCCTTTAGGATCGAATTCAAATGTTATTGCTTCTATCAGTAAGTTATCTTAAATATAATTAGTTTCATCAGGTTATGTGTTAATGATTCTGTGACACCTACCAATCTAGGGCTATAAATATTACCTAGACCATTAGTAATACGTGTGTTTAGCATTGGTTAATCTAAATATATGTGACATTTCATGCGATTACGTGCACACGCTAACAATCGGTTAAAATCGTATAACCGCAAATTGGACGAAGTCCTACAATCATACGGCGTTGGTGATAACTCTTCCTAAATAATGTAAATCTATTTTTATAAGTAAATAGTAGTTATTTGCACTTATATTATTATCCTAGTATAATAGTACGTGAAACATCTAAACGTTTGGCTCAAAACGTAACAAACGTGACAAAAACGCGCAAACTGAGCCCGACGCCCGACCGAAACCCAAAATATATTTTTGTAACTCAACTTAAGTATTTTTAGAATACTTAGTCATCCCGAATATCATTCACAAATTAAAAAGTGCACGAACACATAACGTAAATTTTTAACTTTTAAACCGCGAAATTTACGTTTAAACGAACGAAAAAAGTAACACGAAATCAAGAAGCGAGTCACGAGCCCAACCCTTGGAAGGGTCAGGCCCAGAACCACGGCCCAATCGGCCCAAGAATGGGCAGCCCAAAGCCCATGGACTTAGCCCATGTATATATAAGCCTAACTCCCTTCATTTCTCTCATTTTTCACTCAACAAACACACACCTAACCTCTCTTGTCTCTGTCACCAGACCTAACCACCACCACCACAGCCACCAAAGACCACCCTCCAGCCACCAACAGGCCGCCATCCAACCACCCTTAGCCGCCATTCGGAAAATAACACGAAACGGGAAAACTAGCTTCCTGTCTCCTCTTTCGGTTGCACAAACATTGTAAGAACTTCAAACTCTTCAAAATTTACTTGTAATACTCTTATAAACATGTTATAAAGTTCACTTAACAAGTAAATGTCCAAATCATAACATAAAACTCGTTTTTCATGGTTAAAAGTGTCAAAAACGCCACATGCAAGCTGATCAGAAAAATGATCTCACTTTGAGAGGCTGTTTCTCCCTCAAAACATAACCAAAATGGATGATTCAAAAGGCAAAAATTAAGTTTAAGAAGTTAGCTTTCATTTTCAAGTAGTTTCACAATTTTTAGAGTTCGTTTGATACCCGAAATGATTTTAACAAAAACATGTATACGAGCTGTCCAAAAACTCAGAAAATTCACCTTTCTTGTTTTAATAATAACTCGAGATATACACCTCCAAATGACATGAAACCACGGCCAAAATTTCAAAAATTTTGTTAGGTACAAATATCGTTTAGATAACTTTTTCGGGAAATGTGTAGATTTTTCCCAGAAATCCGATCTTGTTGAATGTATCCGGATTGGTCACTTTCTGACCTCAGGGAACAAACGGAATTTTTAAAAATACTTAGGAATACCCAAAAATTCTGGAAAAATTATTTTAAGGAGCTAACATACTAAGGAACAACATAGATTTTTCTTGAATTTTTATTTGAACATTTGGAACACGAATTAAAATTTACAAAACTGACCTGTTACAGGCCTCTATGTCGCAAAAGCCCAGTAGTCTGCGACACAAGCCTTTGTGTCGCCATAACACCCGAATCGTCACATTAGCGACACAAGCCTTTGTGTCGCCATAACACCCGAATCGTCACATTAGCGACACAAGCCTTTGTGTCGCCATAACACCCGAATCGTCACATTAGCGACACAAGCCTTTGTGTCGCCATAACACCCCAATCGTCACATTAGCGACACAAGCCTTAGTGTCGCATAATACCTTAGTGTCGCATATAGCGACACTAACACAGTGTCGCTAAAAACACAGAATCTATACGTTTTTGTTAAAGCAATATAAGCATAAATAAAAAATTTTCCAGCCAGGGGCTCTGCCCCTTGGACCCCGCCAGGGGTTGCCACCCCTTGGACCCCGCTACCAGGGGCGCTGCCCCCGGACCCCCGTTATTAATGGGCTTCGCCCCTTGCCACACTAATCAATTACCCATAACTGGAAATTAGAAATATGCGTAACATAATTAATCAAATCTGTGTTTTCACAAAATATCACCAACGGCCCGTACATGTTTTCTAAGCACAAACGATAACTGAACAAATGGACATCTCTAATTGAGTAAACATTACGTAAGTGGACGTTAACCTCCCACTTACATAGATGGTCTTTGAGACATCTACTTACACACACAACCTCATACGTTTAGGGCGTTAGGAGGCTGCACTTGGAAACTCATTACGCTCGTTTATTTGCTAGTTGCTTATCATACTCAGGTGAGTTCACTGTCCCCCTTTTCTGATTTCTGTTTTGGGGCTGAAAAGCATGAATTTACATTAAACTTTTGGTTGCACTTTTACATGTTATCAACTGTTTTTGAACTGTTTTACGCAAACTGTGGTATGTCATTATGTTAAGCTTGAGAATTCTTGTATAAAGTCCCCGGTAACTCATTCACTACTAACTAACTCGTAGCGACGAGCCGTAGATATTATGGGTAGCATGCTATTTAGGGTAGACCATCTCTCACTCACACTTCAACGTGCGTGCATAATATCGCCATTACCCATGTTGGTTGAAGAACATGGCGCATTTGGGGCAAACCTCGGTCGGATAATCGGGTTAGTAGTGGTCTCAAGGCTTGAACATTTCTCTCTTTATTACCACATGTTTATTTACATCAACATTTAACAACCAAATGCTCATTATACTTACGTCCCCGATTGGACGAACACATGGGTGATAGCGTCCCCGATTGGACGGCTATACCCTTACTTATGTCCCTGATTGGACATATCTTTGGTTTAACAGTTACAAACTTTGAACTCACCAACTATGGCCATAGTTGACCCTTTTATTTTGTCATGCTTTTCAGGAGAACGCCGGTAAGATTAAATCATATGTAACCATGAACAAACTAATGTATTGTTAATTGCCTTTAAGGCGACTTTTTAATTTAAGGTATTGTTACTATATCTTTTGTGTTGTGAATTCCTCAGCTGTTACACCTCGTGTTTCCGCTTTAGCGGGGTGTGACAGGTTTGGTATCAGAGCCAAAGGTTATAGTGAATACCGGGTTTTTTTTTTTTTATAAAACCAAACTATAACCAAAATTCTTTTTGAAACAACACCTTCATAAAACACTGAACATGATACTAGTATAACTAATACAAGCATTTCATCATTAGCCTCAATTAGGCATAGCCTGATCATCTATGTCTAATTCAGGAAAAGTAATGAGAAACTTGGAGTAGTTGTCCATGAGTTAATGTTTATGTGAATCCTTACCATGCATGCGCTTCACATATTATATGATCCAGTTCATCATTTGCTAGAAACCTAATATACTTGCATTTTCAGTCTTACCATGTCTCAGTCATCATCAACCCGTACTCCCTACTCGGCTGATGCATCTGGGTATATCACTAGTCGTCCTAAGAATTTCCCACCTAGTTCTGAAGAACTAACGATGGACACTAGAACTGAACAATAAGTGATTAGTGAGGGAGTCACACCTGCCTTTAGGGCATCACCAACATATAACTCACCACAACCGGCCAGTCAGGTCCGCGCATTAGGAACCCAGCGAGAAGGAGAGTCGCCAGCCCAGTAAGAGTGACACCGAGAGTACCGCCACAAGAATATCATCTTAGCAACCAGTACAACCCTACCCCAACACGAGTCACTGACAGGTACACGTGGCAGGAGAGGATGAATGACTCTGTAAATCCTGTCATATCCTGACTAGGAGAGGCATCGTCATCCCGCACTGTTATGGGAGTACCGGCGGGTCATAGAGCAGGGATGACCGCCGAGGAGTTAAGGAGGATGTATTTATTGACTAATGAGCTACACCACTGTCGGGGAAGGATTGATCACCAAGGACAGCTCTTGTATGAGATGTCCAAATTGATAGAAGGGTTGTCATACCAGGCAGTTAGGACCAGGGCTTATGTTGAGTCGACTAGGAGAACCAACAGGAACTTAGTGTGGACTTGCGTAGGGTTGGGCCTGTTGGTGTTCATTGTACTCATTTGGCTTATTGTGGTGACCATGTCATAGATTTACTCTTAAATTTGGAAAGCGAACTGTTGTCTTTTGATTTGATTAAGTTGCGACTTAAAAGGCTTATGGCCGAACAAATTATGTATTTTGGTATTATCTATTTTCCAAGGAGATGAATACGAGCTTATTTTAACCTTTTATACGTTCATTATTGCTTTGCATATCTATTATGACCGGACTTTACAAACTTCAAATGCGCGAAAAATTCTTAACTATAACAAAGGTTAAACACGTATAAAATCCTGAAAACAAAACTCTGTGAATATCGTAGAATCATGCCTCCTAGGAGAAACAAAAACGACATGGCTGACCAAATCGCCTAGTAACTCAACGCGGCTTTGCCGAACCTTGTGGCACAAATCACCGCAAGCTTGAATGCTACGCAAGCAAATCCTGTAGCACTTCCTACCAACAACAATCCAGGGTGCAGCTACAAGACTTTCATGTCTTGCCGACCCAAGGAGTTCTACGGAATGGAAGGCGCGGTCGGACTGCTGTCGTGGATTGAGAGCATGGAGTCCATACTCCATATTAGCAAGTGCGCGATTGATACCCAGGTTGAGTATGCAGCTTACATGCTTCAGGGAAGGGCTTTGACCTGGTGGAACAACCCTATTCAATGCCGAGGCCGTGAAGCCTCGTATAACCTCACCTGGGAGGAATTTAAGAAGCTGTTAACCGAAGAGTATTGTCCGAAAGACGCACTCCAGACACTGGAATCCGAATTCTGGAACCACTCCATGATTGGAACCGACATCGACAAGTACACCGCCCATTTCCACGAACTTGCAAGACTAGTGCCTCATATGGTAAACCCGGAGGAGAAGAGGATAGACAGGTACATCTGGGGATTGGTACCTGAAATCCGGGGAATGGTTACCGCGGCGAACCCGACGACCATACAGGCCGCAGTGGTGATGGCCAACCGCCTGACCAATGATGTGGTCCGGTCAGGTGGATCGTCGAAGGGGAATGACATTGGTAAACGAAAACTGGATAACCAATCGAGGCAAAAAGGTGGCGGGTATGCCAACAAGAAACAGGTGGTGGCGAAAAATCTTGGTATTGCTGTCCAAGGGCCAAAGCAATACTTTGGCCCTCACCCGAAATGCAACAAGTGCAAATTTCATCATTCTGAAAATTGTCCAGTGTGCGAAAAATGCAAGCAGACGGGTCACATTGCCAGGTACTGCAGAGCTGGAAACGAAAATGACCGTTCAAAAGCGGCATGTTACGAATGCGGGAGCCAAAACCATCTCAGGAATGCCTGTCCACGGTTGAACAAGGCCCCTAAAAACAACGCTGGGAATCAGAGAGGGCTAGCAAGGGGTCGGGCATTCGTCATCGGAGCTGAAGAAGCAAGACAGGATCCAAACGCGGTAACAGGTACGTTTCTCTTGAATGATCACTACGCGTCTGTATTATTTGACTCGGGAGCTGAGAGGAGTTTCGTCTCGTTAGAATTCAGGCCATTAATTGAATTAGACTCTGTACAACTAAATGAAACCTTTACTATCGAATACGCTAATAGTCATGAGTTCGAGACTAGGGACATAGTACCCAACTGTACCTTGAACCTAGCCGATAGGATGTTTAACATCGACTTAATACCGATTAAGCTAAAAAGCTTTGATGTGATTGTGGGAATGGACTGGCTGACGAAAGTCCGTGCAGAAATAAGATGTTTTGATAAGGTTGTCCGGATACCTCTCTCCGACAACGAAACCTTTGTCATACAAGGGGATAAACCCGGCAAGAAACTGAACATTGTGTCAGCTATGCAAATGCGTAAGTACCTAGGGAAGCAGTGGTTCGCATTTCTGGCACATGTAGTTGACAAAAGGCCGGAGGAGAAGTGTATTCAAGACATCCCTGTTGTTAGAAATCACCTTGAGGTTTTCCCAAACGACCTACCTGGACTTCCCCCACCTAGACTAGTTGAATTTCAAATCGACCTAATTCCCGGAGCGGCGCCCGTAGCAAGGACACCGTATCGTCTGGCACCGTCCGAGATGCAGGAATTGTCAAGTTAACTTCTAGAGCTTCTGAGTCATGGACTAATTCGTCCAAGCTCATCGCCCTGGGGAGCTCCAGTTCTCTTCGTAAAGAAGAAAAATGGATCGTTTCGTATGTGCATAGATTATAGGGAACTGAACAAACTAACCATAAAGAACCGATATCCTCTACCCCGAATCGACGACTTATTTGACCAATTGCAAGGCGCATCGTACTTTTCAAAAATCGATCTTCGTTCAGGATACCACCAATTGAGAGTCCGTGAAGAGGACATCCCAAAGACAGCCTTTAGGACGCGATATGGGCATTATGAGTTCTTAGTAATGCCGTTTGGACTAACCAACGCACCCGCAGTATTCATGGATTTGAAGAATAGGGTGTGTCGCCCATATCTAGACAAGTTCGTTATTGTGTTCATCGACGATATATTGATTTATTCCAAAAGCAAAGAAGACCACGAACGACACTTGGAGATAATATTGAAACTACTAAAGGAGCAGAACTGTACGCCAAGTTCTCAAAATGCGAATTTTGGCTTCGAGAGGTACACTTCCTTGGTCACGTGGTCAATAAGGAAGGAATTCATGTTGATCCAGCCAAAGTGGAGGCAATCAAAAAGTGGGAAGCCCCGAGAACCCCTACAGAGATACGTCAGTTTCTGGGATTAGCTGGTTACTATCGGAGGTTTATCGAGAACTTTTCAAGGATTGCTAAACCGTTAACCGAGCTGACCCAAAAGGCTAAGGAGTTCGCTTGGGGAGAAGAACAGGAAGAAGCGTTTCAAACGCTGAAGAGTAGGCTATGTAACGCGCCCATCTTAGCTTTACTGGAAGGAACAGAAGATTTTGTCGTGTACTGTGACGCATCACACCAAGGAATGGGCTGCGTACTGATGCAAAGGAATAAGGTGATTGCCTACGCATCGAGACAACTAAAGGAGCATGAGAAGAATTACACGACGCATGACTTGGAGCTAGGAGCGGTAGTGTTTGCCCTTAAAATCTGGAGACACTATCTGTATGGCACAAAGTGCACCATCTTCACCGATCACAATAGTCTTCAACATATCCTCAATCAGAAGATGCTCAACATGAGACAAAGAAGGTGGGTAGAACTGCTTGGTGATTACGATTGCGACATCAAGTATCACCCAGGCAAGGCTAACGTAGTAGCCGATGCTCTAAGTAGGAAGGAAAGAGTAAGGCCCTCGCGAGTGCGAGCGTTGGGAATACTAGTTTAGACGAGTTTGAAAACTCGAATCTTGGAAGCTCAAGATGAAGCTATGAGACCAGAGAACTTAAAGAATGAGACCTTGCATAATCTGGATCAGAGATTTGAAATCAAGTCCGATGGAGTTCGGTACTTCAAGGAAAGAGTTTTGTTGGGAAAAACAATGATCAAACCCAAGTTATAAATCTGAGGAGTCAAAATCTAAATTAGTTGTATCCAGGAAACTTAGTGAAATTCCTGAGTCTGTACTTCTGAGTCTGTGCGACACAGACTGAAGAATTGTTTCTGAGTCTGTGCTGCACAGACTGAAGAATCTCACAGACTGAAAGCCATGCTCTCCTTGAAGACTTATGAATTCATCATTTGAAGAATGAAGATTGAATGCAGAAGACTTCACAGACTGAAGTCCACAGACTGAAGATCACAGACTGATGAACACAGACTGAAGAGCACAGATTGAAGAATGAAAGTACAATTGTACAGAAGAAGTTTTTCTTTCCCAAGGCTCGATACAACTGATGAGATGTTTGAGAAAGGTCAAACATCGAAGAAAGGTTTTCTTCTCAGCAAAGAAACCTTTTACCTTTTTGCTTTTTCTATTTTCAAGAAAAGCAAAAAAGAAGCGTGCAAAGTTCCCCAAGATGCATCTGTTATTCCTTGAACAACTATGTAAACTGGATAATATAGAGTTACACCCAGCTCTATAAAAAGCAGTTCAAAAAGCACTGCTATGTATCCAAGTAATTCCAAGCAAAATAGTATACAAGACCTTTAAGCTTAGGCTCAAAGCATTACCACACTAACTGTTAAGTTTGTAGTGATAATTGTATCTTTATATACTACTTGGATCGTATTCAAACCATTTGTATGGGTTTGAATACTTTGTCATCTGTGTGAGACAAATACATTTATTGTGAATAATACTTTGATTCATAATAAACTTTGTGTCATAATTAATCTTGTTTTCCGCCTTGATTAATTAAACTTTTTGATATAAACTTGGATATAAACTAACACGTTAAGATACTTGTTATTTAATCTGTATCTAAGTTTTGGAAACCTTGTGACCCAACAATTGGTATCAGAGCAAATAAAGATTTAATCTTTAACGATCAAAGGAACCCAGTTTATCAAACAATCATCTAAATCCATTTTCTCTACATTTTCTTCCTTGAAAAAATGACTTCTTCTATTGCTATGGCTGGGAAGGGAATTCCAATCTTCAGTGGTGTAAACTTTACTCACTGGAAATTGAAAGCTGAATGGTTTCTTGCTAGCATTGGTATTATTGTGACACCTGAAAAATTTGTTGAGGCTGCCAAAAATACCTTGACTGATCTAGACAGGCAACTATATGCATTAGATTTTAAGGCCAAATCCATACTGGGCAATGCAGTTACTGAGCCTATCTTTGCTAAGATATCTGGCTGCAAAACTGCTAAAGCCATATGGGATATGCTAACTGACCAATATGATGGTGTAAGTTTAGTACAATCCCAAAAGAAGAAGAATCTCATAAGAAATTATGAGAACTTCTCTGCTGGCCTAAATGAGTCATTAACTGATATTCATACCAGATTTCAGATCTTAATCAATGATTTTGAAAGGTATAATATCATCAAGGGACAGTTTGAAATCTGTGCAAAATTTGTTGATGTCATTCCAAACACTTTTTTTGAAGTTATCACTTCATTAATTGTAAGTGAAAAATTGGAGACATATGATCTCTCTGGCTTGTTTGGACTTCTACTAAATTTTGAAGAAACCAAAGCCAGAAAGGATCTAAATGCCAAACGGATTGCAAAAGATCCATCTGCTGCCCTTGTTGCAACAACAAGGAAAAATAGAGAACTTTTCTCTAGAGCAGATTACCATCTTACTCTTACAGACTCAGAATCAGATGATGAAACTGAGTCTCTAGAAGCTAAAATGGCATTGCTAGCCCAAAGGTTAGAAAAAGCAAGATTCAAGGGTTCAAAAGGAAGGCCAACTTTTGATCCTAAGAAAGCTACTTGCTATAAATGTGGGCAAGTTGGTCATATTTCTTCTGACTGCAGAGTGAAGATTGCAAAATCTTCAAGTTCTGATAAGTGGGAAGAAAAGGCCAGGAAGTACAAGAGAAAGTACTTCAACTCCAAGAAAATTGGAAAGAAACAACAACCAAAGAAACTAGAGAAAGCTTTGGTTGTTGAACAATTGATAGATGAAGAATCTTCATCATCTGAGGATGATGAAGATATGTGCTTAATGGCTATCACAGAGAGCCAGTTTGACAAAGATGTCAAATTTGCAGAAAAGGCATGTGTTCATCCAGACTGGGACAGAGGATCTGCTTACAATGTAAATCATTTTAAACTTTACTATAGTGATGCAGAAAAACAGAAGATGTTTGAACACATCTATGTAGACTTTTTGAAAAGACTGGAGGAAATACAAGATTTAAAAACCAAACTCAGTCAAGTTCAAAAAGATCTACAATCAAAAGTGAATGAAATAAACCGAAATAAATAGTACAAACTTGAGCTTGATGCTCAATATGACTTTCTCAAAAAGATCAAGCTGGAAAAAGAAGCTTATAAAAACAAAGCTGATCATTATGAAAGGATCTGTAAATCTTGGTGTATTTCATCACTTAAAAATGTGGACTGTTTATCCAAACAGATTCCAACTCAGATACAAGCGGTCATAGGTGATGAGTTTGATCTTAAAAGTCACATAAATTCAGAAATAAACTCAAAACCTACTATATTTGTACCTGAGATTTTACCTCATACTTTTAGTCATACGGTGGGAGACAAAGTTATATTGACAAATGCCTTTGTTAGACCAAAAATAGTTGCTAAAGAACTAGTATATGAGACAGAGCCAGACTCTGAAGACACAGACTCAGAAATCTCAGTCTGTGA
This sequence comes from Gnaphalium uliginosum, assembly GCA_963930675.1. Classification (NCBI taxonomy): domain Eukaryota; kingdom Viridiplantae; phylum Streptophyta; class Magnoliopsida; order Asterales; family Asteraceae; genus Gnaphalium; species Gnaphalium uliginosum. The sequence goes on from OZ005682.1 coordinate 26,957,289, forward strand.
AACTTCTCAATCTGAACAGCCTGAACTTACAATCACTAATGAATCTTTAAAAACTATAGAACTTGAAAAGAAAAGATGTATAAAAGGAAAAGTTAGTATTCTCACAGTACCATCTTTAAAAAGACAAAAAGAGGTAAAAGGAATCAAGGATAAACAGAAAGGTTACAATGTGTTTGAACCTTCCACATCTCAGTCTGAAACTGGTCCAGACAAAAATATGCCAAATGACAAATCTAAAGACATAAAACCAGTAACAAGGGAGTTAAAAAGATCTCAGTTTGTGAGATCTAACTGTCAGTCTGGAAAAATCAATTTTCAGTCTCGCAAACTTAACTCCAAATCTGTTTGTGTTAACACTCAGTCTGACTCTCAAAAGTCAAATCTTAACAACCAGACTGAGACCATTAAGCTGCTTAGTGAAAACTTAATGAAGTTAACCACAGATTTTAAAACATTTGTTGAGTCAAAGCAAGAGTTTAACAGAGGATCTAGTGCAAATAATAACCCAAAATCCAAAAGGACCATTATGTTGGACAGAAAATGTTACAACTATGGAAATCTGGGACATGAAGGTATTAAATTCACAAAGTCCATTCTTAAACAGCCAAAGGCTGCTTTGATCAAACAAATGTCATCTACAAACACCAAAATCAAAAATAGAGAGGTTAAAAGTCAACTTCACAGACTTAGCACCAAAACTGCTAAAGAATTGACTCCAACAAACTCTAAAGAACCCATCAAAAGATGGGTTCCCAAAAGTAACTAATCGATTTTGTTTGTCTTGTGCAGGGTAACAGCAAATGGTACCTAGACAGTGGATGCTCAAGACACATGACAGGTTCTTTGGAGAATCTGTCAGAGTTTGTAGAAGAAGAAGGACCTTCTGTCAATAATGGTGACAATTCTGTTGCCAAGATAAAAGGTTATGGTGTGGTGAAGGCTGACAACATCAGAATAACAAAGGTGGCCTATATTGAGGGATTAAAGCATAACCTGCTTAGTGCAAGCCAGATTTGTGATGATGATGGTGAAATCATAATCAAAAGGAAGGCTGCTGTTATCTATAATTCCAAAGGCAAACCTATATTAGTTGCCAAAAGAGAAAGAGATATCTATCTCTTGGATCTTTCTTCTACAGACAACAATGTAGAGACTTGTCTCTATACTCAGTCTGTGCCAGAACTAAGCTGGCTATGGCATAGGAGGTTATCCCACCTGAACTTCAAAAATATTAACCTCCTGTCAAAGAAGAAACTGGTTAGAGGTTTGCCTAATGTTACATTTGCAAAGGACAAACTCTGTCCTGCTTGTACACTAGGGAAACAGACCAAAAACCATTTTCCATCCAAATTGTTATCTACAATTGATCAACCACTGCATATGCTCCATATGGATCTGTTTGGACCCATGAGCATTAGCAGTTTGGGTGGAAAGAAGTATACACTTGTGGTTGTGGATGAATACACAAGGTATACTTGGGTCATTTTTCTTAAGGCAAAAAGTGATGCTCCTGAAGTGATTATTAATCTAATCAAGAGGGAAGAATTGCAGAAAGATGCACCTGTCAAGCAACTAAGGAGTGATCATGGTACAGAATTTAAAAACTGTACTCTCATTGAATTCTGTACTGACAAAGGCATTACTCAAAACTTTGCCTCTGTCAGAACTCCTCAACAAAATGGTGTTGCTGAGAGAAGAAATCGTACACTCATAGAAGCTGCAAGAACCATGTTATGCCATGGTCAAATGAAGATTTATTTTTGGGCAGAAGCAGTTAACACTGCCTGTTATACCCAAAATAGATCTATTTTGGTCAAAAGGCATGACAAAACTGCATATGAGCTGTATCACAAGAAGGTTCCAACCATCCATTACTTCCAGACCTTTGGAAGTAAATGCTACATTCTCAATCAAAGAGATCAGTTAGCAAAGATGGAACCTAAGTCTGATGAAGGAATTTTTGTTGGCTATTCATCTATCTCAAAGGCTTACAGAGTCTACAACAACAGAATGAATAAAATTGAAGAAACCATCAATGTCATCTTTGATGCTTCCTCTACTAATGAAGAACATGTTTCTCAGTCTGATGTTCATTTATTAGAAGATTTATCTGTTGTGGGATCTGAATCTCAAATCCCAGTTGTTGCTAACCGACAACAGGACTCTGAAAGTGATAATGAAGATGCTCAACCTGCTCATTTAATGACAGTACCTTCATCAACAGAAGATGAATCTGTGTCTAGAGATTCAAATTCTTCTGATACATGTGTTCAGTCTGGTAGTTTTCAGTCTGTGAACTCTACAGACTCAGACTTGCCCCCTGTTGAAGAAAATGCAGAACTCAGTCCTGCTACCCTTCCACTGAATGAAAATGGATTATCATCCAATGATGAATCATTTCTAGGAGTCAAAGAACACAAGTATCATCCAATTACAGAAATAATTGGAGATTATGTTTCTGGTGTACAAACAAGAGCTCAAGTGTCAAACTTATCTACTGCAAATTTCTGTTTCTACACAAACTTCCTATCAATCATTGAACCAAAGAAAGCTGAAGAAGCACTGAAAGATGATGATTGGGTTGAAGCAATGCAGGAAGAGTTAACAGAATTTGAAAGAAACAATGTTTGGACCCTAGTTCCTGCTCCAAAAGGCAAAACTGTTATAGGAACTAAATGGGTTTACATAAACAAAATGGACAAGGATGGAGTGATAATCAGAAACAAGGCAAGGCTAGTTGCTCTAGGTTACAAGCAGGAAGAAGGCATTGACTATGATGACACATTTGCCCCTGTAGCCAGAATTGAAGCAATAAGGTTATTCTTGGCATATGCTGCATTCAAAGACTTCAAAATCTACCAAATGGATGTCAAGAGTGCATTTCTGAATGGTAACTTACAAAAGGAGGTCTATGTAAAACAACCTCCAGGTTTTGTAAGTTCAACTTTTCCTAATTAGGTTTATAAATTGAAGAAAGCACTATATGGACTAAAACAAGCTCCAAGAGCTTGGTATGACACTTTATCATCTTATCTTCTGAGTAATGACTTTACTAGAGGATCAATTGATAAAACCTTGTTCTTCAAAAAGAACAAAGCCAATGTCATACTAGTCCAAATATATGTTGATGATATCATATTTGGGTCTACTGATGAAAAGTTGTGTAAATGGTTTTCAAACTTAATGTCAAAATAGTATCAAATGAGTATGATGGGTGAATTAACATATTTTCTTGGTCTACAAGTACATCAGAAACCTGATGGTATCTTCATCAACCAAGGTAAATATGTTAATGACCTACTCACTAAATATTCTTTAAAGGACTGTTCAACAATGAAAACACCAATGAGCACTGCAGATAAGTTGGATAAAGATCAGTCTGGCAAGTCAGTCTGTCAAACCACTTATAGAGGTATGATAGGATCACTACTATACCTCACTGCAAGTAGACCAGATATCATGTTTTTAACATGTTTATGTGCTAGATATCAATCTGAACCTAAAGAATCACATCTCAAAGCCGTTAAAAGGATTTTTAGGTACCTAAAAGGTACTCCTGACCTGGGTCTTTGGTATCCCAAAGACTCTGGTATTGATCTAATTGGTTATACAGATGCAGATTATGCAGGTTGTAAATTAGACAAGAAAAGTACTTCTGGTGGATGTCAACTACTAGGTGGAAAACTAGTCAGTTGGTCAAGCAAGAAACAGAATTCTGTTGGCACATCCACTGCAGAAGCAGAATATGTAGCTGCTGGTAGTTGCTGTGCCCAATTGTTGTGGATGCAACATCAACTAGCAGACTATGATTTGGCGTTTACAAAAACTCCAATCATGTGTGATAACCAAAGTGCCATTGCCATCACTGAGAATCCTGTATTTCACTCCAGAACAAAGCATATTGAGATCAGACATCACTTTATCAGAGATTGTGCTGAGAAAGGTAAAGTGACTCTCAAATATGTGCCTACAAACGACCAATTAGCAGATATCTTTACTAAACCTTTAAATGAAGATAGATTTTTGTATCTGCTTGGTCAACTAGGAATGCTCAACCCCTAGTAAAACCTTTGAATCTGTATGATTCAACTCTCAGTCTGTGCCTGCTTTTCAATCTGTATTCTCAGCTACATACAACCAAAAAGCACAGACTAAGAGATATCTTGTAAACATATTAAAAAAAAAAAAAAAAGATTTTACAACTTTGTTATTTTCTTCAGTCTGTTTGTTTTTTGGTTCAGTCTGTGTGATGTCATCCAGACTCACTTCACAGACTAACAATATACACTCAGACTAAGCTCTTATTATTTTTCTTTTTAATTTTTCTTTCAGACTGTCTGTGTTATGGTTCAGTCTGTGTGACGTCATCCAGACTCACTGCACAGACTAACAATATACACTCAGACTGAATGCTTCTTATTTTTATTTTTTTAATTTTATTTTATTTTTATTTTTAATTTTATTTTATTAATAAAAATAAATAAACAACAATATCCTTGTATTTAATGCTAATACCATTTTTATGGTAATAATCATTAAAAGTTTTGGCGCTTGTTGTCTATTTATCTGCTCAATACAAAAAGGTGCACGTGCCTTAGCGTTACTGTTACAGAAACAAGGATAAACCGTCCAATGGATCCCACTTAACGGAAATTTCAATTTCTGTTAAATACCCATTTCTGCTTTTTCCTTCTTCTTCATTCGTACTTGCACACCAAAAATAAACAGAGTTTGTAAACCCTAAATCGCTCAACCATTTTCAAAATCAATTTCAAGAACTCATCTTTAAACAAAAAAGGCTGATCAATGGGCTTACATGACATCTACCAACATCGCTGCGGCTAAACCCTTTAAACAGGGGAAACAGGTAAAACTCTGTACCAATAATCAAGTAGCTACCATTTCCATTCATGATTCTAAAAAGAATCAAGGGTTTGAGGAACTGACAAGTTTTATGTCTGCTCATCCTTTAAGGGGAGCATTTTTCAACACGGTTCCTCAAATATATCCACATTTTCTTATGGAATGGTGGTATATTTGCTCCTCAAATAGTACCAATACTGCAATTACTGGTACTATTGATCATGGTAAACGGGCAGTTACCATTGATCAGGAGCTAATTAGGAATGTCTTAGACTTGCCCTTGGGAAATAATTTTGAACCCATTCCAACCAAAGAAGCAGCAAGGGCTTCTCTTACTTTGGTTGGATATACCAAAGAAAAAGGCACCATCTTGATGTCAGGATTCACCCCTAGATGGAAATTTTTAATCTCTGGAATCATTAGGAGTCTAGGAGGAAAATCTAGTAGCACAGGGGAGTTAAATGAGTTTGAAACTCAACTGTTGAGCTTATTCATCACAGGTTTAAACATCAACTTTGCAGAGTTGTATTTTAAAGAACTTTTAAAACTGGTGAATGAGTCACAGAGAATTTTTAATGTACCTTTTATAAGGTTACTCTCCCTGTGCATCCAATCCAGATTATCTAGGTCTGTGTATATGTCTTTCACTAACAAATCTGCAGATATACCAGTACCAGTGCTCACCTATAAAGTGTTTAACCATCCGGTTCCACTTTCTGGAGCACCTATCACTGCTGCTATGCAGCAATGGATAGATCACCCATATGTTGCTTCTGCATCTATGGAGGGTGATAATTCAGGTGATAGTGAGGGTACTGAGACCCATGCTGTTGAAGATCGTGTGGCTGAAGCAGAGCACACAGACTCCAGGGACACAGACTCAACTCAGTCTGTGCACTTGGAGTCAGACTCAAACATTCCTGAGTCTGTTCCGTCTTCAACAGAAGATGCAGGTAGTATATCTTCTTCAACTGAGGATATGGATATAGATCAACCTTCTTATCCTAGCCCATCCTCACCCACAAAAGAGAGTCACAAACAAACCAACCCAGATGAGTCACCACTCACTCTAGAGGAATCACCAGACTCAACCCCCCAAAGTATATCACAAATGGACTCATTATCCATGGAACAGGATGTCATGAGAACACCTTCCAGTGCTGTAGACCATTCCATCATAGCTCTGCTAGAGTCTGTGGTGCCAATGGCTACCCAACTGACCCAACCTACACCTAGATTAGTCAGCTTGGATACCCACACTACTGCTACTACACTGACCCCTGTAGTATGCATTGAAGAAGATGCTCCAATCCTGAGCACTACCACCCCCCTCTTTACCCCACTCACAATGGCTGAGCCCATAATGACCACTAGTCCTGTACTAGTTCACATTCCAGTGAGTCCTTCCTTACACCCCTCTGCACAGATCGACAATGCCCCAGTCATGTCACAGACTGAGGTACAGATCTCAATTTCTTTACCTAATGAACTACCATCATATCACCAGATGGTTAGTGAAGGCATCCAAACTTCCACATCAGTTGCCAGTGATACTGTTCCTTTACACTAGGGACTGTTTGAGGCAACAGGTGCAACACAATCATTTTCCAGTGATATCTTATCTTATCACCGGATTAGATCTGAGGGAACAACTACACCACTCAATGCCTATGATCGCTTTTCCATGCACAAGACACAGAGTGAGGCAAAGAGTGCAACCCCAAAGATTCCAGTGATCTTGCTCATTTACAACATGAGTCAAGTGAGGAACAAATTCCCTCACCAACTTCTAACCCATCCAACCAGACCCAGTCTGTGCCTTCTAGTACACTTAATGATGTGCTTTCTGCCATCAACAAGTTGTCTGAATGGGTACAGACTGAGTTCAACAATAATAAGAAAGAGCTAGAGAAGATGAAGCATCTAGTCTCTACAATGGTGGACAGAGTGGATATGCTGGAGGAAAAGGTATCTAGTAGGTTAGATGCAATGCAGACCACCCTCTCAAACTTAGCTGCTGATGTCAAAAAGGGGGAGAAGATGAAGCATGGGTCTGCAGAAACTAAAACCCCAAAAGATAAAAGGTCAGATAATAAATCATTAGATTTAGGGGGAGATAGTAGTGAGGGAGATGATGGAGATGATGGACCCGAAGGTGCTAGGGTGAAGTCTCAGACTGAAGCTCAGTCTGTGCCACAGACTGAAAATATGAGTGCACAGACTGAGGGGGAGCCAGAAGGATTGGAGGCAGGTGAACATACTGAGATGGTTGCACAGACTCAGGGGGAGTCATCCATTGTCTTACACATAGACCCAATTGCAACTGTCTCAGCCCTAGGTCAGATGGAGTTGAAGAGACCAAGGGAAGAAGAAGAAGAAGATGTTCAACCTCTACTGATCAAGAGAGCCCAGAAGATGAAAAGAATGGCCAGGAGGATTTCTGAAAGGGATATCTTTGATTCCCAACCAAAACTGAAGGGGATCAAAACCTGGGACCAATTTATGAAACTGGCAGAAGAACAGGACAATGATGGTGATGATGATGATACCATCAATCCTGACTGCAGTTCTGAGTCTGAAGTTTTTAGAAGAACAGATGATGATGAAGATGATGCTACTTTTGGAGGTGTAGATGAAGGGGCCTCAAAAGTCAAGACTGGAGAGTCTCAGTTTGTGCCTTCTGAACCTGCACAGACTGAGACACAGCATCAATCACAGACTCAGAGCTCAGAGCAACCAGCAGCAAGCACTGATGCTCTAATTATCAGTACTGAAGCCATCTAAGCTGAAGCCAATCCTGCTAGACCATCTACAACAACTAGAATACTGCCTCCAGGTAGAAGTGAGATTGAAGATAGGATACAATGGAGAAGTGCTCATCTGATAAGCACTTATCCTGGGTCAAGTTCTACACTGAAAGAAGTAGATAGGGTTAAGGGTAAGGGCAAGGAAATTGCCTTATCCAAGCAGGAAAGGTTAAGCAAGATCAAGAAGATGGTGGATGATCATGCTGCTGGAACAAGAAGTCCTGAACTGAAAGATCTACAGGACGAACTCTTGCAATAAGAGGCTACTGCTCAAGGTATGACCTTAACCGAATAATTAGATGTATTAACACTTGAAGAGCAGAAGGTGAAGGAAGCAAGATTAATTGACATTCTCACTCAAGAACTACAAGATGAAAGTTGTTCACTGACCCAAATCAGAAGGAGTCAAGTTGAGCGACAAATCAAGGAAGATGAAGAGCTGTCAACAAGATTACAGAAGATAGAGAGCCTGAAACCAAAGCTACAATCCACTTTCCGAAAGTCAAAGCTCAAGCAGAAGATTAGAGAATGTCATCTGAACAAGATTGGACAAAAATTGAAGCTGGAGCTGACTTTGACCAAAAGCAAGAAAATGGTGTGGGTGGATGACCTGTACACTCTAGGGCTTAAGGAATGGCAATCCATTGCCAATCTTTTGAAGAGTGCAGCTGACAAGGATCTAAAGAAAGAAGTTCTGGATGAGCTATCTTACCTGATTGAGCTAGTTCTCAGTCTGGGGCACATCTCAGAAGAAGAATACAAGTTGTTTTGCATAACAAACAACTTTGTAATCAAGAAGAAGTCAGCTGGGTTATCCACAGAGAATGAGCAGAGAAGGGAGCATCCTCTACCCAAAGGTATTGTTTTCATAGATAGATCTTATGTACAGACTAACAACATTGAAGGTCTGTGCTATAGAGATATCAATGGGATAGAGTGCCTCCAGGATCAAAATGGACTATATAGAGAGTCTCTGCTACACTACATTGCCCTGCTGAAGGAATGCAAACATTCTCAAGCCAGACCTTTCAGAAGAAGACTGATTAGCTGGTTATTCAACAACCTTTCCCAAATCAGGATGATGATTGGACTTGAAGATATCTGCAAGAAGATCATCCTAGAGTATCAAGAATTTGAAGACAAATCTGATAAGGAAATGGAAGCACTGTTGAAGAGGAAAGTGAAAAAGATGAAAGAGATCAAGACTTGGAGAAAGGACTGAAGATTGTTATATTTATATTATTTACAATCTTATGTAATAATTGTAATATTTTTGTATACTAACTATGACTTTAACTTTATATATATAAGTCGAAGATTCATAAGTTATGTTGTACTTTAGTATTTATTATTTCTCCTTTTATCTTTTGTAAATAGATTTTGACATCATCAGATAGGGGGAGATTGTTGGGAAAAACAATGATCAAACCCAAGTTATAAATCTGAGGAGTCAAAATCTAAATTAGTTGTATCCAGGAAACTTAGTGAAATTCCTGAGTCTGTACTTCTGAGTCTGTGCGACACAGACTGAAGAATTGTTTCTGAGTCTGTGCTGCACAGACTGAAGAATCTCACAGACTGAAAGCCATGCTCTCCTTGAAGACTTATGAATTCATCATTTGAAGAATGAAGATTGAATGCAGAAGACTTCACAGACTGAAGTCCACAGACTGAAGATCACAGACTGATGAACACAGACTGAAGAGCACAGATTGAAGAATGAAAGTACAATTGTACAGAAGAAGTTTTTCTTTCCCAAGGCTCGATACAACTGATGAGATGTTTGAGAAAGGTCAAACATCGAAGAAAGGTTTTCTTCTCAGCAAAGAAACCTTTTACCTTTTTGCTTTTTCTATTTTCAAGAAAAGCAAAAAAGAAGCGTGCAAAGTTGCCCAAGATGCATCTGTTATTCCTTGAACAACTATGTAAACTGGATAATATAGAGTTACACCCAGCTCTATAAAAAGCAGTTCAAAAAGCACTGCTATGTATCCAAGTAATTCCAAGCAAAATAGTATACAAGACCTTTAAGCTTAGGCTCAAAGCATTACCACACTAACTGTTAAGTTTGTAGTGATAATTGTGACTTTATATACTACTTGGATCGTATTCAAACCATCTGTGTGGGTTTGAATACTTTGTCATCTGTGTGAGACAAATACATTTATTGTGAATAATATTTTGATTCATAATAAACTCTGTGTCATAATTAATCCTTTTTTCCGCCTTGATTAATTAAACTTGTTTGATATAAACTTGGATATAAACTAACACGTTAAGATACTTGTTATATAATCTGTATCTAAGTTTTGGGAACCTTGTGACCCAACAAGTTTGGATTCCGAATGTCAATGATTTGAGAAAAATCATTCTTGATGAAGCCCATAGATCCAGATATTCGATTCACCCGGGAGCTGATAAGATGTACAAGGACTTAAGGGAATACTACTGGTGGCCAGGAATGAAAATGGATATTGCTGTATATGTGAGAAAATGCTTGACTTGCTCTAAAGTCAAGGCAGAGTACCAGAAGCCATCAGGATTATTGCAACAACCGGAAATCCCATAATGGAAATGGGAACAATTATCAATGGACTTCATCACGAAATTGCCACGAACGGCAAGGGGATTTGACTCTGTATGGGTCATAGTGGACAGATTAACGAAGTCAGCACACTTTATTCCCATCCGAGAAGATTACAAGATGGACAAGCTTGCTCAAATCTATATCGACGAAATCGTTGTACGTCATGGAATACCACTCTCCATCATTTCCGATAGGGATAGTCGTTTCACGTCACGTTTAGGGCAACAACTACAGAAGGCTCTAGGCACTCAACTAAATTTGAGCACCGCTTACCACCCACAAACTGATGGCCAAAGTGAACGAACCATCCAAACTTTGGAAGACATGATAAGAGCCTGTGCAATAGATTTTAGAGGAAGCTGGGATATTCACTTACCCTTAATGGAGTTTTCCAACAACAACAGTTATCACACAAGCATAGGATGTGCACCATTTGAGGCCTTATATGGACGTAAGTGCCGATCACCACTCTGTTGGTTAGAAACAGGTGATAGACAGCTAATCAAACTCGATATTATACAAGAGACAACCGATAAAATCACTGGTATCAGGGAAAGATTGAAAGTAGCCAGAAGTCGTCAGAAAAGTTATGCAGACAACCGTAGGAAACCTTTAGAATTTCAAATCGGCGATAAAGTACTTCTGAAAGTGTCACCCTGGAAGGGCATGATCCGCTTTGGAAAGCGAGGCAAACTTAACCCAAGGTATGTTGGACCTTTTGAGATAATAGAAAGGATTGGTCCAGTTGCGTACCGACTCGAACTACCTCAGGAACTTAGAAACATACATAACACGTTTCATGTTTCCAATCTAAAGAAATGTCTATCCGACGAAACACTTATTGTTCCTCTCGATGAACTTCACGTAGATGATAAACTACACTTCATAGAAGAACCACTCGAAATCATGGACTGTGAGGTCAAAAGATTGAAGCGAAGTCGAATTCCCATCGTAAAAGTCCGATGGAATTCGCGACGAGGTCCTGTGAGACGAGTTGAATTTCGCACCTATTCTCGAACATTTCGACACCCTATGAGACAAGTTGAATTTCGGGACGAAATTCATTTCAACGGTGGGATAATGTGACACCTACCAATCTAGGGCTATAAATATTGCCTAGACCATTAGTAATACGTGTGTTTAGCATTGGTTAATCTAAATATATGTGACATTTCATGCGATTACGTGCACACGTTAACAATCGGTTAAAATCGTATAACCGCAAATTGGACGAAGTCCTACAATCATACGGCGTTGGTGATAACTCTTCCTAAATAATGTAAATCTATTTTTATAAGTAAATAGTAGTTATTTGCACTTATATTATTATCCTAGTATAATAGTACGCGAAACATCTAAACGTTTGGCTCAAAACGTAACAAACGCGACAAAAACGCGCAAACTGAGCCCGACGCCCGACCGAAACCCAAAATATATTTTTGTAACTCAACTTAAGTATTTTTAGAATACTTAGTCATCCCGAATATCATTCACAAATTAAAAAGTGCACGAACACATAACGTAAATTATTAACTTTTAAACCGCGAAATTTACGTTTAAACGAACGAAAAACGTAACACGAAATCAAGAAGCGAGTCACGAGCCCAACCCTTGGAAGGGTCAGGCCCAGACCCACGGCCCAATCGGCCCAATCGGCCAAAGAATGGGCAGCCCAAAGCCCATGGACTTAGCCCATGTATATATAAGCCTAACTCCCTTCATTTCTCACATTTTTCACTCAACAAACACACACCATACCTCTCTTGTCTCTGCCACCAGACCTAACCACCACCACCACAACCACCAAACACCACCCTCCAGCCATCACAAGGCCGCCATCCAACCACCCTAAACCGCCATTCGGAAAATAGCACGAAACGGGAAAACTAGCTTCCTTTCTCCTCTTTCGGTTGCACAACATTGTAAGAACTTCAAACTCTTCAAAATTTAATTGTAATACTCTTATAAATATGTTATAAAGTTCACTTAACAAGGAAATGTCCAAATCATAACATAAAACCCGTTTTTCATGGTTAAAAGTGTCAAAAACGCCACATGCAAGCTGATCATAAAAATGATTTGACTTTCAGAGGCTGTTTCTGCCTCAAAACTTAACCAAAATGGATGATTCAAAAGGCAAAAATTAAGTTTAAGAAGTTATCTTTTATTTTCAAGTGGTTTCACAATTTTTGGAGTTCGTTTGATACTCGAAATGCTTTTTACAAAAACATGTCTACGGGCTGTCCAAAAACTCAGAAAATTCACTTTTCTTGTTTTAATCATAACTCGAGATATACACCTCCAAATGACATGAAACCACCGCCAAAAATTCACAAATTTTGTTAGGTACAAATGTCGTTTAGATAACTTTTTCGGAAAATGTGCATATTTTGCCCAGAAATCCGATCTTGTTGCATGTATCCGGATTGGTCACTTTCTGACCTCAGGGAACAAACGGAACTTTTAAAAATACTTAGGAATACCCAAAAATTCTGGAAAAATTATTTTAAGGAGCTAACATACTAAGGAACAATGTAGATTTTTCTTGAATTTTTATTTGAATATTTGGAACACGAAATAAAATTTACAAAACTGACCTGTTACAGGCCTCTGTGTCGCAGAAGCCCAGTAGTCTGCGACACAAGCCTTTGTGTCGCCATAACACCCGAATCGTCACATTAGCGACACAAGCCTTTGTGTCGACATAACACCCGAATCGTCACATTAGCGACACAAGCCTTTGTGTCGCCATAACACCCGAATCGTCACATTAGCGACACAAGCTTTTGTGTCGCCATAACACCCGAATCGTCACATTAGCGACACATGCCTTAGTGTCGCATAATACCTTAGTGTCGCATATAGTGACACTAACACAGTGTCGCTAAAAACACAGAATCTATACGTTTTTTTTAAAGCAATATAAACATAAATAAAAATTTTCCAACCAGGGGCTCTGCCCCTTGGACCCCGCCAAGGGTTGCCACCCCTTGGACCCCGCTACCAGGGGCGCTGCCCCCGGACCCCCGTCATTAATGGGCTTCGCCCCTTGCCACACTGATCAATTACCCATAACTGGAAAGTAGAAATATGCGTAACATAATTAAACAAATCTGTGTTTTCACAAAATATCACCAACGGCCCGTACATATTTTCTAAGCACAAACGATAACTGAACAAATGGACATCTCTAATTGAGTGAACATTACATAATTGGACGTTAACCTCCCACTTACATAGATGGTCTTTGAGACATCTACTTACACACACAACCTCATACGTTTAGGGCGTTAGGAGGCTGCACTTGGAAACTCATTACGCTCGTTTATTTGCTAGTTGCTTATCATACTCAGGTGAGTTCACTGTCCCCCTTTTCTGATTTCTGTTTTGGGGCTGAAAAGCATGAATTTACATTAAACTTTTGGTTGCACTTTTAAATGTTATCAACTGTTTTTGAACTGTTTTACGCAAACTGTGGTATGTCATTATGTTAAGCTTGAGAATTCTTGTATAAAGTCCTCGGTAACTCATTCACTACTAACTAACTTGTAGCGACGAGCCGTAGATATTATGGGTAGCATGCTATTTAGGGTAGACCATCTCTCACTCACACTTCAACGTGGGTGCATAATATTGCCATTACCCATGTTGGTTGAAGAACATGGCGCATTTGGGGCAAACCTCGGTCGGATAATCGGATTAGTAGTGGTCTCAAGGCTTGAACATCTCTCTCTTTATTACCACATGTTTATTTACATCAACATTTAACAACCAAATGCTCATTATACTTACGTCCCCGATTGGACGGCTATACCCTTACTTATGTCCCCGATTGGACATATCTTTGGTTTAACAGTTACAAACTTTGAACTCACCAACTATGACCATAGTTGACCCTTTTATTTTGTCAAGCTTTTCAGGAGAACGCCGGTAAGATTGGATCATATGTGGGCAAATGCATGGGATCATGTTATTCAAGATTTAAATCATGGACATTTTGAAGGAAACTTTTATAACCTTGTTGTAGGAGTACTTTTGTAACCATGAACAAACTAATGTATTGTTAATTGCCTTTAAGGCGACTTTTTAATTTAAGGTATTGTTACTATATCTTTTGTGTTGTGAATTCCTCAGCTGTTACACCTCGTGTTTCCGGTTTAGCGGGGTGTGACAGATTCTGAGCTTTAATAATGATAATATTTGTTGGTTCCTGTTACAGGACCTAAATCAGATCAAGAAGTTCAATTGAAAGCGCGGAATACAATCAATTAAACTATGCACGTTAAACATCACACAAATCAAACCGATTAGCTTGTTATATCAATATGATCAATGAATTGAACAATTACACAGAATATCTCACAATATGCTCTCAGTCAATCTAGGTTCGTCAACCTTCAAACTGATCCCGAGAGCCTCTATTTTATAACCAAAAGCTAATTGTCCTGCGACACAAGCCCTGTATCGCATGGCCCAACATATGCAACACTAGCCTTGTGTCGCTATTGCGACACAAGCTCCGTGTCGCCTAAAAAGTGATATCTAATTCAATTTCAAAACAAACTTTATTTATATCACTAGCCAAACTATTACAAAGGACTCAGACCTAGCCCAACTGACAGACACATAAAACATGCATCAACAAACTCCCCCATGTCTTCAGCTTGGTCTTCAAAAATTTCTTCATTCAGCTCCAGTCTTCTAACACTTCCAATTAACTGGGAAGTTTCCTCCAGCGTGTACTTCTTGAGCTAAACAGATATTGACAACCTTTTGAAATCTCATAGCCTCAATCTTGAACTCTTGATGATAATCAATCTTCTTGGCATGAAGAGCTTCAAGGTCTTTCTTTGTTAGGTTAATCAAACTCAAAGGATCGTACACTCTAATCTTGGCAGATTTAGCTTTCCATAAATCTTCAGGCTCACTATCAGGAATATATACAATTTCAGCTTCGCCTGTGTATCCATCGTAAGTCCAAAGTTGTAACCTTCTCAAAAAGTCGACCGGAAGCTTTTTCAGAGGAATATACTTTAACGTCTTTGGAGATTTTGTAGGTTCCCTGATCTTGGACCTAACCGGATCAACACAAACAATCGAGAGGCGGAATTCAAACGATTGTATAAAGTACGTAAAACACAAACGAATCAAATGCAAATCACTCGTATATTGATATAATAACTGATTAGCTTGATACACTGAGATGCCTTACAATATGCTCTGAGAAACCCTAGATTCGTCCCCCTCACAAATGAGGCCGAACTTCTCTATTTATAGCCAAAACAAAACTGACCTGCGACACAAGCTTTGTGTCGCACATCCAGCTCATGCGACACAAGCCTTGTGTCGCATAAGCGACACAGGCTCTGTGTCGCCTAAGACACAACTTGTAAATTTCTTATAACGGACAAAACGTCGTAAATACATATTAGTTTTTACAAGCTAAGACCAACTGACAGACAAACAAATATGCACCAACAATTTCCCCCCTGTCTTCAGCTTGGTCTTTAAGATTTCTTTATTCAGCTTCGGTATTTTAACACTTCCAGCCTGCAGGGAATGTACCACCGGCATGTATTCCCATCTTCAAACAAATCTCAACAATCTTCTGAAATTTTAGAGCTTCTTCTTGATCAATGTCATAATGCATAATCTTGTTGACATGAAGAACTCTTAAATCATATTTTGTTAAGTTGATGAGGCTAATAGGATCGAATACACGAACGGTTGAACCTCTTAACTGTTGAGAATAGATCCACTCTCCCTGACTCCGTTCCTCATCTCTCTCGGTCAGATACTCAATCACAGCTTCACTAGTCTTCGGGTCGTACCACCAATGTCTAAATCTCTTTAACAAATTTAGTCTTAATTTTTCAAGAGGAACCGATTTCAGACTTGCAGCTGGTGGATATTTATATTTCACTATAGGCTCTTGAGTTCTTGGATCTAACTTCTTCTTGAAACGATAACGAACACCCAGCTCATGTCTTATCCATGCATAGTGTCTGCTATAGATCTCTCTTCTAAGAACCTTTTGAATGAAAGCGCCTCGAGGATCGCTTGTATTATTGACCAATTCTAATTGCGCAAGACGATTAAGTTCAATCTTCGGCAAGGTGCTGATGCAATTGAATCTCGGCCGGAAGTATTGAACACCGTCCCTTCTTTTAATTAGAATGAGAGAGCTCTCAGCATCGAATTTCCAACTGTAAATCAAAACAGTGAAATCTCCTCGTACTTTGTAAGATTTGCAAGTATTAGGCGCCACAGTAACAGTATGATAACGCACGACAGGCTTGGACTGTGTTGTTGGCAATGATTGTTCATCTTCAGAAGAATCCGATTCAATGATGGGTGCATCTGGATCATATGGTTCTTCTGGTTGCGCTTGATCAGGCTCATGTTGTCTTTCAATAGGAGAATCTTGACGAATTGACTCTTCATATACGTCTTCATCTGAAGGGATCTCCGGTTCAGCCTCAACATCCTCAAAGTCATACGATATATCATCATTATTCACCGGATTTATTAAGCTTTGTAGATATGTGATATTCGCTTCAGAGTAATCTACAGCTAGTGGAACCGGTTGACCTGGAATATTTGCAGAGGATGCAAAGTAATCTAAAAGGATATTTTCATTCATAGAATCATTATTTACATCATCTGTTTGTGTTCCGGCGGAAGTCCTTTCTTTTGTTTCTATGGCACGCATGCCTGACTCCCCCGAAACAACTGCAAGGGCTTCTAATTCTAAAACTCTACCCTCTAATGTTGGGACCCTAGCAGTATAAGTCTCCAACTCTGAAATCCTCACAGCCTGAACTTCAATAACAGCAGCTTGATCAGCCAACTGCTTGTTCATTTTGTCTAGAAGAGCCATGATATGAGTTAGTTGTGGGTTTGGCTGTGGCTGGGAAGTTGGTGGAGCGGTAGGGCGAGCTCGGGCTGAAGATGGTTCATTAATGACAACTTGAGTGCGTTTGCGCTCAGTGATCAGCGGCTCTGGCTCAGAATCAGAATCTAAGTCCTCATGAGTACGTTTGCCAGGATTCTTAGGAATGAGAACCCGTCCCTGACGTATACGACGCCTAATACGCTCGTAGCGTTGGGAATCATGTACACGTAGGCGTTCAAAGGTCCTGGCATCAGGGACATCCCCGTCAGAGTCAGTTGGGGTGTCATTCAGATCTACAGTATCATCCGAGTTCGCCTGAGCAGCAGTCTCGTCAACCGTACCAAAGTTTTCAATATCTACTAACACACTGTGCAGTGGGTCTTCCTCAAGAATGGGAACATTGACAAAAGACTCGGTATTGGCAGTTGACGGTGGAGGAACAGCCGGATCTTGAAAATCATCATTTGCAGGAGGGACATATCCCTCATGCAATATATGCCCAAAAAGTGGCACGTCAGCCGGTGCCGGAACCCCTTTTGCATATTGGCCGCATATCGCAAAGATGCGAATATTCATCGGGGTTTGTCGGAAACGGTGAGCAGTATTCACCGGAAGCCCCGGAAGAAGATGGTTGATCAACAACTGAATGAACCGCGGGTACATGTTCCATCTGTTGTCCCCGGTGTGTACATTGTCAACCATAGCCCTAAAGATATAGCCTGAAAAATTATAGGGCTTGTTGTACACCAAAGCTAGCATGGCAGAGGCTATAGAAAGACTCATGCCATCAAAACCAGCCTTCCTGCTAGAGAGGCAGACGATCATGATGTGCATTAAATACCGCCAGACCCTAGTTAGGTTGGCCTTGCGGTATTGATCCTTTGGCACACCCGGATAGCCAAGACGGTGCATGCCACCATTGATGAAGGAGTTGGAAAACTGAATTGGCGAATCCGGGTTGTCAGCGAATTGAAAGAATTCGCGAATAAGCTGCTCCGAGATAACCAACTCTTTGCCATCTACCCTTGAGATAATTCGAGTGAAGGGCAGATCGGAGTTAATGACAGCCGAGTTCCAGAATGAGCCAACTTGATCTTTGTCTATTGGAGCAGTGGCTGAGATGGCAGTAAAAATACGTGAACGGCGAAGAAATGCGATCATCGACCTAAACGGTGCAGCCGAATCTCGATCATCTTCGAGAAAAGCCACGATGTTATGCCTTGGCTCCCAGTCATTGATGTTAATATCTGCCATTGCTATTAATATAAAAGAAACATAGCTCGAATAGCGTTAGCATTAATAATCGAAAACAATTAATTTCAAAAAAAATTTGTCTTATGCGACACAGAGGATTGTGTCGCAGAAGGTATGCGACATAAGCTTTTGTGTCGCTATAAAGGTAAGCAACACAGACAGAGGTGTCGCATAAATCAATTTCAAACACTGTGCGACACAAGCAGTTGTGTCGCTAACGAATTAAGCGACATCAAGGGTTGTGTCGCATTTTGCAATAAATTGATTTATTTTAATCAAGGCGACAGAAGCCTTATGTCGCACAGCATGTGTCGCAAACAAAGTTAGTGTCGCATAAAGAAGTGCGACACAAGCGCTTGTGTCGCAGCTTGTGTCGCATTGACGAACAGGTGCCCAACCCAGAAAAATCCGATGACCAAATTTTGGGGTTTTCGAAATTGAGCGCAATAAATGATGCGACTATGTATGGAGAGCAAGAAATCATGTGTTTTAACCCATAACATAACCAAACACCTCGTTAATTTGCACCATAAACAAAACCCTAAAAACCCGTATATTATTTTAACAATTTAACACTAATTATACGGTAAAAAAGGTTAAGATGGGTACCTATAAATCGAGTAAATTGAGATGAACACAAAACACGGAATGAATTGCAAAGAAACACGGCCGAAGGTTGAAAATCAAATTGAAATAACGTCGCAGTGGTTGTGTCGCAGAATTTGTCTTGTGTCGCTCTTTGTGTCGCAAAATCGTGTAGCGACTGAGACGGAGGGTTCGGCTTTTATACCTCAACCCTGTATAGCGACACAAGATGCGACATGGCTTGCGACACAAGGGTTGTGTCGCATTGCGACATAAGGGTTGTGTCGCACCATGGACAGTTTTTGTAGTTTGATTTGATTTCAAAGTTTACATCCGAGAGTCAATTTGATATTTACTTAGAGACTTGGTATAACTAAGAACAATAAAGCAATAAATAAAAGAAACTAAAATTTACAAAACAAAAATAAATAAAAAACAACAACCGTTGATTCTATTTTACAATCAACGAAAAAGTCATAACCTTTTTTTTTTTTTTTTTTTTTGTGACGGGATTGTTTAAGTCTGCTTTAGGAATCATATCAGGATAACATGCAATTATTAGGAATAGTAAGTGTTATTTCGATTATCAGTATGTTTGTCCACTTTAAATTTACTTAACATATTTAAATCACCTGTTATAAAGATTAGTTCAGGACGATTATTGATATTTTATCCATCTAGACATTTGAACTTAAGTATATATGATTTCAACTCATAATGAGATGAACCACTTGTGTTATTATTAGCATGCATATTATAGTATATAAATCACATTAAAATATACATTTGAACTCAAAACATGTTAGTATTTTCTATATATAGAGGGTGAGGGTATGGACGTATCTTTAGAACCAAGTATAAAGAGTGGCCGTTGCGTTTTTTTTTTTTTTTTTTAACCAAGTCTAAAAGATAATTCTGACCAGAAATGAAGAGTTAGGCATTTGCTAAACTCACCATTCCAATCATGGAGACTAGCTCATCAAATCGACTACGAGAGTAGGGATTTGGACAAGGTCAATTAGGTGCTTCTCATAGCAATCCCATATAAAATGATAACGAATTTCAATATGCTTTGTTTTTGAATAGGAGTAAGAGTTAGAAGTAACCCATAGTCACGCATTTGATGCTGAATCCAGAGAACCTGGGAACAGCAACTGGCAGCAGCAATGTATTTTGCTTCAGCGGTTGAAGTAGAGACAGTTGTCTGCTTCTTGCACTGCCACGAGACTAATCGGCTTCCTAGAAACTGACATCCTCCAGTTGTTGACTTCGCGTCCACTGAGCAGCCACCATAATCCGAATCTGAAAAAGCAGTTAGAGCAAAATCATTTTTCGTTAGAGTACCAGAGACCCAAGGAGGGTCTCCACTTAAGGTAACCTAAGATGCGTCTGACAGCCTTTTCATGAGAAGCTTTGGGCTTTGCTTGATATCTAGAACAGATGAACACGGCGAATAATATGTCTGGCCTAGATGATGTGAGGTACATAAGCGATCCTATCATTGAACGATAGTCACGCTGATTAACATCGTCTTCATCATCAGCAGGTCCAAGTTTGTGACTGATGTCAATGGGAGTTCCATAGTGTCTAGCATCGAGCATCTGATATTTTGTCAAGATGTCCTTGACATATTTTGTCTGATGAATATAAATTCCCTTATCAGACTGCTCTACTTGAACACCTAGGAAGAATTTGAGTTCTCCCATTGCACTCATCTCAAACTTAGACTTCATAACTTTTTCGAAATCTCTGCACAGCACCTCATTGGTCGATCCAAAAATAATATCGTCCACGTATACCTGCACAAGCAACAAATCGTTTCCTGTCTTTTTGATAAAAAGAGTTGAATCAATCTGCCCACGAGTGTAACCATTTGTGAGCAGGTGTTGAGACAACGTTTCATACCAAGCCCTTGGAGCTTGATGAAGACCATACAATGCTTTATCTAGTTTGTAGACGTAATCAGGATGCACTGAGTCTTCGAAACCAGGAGGTTGTTTCACATAAACCTCTTCGTTGACCTTTCCATATAAGAACGCACTCTTTACATCCAGTTGATAAACACGAAATTTCTTGAATGAAGCATAAGCAAGAAATATCCGTATTGACTCCAAACGCGCAACTGGTGCAAGAACCTCGTCATAATCCAATCCTTCGATCTGAGTAAAACCTTGAACCACCAGACGAGCTTTAATCTTCACAACTACGCCACGGTCATCTTTCTTGACTCGATAAACCCAGCTAGTACCAATCGGATAGAATCCCTGAGGTAGTTTAACCAGCTCTCAAACTTCTAACTTTTTGAACTGTTGGAGTTCCTCTTGCATGGCTTCTACCTAGTGAGAGTCAGTCAGTGCTTCCTTGATATTTTTCGGTTCAATTTGAGAAAGAAAGCATGACTCCATTTGAGCTAACTGGCACTCTGGTTGCCCTCTGGTTCTAACTCCATCGTGTAAATCACCAATAATATTAACGACCGGGTGATTCACATTGACACGGCTACTTGGAATCTCTTCAGGTTCAATGACAGTTTCCAAATTTGTATCGTCTCCCCTAGAGACTAAAGTCTCTTCAAGTACCTCTGTGACAGGTTCTACTTCACCATCTGATAAAGCTGGCATATCTGGATCTGTATCAGGATCTTGAACTGGTTCAGTAGTTTGAGGAGGAGGTGGTGGTGTTTTTGTAGGAGACTTGGATACATCAGAATATATATCAAGTCCATGAAGCATTGTCACCACTTGTTCAACTTCATCTTCAGCAGGAAGTTTGAAAGAGTCGAACATACTGTCATAGTCGAACAAAAATTCGGGCCCTGAACCTTGTGAAGGTTGAGTATAACGAAGACATGTTACCTCAAAATGTTCCTCCACTCTTTTTGTTGCTTTGTTATACACACGCTTGTTAGGTGAATTATTTGAAAAACCCAAGAAATAGCCTTCACTTGATTTGTTACCGAATTTAGCCACTCATTTTTTTGTGTGCATAATCATACAGGGACACCCGAACGCCTCAAGAAACTGTAGATTTGGTTTACGGTTGTTAAGAAGCTCATAACAGGTCTTATTTCGTTTCTTTACTAAGGATACTCTATTCAAAATGTAGCAGGCTGTGTTGACTGCTTCTGCCCAGAAAGTGATAGGCAGTTTTGAGTCAGCTAACATAGTCCGTGCAGCTTCAATGAGAGTCCTGTTCTTACGTTCAGCAACTCCATTCTGTTGAGGAGTTTTTGCAGCATTGAACTGATGATCAATGCCTTTCTTCAAACAGTATAGACCTATTGTAGAGTTCTTAAATTCTGTACCGTTATCACTTCGTAGTATCTTGATTTTCAAGTTGCACAAGTTCTCCAGTTTGTCAAATAAGTAGATAAGGATTTCACTAGTTTCATCCTTGGAGCCCAGAAAATAAACCCAAGAAAACCTTGAGTAATCATCAGTAACCACCAAGCAATACCATGCTCCACCTATACTCTTCTTGCTCACTGGTCCGAATAATTCCATGTGCAACAATTCCAACGGCGCTTCAACTGAGTTTACCAATTTTGACTTATGGGTCTTCTTGTGCTGTTTCCCTTTTTGGCAGGGAACACAATGGTCATTGAGACCGAAAGATTGCTTCGGTTAACCATGCACAAGATCATGCTTAACCAGATAATTCATTTTGCGAAAATGCAAATGACCCATTCGTCGATGCCACAGTATTGATTCTCTTTCAGTGGCATTGGACAGAAAACACATTTGCTGCTTTGTTTCAACAGTACGCATATCCAGAATGTACGTGTCTCTGTCTCGAGGTGCCCTCAGTAGCACCCATTCCTCGGGAATAACAAATCCCAGTTTCAGAATACAACACTCACTCTTTGTGAAAACCGTAGTGTATGACTTATCACAAACTTGCGATACACTTAGAAGATTGTGTTGCAGCTGTTCTACATAATTAACTTTTTCAAAGCTCAGTTTGCGTTTGAGAGTGTGCCTTGACCAGAAATAACCCCTCCTTTGTCACCAGCAAACGTAACATATCCCCCATTATACGCATGAACATCGGAAAGCAGGGATATATTGCCGGTCATGTGCCCCGAGCAACCACTATCAATATACCATTTGCTATTCAGTACGGCTTCAGGTTGCTGCAACATCAAAAATAAAGAAGTTAATTAGTAACGGAGACCCAAGCCTTTACAGACTTGGGCACTCCAGACGCATCATCCACAATGATCACATCAGTCAAAATTTTGTTTTTAAACATATCAGAATTATTGATTGATGTGACACTGTTGGATGCAGAATCACTTGATGATTCTTTGACTTTCCAAACCCTTTTAGGTTTGGAAGGTTGCTTGTCAACAACATTGAGCTTAGCATTTGATGATTTGGTTAACTCAACTTTGCTGAAATTCTTAGCGGGTGAGGGAGAATATGAACCTTTTACTGAAGAATTTTTAATTTTAGAAATATTAGGAACACTTTTCCCTGACCGCTTTTGAGCAAGCAACGGGCAATCATTTATTAAATGACCTTGTTTCTTACAGTAGAAACAAGATCTTTTCTCGACAAGTTGTTGAAATTTTGGAACAATCCTATGAGGATGGTTGAAGGAAGCATTAAAATCACATGCACACTTATGTGAGCATATCGAATTTGACACTTGTTTAGAAAAAATAGAGGATTGAGAAGAATTTTGATGCTTTTTAATATTTTCTTTGATTTTCAAAATCTTCTTTTCAGGCTTAGCCTTAGCTTTGCCTTTTCCACTTAAAGCCATGAAGGAAGATTCATTTGTTATAATTACATTGTTTGGCTTTATGTTTTTCTTTTCAACCTTTGAGTACTCCTCTTCGGTTATATCCTCAATTTCAACAATCTCCTCTACAATAACAGGAGAATCACTTGAAGCCTTATTTAAAACAGGCTCACAACCATCAGAAGGCTTAATTGACTCAGCCTTGACACAAACAGTAACTGATTCAACAGATTTAACCTCTTGAGCCTTAACAATCTCAGGCTCACTAGGTTTTGCCTTAACAGGTTCAGGCTCACTAGTGCTGGGTTGATCGGCAGTTACTTTAACTCTTTCAGCCTGAATTTTCACACGCTTACTTATTTTGACAGGAGCAAATTTCACAGGATTTATTGCCGTCTTTGAAAAATTAGGCATAAATTCAGTGATGTCATCCTTAACAGGCATGGGAAAATAATTTTTAGGAGGCGGAACTTGATGAAAGCCAAGTCCAGCCTTGCTTTTCGTATCACTTCTTTGTGCCTGAAGGATCTCATCAAAGACTAGAGAGGAAGTTGAAAAGTTAGATAATTTTCTGTTCAAATCAAGAACTTCAGCCTGAGAATCAGCAAGTTGTTTCTTTACGAAGGAAAGCATATTAACATAGCTTCCTATTTCATCTTGCTGTTCAAAAATTTTGGCTTTCAGCTCTTTCTTTTCTTCAAAAATAGCTTTTGCTTTTTATCACAAACCTTATCATTATCTTTTAACATATTATTTGAAGCAGTTAATTGTTCTATGTTAGCGATAAGACGTTCATTTTCCTCTCTTAACCTGTTCACTTGTCCTGTCAAATGAATGCATGAAATACAAGACAAAGGTTCATTATCAACCTCATGAATGTTGGCCATGAAAGCTTTGTTCTGTTGGTCATCATCAGCTTGTTCTGACCAGTCAAACGCTTCATCTGACAACATTAAGGCAGCAGATACCATTGCCTTTTCTTCAGCTTTAGCCTTCTCTGTGGATTTGTTCGGAGTAGGCCTTGTGAAACCAGATGATGGCTGTCTTGTTTCACATTCACGAGCAAAGTGTCCATAGTTTTGACACTTGTAGCACTTGACCTTGCTCTTGTTGAATCCCAGACCCTTATCATTTAGGTCCTCCAGTGACTTTTTCCCTGTTTTCTTAAAGCAGGTCTTGGCTCTCCTTGTAAGCATAGCCAAGTTCCACCTTAAGTCCATTCGCTCCAATTCGTCATCATCGATTTGACGAAAGTCTTCTTCTGTCAACTTGTAGAGAAAGTCATCATAGGCGGATAGCAACGCCGAAAAAAGTGCAGCATGATCTTGTGAAGCTGCAGGGATAGCCCCTTGATGACTTGGTGGTTGAAAGTAAGAACCACCAGAAGAAACACTTGGTTGATGACTTGAAGAGCCAACAGTTCCACCAGCCAAGAATGCTGAGCCAGATGGTCCAGTTGATGAAACATCCACTCCGTAGATCTTAGGATTTTGGACATTTGCAGTAGCTTTGGTTTCCTTTCTTTGCATGTCCAAAAGATCAGCTTCTAGCTGACCAATAAGATCATCAAGTGACATATTCAGAATGTCTGGATCTTTTTCCATCATTAAAACTCTAGTATCCCATTTGTCAGGTAGGGATTCAAGAAGTTTTTTATTTATTTCGGTTTTGTCCAGAGTTATTCCCCCTTCAATTAACTCACTAACCAACTGTGAGTATCTAGAGAACAAGTCAGACAGAGACTCGTTTGGAAGAATATCGAACACATCATACTGCTTCTTGACTAAGCGTAATTTATTCTGCTTATATTGTTCACTACCACCACATCTTTTCTCAAATGCCTTCCATAGATCATAAGCAATTTCCAGATGTCGAAATTGCTTGAGAATTGACGGTGGTAATGCCATGGTGATTGCAGAATGAGCCTTTTTATCATTCTCAAAGGCTTTGCGTTCCTCAGGAGTCATTGATTTAATTGGTTTTAATGGTGCAGAACCAGTATACACTCCCAGACTGACAGGACGTTCGTATCTTTCAGTCAAAGACACCCACATCTCGGGATCATTAAAAAAAAACAAACGCTTCAAAGCGTTGACGCCAGTAGGCGTAATCCATCCCTACAGTATACATAGGTGGTTTATTCGTACTTCCAACTTCAGAGTTTTGCTTGAGTAAATCTCCAACACATTGTAATGAAGAAGATGCCATTTTGATAACCTGCAAAACAAACACACAAAAAATACAAACTAAACTGTTATGCGACACAAGGGTTGTGTCGCTAAGTCAAATGGCGACACTAAGGATGTGTCGCAAAGAAATTAGTAACAGTTAAACAGGCGACACAAGGTTTGTGTCGCAAACTTTTATGTCGCAATTTTAACTTGTGTCTCAATCTTCGTGTCGCAACTTTCGAACTTGTGTCGCTATCTCGTGTCGCTGAACTCTTAAATACGACACAAAGTTGTGTCGCTTAAAACCTACACGCGACAGAAGATTGTGTCGCTAAAACCCTAAATGCGACAGAAGATTGTGTCGCTAAAACCCTAAATGCGACAGAAAGGCTGTGTCGCAGCTTGTGTCGCAATGTCGAGAAGAGCTGCGGCAGAAAAACCTAAAATTCGCTAACTTCCGAAATCCTAACGAAAAACCACGAACAATGGACGAATCTTTACACCAAAATCTTCCAGAAAATGTAAAATATCGATCCTTTATCACGAAATGCAAAGATCTAATTCCAAAACTAGTCGATTTTAGCCGAAAAACACGTACTAACATGATCCGATAACACCAAATCCGTAGATTATGGCTCTGATACCACTTGTAGGTTCCCTGATCTTGGACCTAACCGGATCAACACAAACAATCGAGAGGCGGAATTCAAACGATTGTATAAAGTACGTAAAACACAAACGAATCAAATGCAAATCACTCGTATATTGATATAATAACTGATTAGCTTGATACACTGAGATGCCTTACAATATGCTCTGAGAAACCCTAGATTCGTCCCCCTCACAAATGAGGCCGAACTTCTCTATTTATAGCCAAAACGAAACTGACCTGCGACACAAGCTTTGTGTCGCACATCCAGCTCATGCGACACAAGCCTTGTGTCGCATAAGCGACACAGGCTCTGTGTCGCCTAAGACACAACTTGTAAATTTCTTATAACGGACAAAACGTCGTAAATACATATTAGTTTTTACAAGCTAAGACCAACTGACAGACAAACAAATATGCACCAACAGATTTGTATACAAATTTGATCCAGGGCTTGTTGGTAAGCGGATTTATCTTGTTCCTATAAATGTACCTCATCCCCAGATTTGGTCTCAAAAGATAATACATTTTGCTGTTGACCTCTTTCCTTAATATTCTCTGTATTTGATTTGCCAATTCGTTATTTGTGGGATTAATGATATTCAATTGAGCCAAGTGCAGTATCTCACAATATGGTAGGGTGCTTAGCACCTTGAAATTCGTAATGAAATACTGCATCCCATCTTTTTTTATCACAATTACTTTATTTTCCTCGTCATACTTCCAGCTGATTATCTGACCTTTATACTGGTTCTGACTTTATAAAACTTGCAGGTCTTCGAAATATTTGATTCAGCAGCTGTGGAAGTAGACGGTTCAGCAGTATCTGGAGCAGGAGTGGAAGCTTTAGACGGTTCAGGTTCAACAACCTCTTCATTTCATCATCATTTACATACTCTTCGTTTGCATTTTCCTCTTCAACATCAACTTCTTGATCATCAGTCACAAACTCTTCATCAACAGTTTCTGTATTTTGCTCATCTTCATTTAATAGACTTTGTAGATACTCAAGATTGGCTTCGGAGTAATCTACATTTAGTGTAATTGGTTGTTCTGGAATTTCAGCAGAAGACGCAAAATAATCTAACCGAATATTTTCATTAATAATATCATCATTTACATTATCCGGATTTACATTTTCATCCTCAGTTGAACCGGGGGCCCATGATGTTGTTTCTACTTGGCCTAACTCCCCCGGAACAACAGCTAGGGCCTCTAATTCGAGCACCCGGCTCTCCAACTGAGAAACCTAGCCGCCGTCTGCTCTAACTCGGTAATCCGAGAGGCCTGGACTTGAATGAAAGCAGCTTGGTCAGCAAGCATAGCACGCATCCTTGTCATATCTTCTAAGATTTATTGCAGAATGGCCGTTTGAGGTGAAGGATCAACAGGAGCAGAAACCGGTGCACCACGAGAGCGAGGATGAGGACGGGGTTCATAAGTAGCATCATCAGAATGTTGCACGTCCCCGGGCTTTTTTCCCCGGTTAGACGGCACATGCAACCGTCCTTGTCTAATCCGGCGTTGAACGCGCCAATACCAGTGAGTATTATGAACTCGGAGGCTCTCGATAGTTGCCGGAGAAGGGACATCACCATCCGAGTCTGTTGGCGTGTCATTCGGATCCACAGAAAAATTAGAATCCGTAGACGAAGATTCTTTACAGGGACAGGTTCTTCCTGTACTGGGACATCAGCAAGAGTGTCAATGTCCATGAAAGCCTCAGCTAGAGCAGCGTCCCGTCGAACAGGTACGTTCACAAAATTTACAGGATTAACCTGCGGCTGCAAAGGAAAAGTCGGATCTTCAAATTCATCATTTGCCGGAGGCATATAACCCTCATTAATAACGTGGCCAAAAAGCGGAACAACTAGAGGAGCTATAACTCCTTTGCCATAGGAGCTACAGATAACAAAATTCCTCAGGTTCATTGGCGTTTGACGAAAAGTGGCGTCTGGATTCGTCGGAAGATCAGGCAGTTGATCACTAAGAAGTAGCTGGATAAACCGTGGGTACATGATCCATTTGTCATTGTCAGCGTTGGCGTTGTCAACCATTTCACGAAACAAATACCCCGAGAAATTATAGGACTTGTTGTAAACCAGGGCCAACATTTCAGATATCGTTCGGTGACTAACCCCGTCAAACCCCGCCTTCCAGGCTGATAAGCACACAATGAGCACGTGCATCAAGAATCTCTAGACCCGAGTTAGGTGCCCCTTGCGATACTGGTCAGAGGGTACACCAGGATAGCCCATGCGAGCCATGCCTCCCACGATAAATACATTTGAAAATTGGATAAGCATATCCGGATGATCATTAAACCGGAGAACTTCGCGAATTAGATGTTCAATGATAATAATTTCGCAATCGAAGACGCTGGATATCATCCTTAGATGTGCTAATTCTGTATTTACTACCGCATTCCTCCAAAAGGGCCCCACATGATCTCTGTAAATGGTTGGGGCTGTAGTGATAGCCTAAAAGATCCGGGAACTCCTGAGGAAGTGGATCATTTGGCGAAAGGGAATGGTCGAATCCCGATCATCTTCTAAAAATGCAACGGTATTATGTTCAGGTTCGAGCAACCTTAAGAAAGCGTCTTGTCCTGCCATTTCTAAAAGAACACACAAGAAAATGTACTACAGAAGCGTTAAAATTAATTTTAAAATTAAGCAAGCTGTAGAGGGCGACACAACGACTTTGTCGCATAGGGGATGCGACATAGACATTTGTGTCGCATAGGATTAAGTTAATTAATTGAAAACCACTTAAGCGACACAGACTCTTGTGTCGCAACTCAAAGATGCGATAGAAAGGGTTGTGTCGCATTTGTCAATAATTGCGAAATTAATTAACTTAAGCGACAGAAAGACTTTTGTCGTAGAGGTATAGCGACACAACCATTAGTGTGGCAACCAAAGTCTTACAGAAAAATTGATTTGGACATGCCTGCGACACAAAGACTTGTGTCGCAAGTAGTGTCGCAACGATGAACACCAAACCTGCCCAGATCCCGATGGTCAAAAATTGGGTTTTTTTCGTAATCAACGCAACTAAGAGGTGCGGTGCAACATCAGGATCAAGAAAGTAAGGGTTTTTATCACGTTAATCACACCGAAACATATCAATTTAGCAAGTAACCGAAACCCCTAAAACCCGTATCTTTTAAATAGCGATTAAACACAAAATATGCAGTGAAAAATGTTAAAAAATATTACCAAGTAGTCAAGGAAAGTAACGTGAATAAGATTATGTGGAAGAATTGGAATAGAAACCTCAGAAAAGTAAGATCAAATCGAAAAATTGCTTGGTTTGCTTATGTCGCAAATACAAGTGCTTGTGTCGCAGTAATTAAGTGTGGTGTCTCACAAGGTTAAGACTAGTAAACAATTTAAGGTCGTAGGAGGGTAGCTTTTATACCCGAACCCTAAATAACGACATAGCCTGCGACACAGGCAGCGACATAGGCAGCGACAACACGCTTGTGTCGCATAAAGATACTTGGTGAATTTTTAATTTGATTTCGATTTTCAGAGTTCGATACTCGATTAGATATTAACTTATAGACTTGGACAAACTAAAGAAAATACAATTAAATCAACGAAAACAATAGTTATTATTAGTGACGCAGTTGAGGTAGTCTGATTAGGAATCATATCAGGATAACATGCAATTATTAGGAAATAGTAAGTGTTATTTCGATTATCAGTATATTTGGCCACTTGAAATTTACTTAGTGTATTTAAAGTACCTGTTATAAAGATTATTTCAAGACGATTATTGGTATTTTCTGACCATCTAAACATTTGTACTTAAGTATATGATTGCAACTCATGATTGAGTCGAATCACGTTGTTATTAATAACATGCATATTATATTATATAATTCACATTAAAACATACATTTGAAATCAAAACATGTTAGTAGTTTCCATATAGAGGGTGAAGGTATGGAAGTATCTTTAGAACCAAGTTAGCGGTGACAGGTCTGTACAAAGTACAACAGAGTCACATAAACAATGATTCGGGTTGAACAAACACTTGTCTGAACAGTTAAACTAGAGGATACAGGTCTGTACTTTCGTACAACAGAGTACCATAGGTTAACAAAAACCAGTACTAGGCAATCGTTGTATAGCTTTTCTTGTACATTGGTACAATATTTTAAAAATTAAGAGTGCCACGGGTACGTAATAGTTGTCCATAACTTAACATAGACTACGTACTTAAGCTCATTTCAAGAATATATTAGATGAAACCAGGTCTGTGTTGACATACAACAGAGGAGACAACTAATATATTCTCCCAGATAACACCATACAAAGACCCTAAGTATTAGATCATAACATGTTTATCATCCAAATATTAAGTCGAAGTGTGAAAATATTTCGGACATTAACGCCCTTATTTCAACTTAATGGCATACATAGTAATATGTCTTTATATAAAATAATATGCACATTTGAAAGTTAAGCTTCTTAATAACTTTAGCACAAATGCCTACCAATACATCATATGATGAAGCTAATATTTATAACAGGTATTTTAAGTATGCTAGATAAATCTACTGACAAATTAAACATAAACTTTAAAATTTCCATTTTGTGCATGTCACCTGATGTACTATCATTTCTCAAGTTGTTTACAGACACAAGTGAACGTTTATTTGGAAATGTAACAACCTTGCATTTCTTTAATACTAACAAGTATAAAGAGTGGCTGTAGCACGTTTTTTTTTTTAATCAACATATACTCCAAGTCTTTAAATTAATTTTTGACAAAAAAACCTCATCCCTATCATAGAGACAAGTTCATCAAATCGAGATCGTGAAAAAGCTTTTGTAAAAAGATCAGCGTTTTGTTTAGACGTATCAATCTGAACAAGGTCTATTAGATGTTTCTCATAGCAATCCCATATGAAATGAAACCGAATTTCAATATGTTTAGTTTTTGAGTGTTGTACGGGATTGCGTATGATGGAGATAGCAGTAGTATTATTAATGTGGATAGGAGTTAAAGTTAAGAGTAACCCGTAATCGCGCATTTGATGCTGAATCCAGAGAACCTGAGAACAGCAACTTGCAGCAGCAATGTATTCAACCTCAGCAGATGAAGTGGAGACCGTAGTTTGCTTTTTACACTGTCACGAGACCAAAAGGCTACCAAAGAACTGACATCCTCCAATCGTAGACTTTTTTTCCACATTGCAACCACCGTAGTCTGAATCGGAGTAGGCAGTTAAAGTGAAGTTATCCTCATTGGAATACCAGAGACCCAGAAATGGTCTAAATTTGAGATAACTGAATATTCGCTTAACCACCTTCATATGAGAAACTTTCAGATTTGCTTGAAATCTTGAGCAGATGGACACGGCAAACATTATGTCGGGTCTAGATGCTGTGAGATATATCAGGGATCCTATCATTGACCGATAGTCTCGCTGATTTACATCGTCTTCTTCTTCAGCCAGACCGAGTTTGTGATTTATGTCAATGGGAGTCCCAAAGGTCTTACAGTCGAGCAACTGATATTTTGTCAAGATGTCATTGACATACTTGGATTGATGAATATAAATACCTTTATCAGATTGCTCAACTTGTACACCTATGAAGAATGAAAGTTCTCCCATGGCACTCATCTCATTTGTATATCCAAAGATAATGTCATCTACATATACTTGCACAAGTAACAAATTATTTCCAACCTTTTTAATGAAAAGTGTGCTGTCAATCTGCCCTCGTGTGAATTCGTTTGCCAGTAGATGTTTGGACAGCGTTTCGTACCACGCCCTTGGAGCTTGATGAAGTCCATACAGTGCTTTGTCTAATTTATAGACATAATCAGAATGTATTGAGTCTTCAAATCCAGGAGGTTGCTTGACATACACTTCTTCACTGACCTTCCCATAAAGAAACGCACTTTTTACATCTAGTTGGTAAACTCGGAATTTCTTGTATGAGGCGTAGGTAAGAAATATTCTGATCGATTCTAGCCTCGCAACCGGAGCAAACACCTCATCATAATCAAGACCTTCTATTTGAGAAAAACCTTGTACCACTAGTCTAGCCTTGTTTCTTATCACAATACCACGATCGTCTTTCTTTACTCGAAACACCCAGCGCGTACCTACAGGATGTTGTCCCTTCGGTAGCGGAACCAAATTCCACACTTGTGGCTTTTGAAATTGATGAAGTTCATCCTGCATAGCCTCGATCCAATGAGAGTCGACTAATGCTTCCTTCACATTTTTCGGTTCAATTTGAGATAGAAAGCATGATTCAATCTCAGCTACAAGGCAAGAAGTAGAGTCGGATGCAGACGCTTTAGCCTGATTACTTGTTTGTACACCTTTAGACAAATCACCAATAATATTTTTAGTCGGGTGAGATGTGTGTACTCTTTGCTGTGGAATCTGCGGTGGCACAACCACAGAATCCAAATTGTTTAAATCTCCTCCATCTTCATTAATTTTCTTCGATTGTTCAGCTTCATCAGATTTATCCTCGGTGAAAGATAGGTGTTGTGGTATTTGAGCTTTTTCTTCTTTATCAGATAAATAAGGAATCTCAGTATAAGCTTGTGGAATAGACGTAATAGGAGCTGTTCTAGAAGTGGAAGGAGTATCTTTGTTTGAAGGTGGTGTGACTTTAGTAGAAGGACTTGATACATCTTGAAACATATCAATTCCATGCAGTAAGGTCACCACCTGGTCATCAGTCTCATCTTCAGAAAGATTAATTGATTCAAACAAAGCATCATACTGAAACAATGAGTCGGGTCCCGTGCTTTGAGGAGATTCAGTATATCTTAAACATTTAACTTCATAGTGCTCCTCAATCCGCTTCGTAGATTTATCATAAACTCTCTTATTAGGAGAGTTAACAGAATAACCCAAGAAGAAACCATCACTAGATTTTTCACCGAACTTGGCTACTCTTTCCCGTGTGTTCATGATGATACAAGGACACCCAAAAGGTTCAAGAAACTGAAGTTGGGTTTACAATTGTTAAATAACTCATAACATGTCTTATTTCTTTTCTTCACCGTCAAAACCCTGTTTAGAACATAACAGGCTGTATTAACCGCATCTGCCCAAAAAGTAATAGGCAATTTGGAGTCCGAGAGCATGGTTCATGCAGCCTCTATGAGAGTCCTATTCTTCAACGTTTTGTTCTTGAACTCAGTTCCGTTGTCACTCCGCAGTTTCTTTATCTTCAGATTGCACATATTTTCCAGTTTGTCAAACAGATAAGTTAAAATATCCGGCACCTCATCTTTAGAAGAAATGAAGTAAACCCAAGAAAATCGCGAAAAGTCGTCAGTCACTACCAAGCAGTAATAACTTCCTCCTATACTCCGTTTGCTCACTGGTCCGAAAAGATCCATATGCAATAACTCGAAAGGTGTTTCATTTGAATTCACTAATTAGACTTATGGAATTTCTTGTGTTGTTTCCCTTTGAGGCAGGAAACACAATTATCGTTTAAACCAAAAGATTGCTTTGGTACGCCTAACACAAGATCATTTTTAACAAGATAATTCATCTTGCGGAAATGAAAATGTCCCATTCGTCTTGTGACACAACAGTGAATCTTTCTCAGCAGCTTTAGACAATAAACATGTGTGCTCTGTTGATGAAACAGTACGCATATCAAGAATGTATGTGTCCTTTGACCTTGGTGCTCTCATCAGCACCCATTCCTCGGGAATGACGAATCCCGGCTTAAGAATCAAGCACTCCACATCAGTAAATGTCGTTGTATACTTCTTGTCACAAACTTGAGAGACACTAAGCAAGTTGTGATTCAATTGCTCAACAAAATTTACTTTTTCAAAACTCAGTTTCCCATTCGTGAGTGTTCCTTGACCTGTTATTTCACCTCCTTTATCACCTGCAAACGCAACATAACCCCCATTAAATGGTTTCACATCAGAAAGTAGGACTAAGTTGTCAGTCATGTGCCGTGAGCAGCCGCTATCAACATACCATTTACTATTTTGAACTTCCTCGGACTGTTGTAGGCACAATATACGAGAAGGGATTAATTAGAAGTGGAGACCCAAGCCTTGACAGACTTGGGTCTTCCAAAGTCATCTACAATAATAACATCAGTCAAAATTTTATCTTTTAACAAATCAGTTGTGTTTCCTGATGTGTTATTGTAGGATGACAGGTCATCTGTTGACCTCTTAATCTGCCAAACCTGTTTAGGTTTGGGTGGTTGCCTATCAATAGGATTGTGCTGTTTGACTGTAGGTTTACTAGGCACAATCTTATTGACTTTCTTGACCGGTAAGGGAGATGATGAGCTATGCCTCGATTGAGATTTATTAAAAGAGTTTTGTAACATCACAAAATTTGTAAGTTTTATATTTATACAAATGTATGTTATTAAATTATTATAATTGTACTTGGTGTTAAATACAAATATAGTTTATGGGTTAGGAATATAAAAGAGTTATTAGTTGAGGGGCTAAATGTATTAAGTGATGTAAGAAGAGGGTGGCAAGTGAAATTATGCCAAATATATCCCCTCCTTCTTCCAAAGTCTATGAAACTTTCATATTCATAAGAGTGTGTGTATATACGGTTTAGAGCAAAGGGAAGGAAGGGGGAGAAATCAATTGAAGCTAGGGTTCTTGAAATTGAAGGTTTTAATACCTAATTCTACATCCCTTAGGTAAGAATCATACTCTACACCCTTAATTTAGTTGTTATATGAGTTATGGGTAATGAACCCTAAATATGAAAATTTAGGGAAAGGTGGGTTATGGGTGTAGGATGATTAAAGTAATGATTTTTAGTTATTATGAACTTATAATAATGATTTCAAAGTAGAAAAGAGATAAGCTCATAATAATATGAGAATTAATAGATTGTATGTAAATGTGTAGGTAGAGGAATGTTATGGTGATGATGAATTGTTGTTGATATAAACTAACAACTAAATCATCATTAGGTGTATGTGTTTGTACATGTATAAGTATAAGGTTTACTAGTTAAACTTTAGTAAATTGAAAGGGGGTTGTAAGTAACTCTTGTATGTGTATTGACATGTATAGGTGATTGAAAGTGGAAAGGGTTGCTTTTGCTTTTGCTTAATTGGTCATTTTATAAGGTAAGTAATGGATGTATGATTTATGTTGCAATGCTTGGATTACATTGAGTAGTCAAGTATTTGCTTTTGGTATGTTGTGGATGAAGTGTGATCAATGAGATACAAGAGTAGTCAATGATCACACTAAATGGTGGAATTCAAGGGTGACTTTGAGACTTGAGAAACCTCAAATGTTATGCCTTGACACCATGGTATGGACTCTTTGAGTCAATATGTAAAGAATTGAGGATCCTTAATTCATGTTATGTTGTTATGTTAATGTTAATGTTGATGCTATACTTTCTTTTACTTACTAAGCATATTGCTTATAGTTATGTTGTTTATGTACGTAGGTGAGCAAAGTGGGGCAAGGGGTGATTTGGGGAAGAAGCCTAAAAGAGAATAGTGGTGGGCTTGCTACATCTTGTAGTAAGTAATCCTTTTGAATCATGATCTTGATGCATAGAAACACCTAAATCGTGTAGTTATTACTTTTGTACATGGTCGACTTTGTAACGATATACATTATGTAAATAATGATGTTGGACATATATTGGGTTGAAATAATCACTTTCAAAATGTTGATTATGTTAAATGGTTGAAGTTCTCTAAAGGGGTCAAAATGGTTCTTCCAATGGGTCATGTTGTTAAAACTAGCCGAAGTGATGGTTTGGACATTTTGATATGTATGGTTATGTTGAGATATGCAAAATGAGTGATTGTAAAGTGGTAGTAATTGTTGAATCAAATTGATGCCAAGAATTAGTTCAAAAAGTACCCAAATAGCCATTTTTCGGATTTAAGTCCAAAACCGTCATTAGCGTGAATTTTAGAAAAGTGCCAATTGGGAAACCTTTATTATGTCATATGAAAGATATCTGCAAAGTTTCGTGCCTTGATTCTAAACGAGTCAAAACTTATGCGCGTACAAAGTTGAGTCAAAAACCTGTGTTTTTCTGAGATTCAAATCCAACCACAAATACGCGATCCCAGAAGATAGCTAGGACCGCGTATTATAAAGGAAAAGTTTTCTGTTTAAAAACCAAGCATGAATACGCGATCCCAGTAGCATGCTAGGATCGCATAACACTGAAGAAAAGTTTCTGTTGTGATTTCATGCACAAAAACGCGATACCAGTCTATAGCTAGGATCGCGTAATAGTGAAGCAAATTTTCTGGTTTGGTTTTCAGTACAAGTACGCGATCCCAGACCTATGCTAGGATCGAGTATTTTTAAAGGGATTAAAAAAAAGTTTAGGGGCGTTTCAAGTTGGTATCCACCATTAGTGGGTATTTGCACTTAGACCATTTTCGTTGATGATTGAGCATGATTTAGAATTGTTAAACGTAAAATGTTATGATTGTGTAGTTAACGAGTTGTCAAAATTTATGAACCGAGATGTTAAGTGATAACCTTAGAGACATACGAATGTAATGTGATAAGTATTACGCCTGGCCAACGTAATAGTTATCACATGACCTTGTATGGAGCTAAGGAAGTCGCGAAATGTCAAGAGGATTAAGTTAAGACGACTCTTAACTAGTAGATGATAAAGGATAGTGATAAAGTAGATATGTAAAATGTCGAATTGAGTATGAATTAATGTGATGTGTCTATTTCAGCACTATAATGAGTGATCAAGAAATGAGAACGATAGAGGGGCCGAGTCATCAAGACAAGGCCAAGAATGCTAGCAATGAAAGTGATAGAGATAGATCTGAGACTCCACCTCATGCATCTAGGACTTCTAGGTCCGAATTGAGAGACCTTATAGCTGAAGAAGTCACCACTGCACAAGAGAGGTCTCTTCCTCTTTTATTAAGTAGGATTACTGAGACGATTAGGAATGTTGTCACTGAAGAGTTTCAGAAATGTAATGAAGAGACTGTTGTTGAAATGCCAAACCGTGAAAATGTAGTCCAAGTGGAACGACCAAAGTTTGCCTATAAGGACTTTTTCGCGTGTAAACCACCGGAACATCATGGGGATGACAGTCCCGTTTTACTTCAATTCAAATATAACTTGAACAAGCTTTGAATTATTACTGAGAAGTTGCGGAATAACACTCAATAATATTAGAAAGATCAAAGATAAATATTTAGAATAATAAATAACGAAACACAAATATTAAAATGAAAGCCTCAATCTTATTAATATGAATAAGACGAATACACTTTTGTATTAGGGTTTACACCTTGAAGCTGCGCTATTTTATTCACTAATTTCGTATATCTTGATCTAGGTTCTAAGGATCTCTATTTATAACATATAGAGTCCTGTACAATCTCCTATTATTATGGAATTAGATAACTTCCATAACAAACTCATTCTTATCACAAAGTCATAAACAGTGTTAACTACCACATTTGAACATTCAGTGGAAACAAACTTCCATCAGTGGTAACTGCTTCATTTATGAATTCAAGTAACAGTGTTAACCACTATAAAATACACTAACAGTTGTAATTACATAAACAGTGGTAACTACTTAACAAAATTAACTATCAGTGTTAATCCTTGTAGTAGTTGTAACTTCGATTCTTCAAGCAGTTGTAATCTTCACCATCAGTGTTAGTCTTCAACCTTCAGTGGTAATCTTCAACCTTCAATGGTAATCACTTTGTATCTCCAGTTTTAACAAACAGTGGTAATCTAAACCTGAATCAGTTTATCCTAACAATCTCCCCCTAAACTTAATATGTCATCTACAACATTAAGTTTCTTCTAATTCTCCATTATAATTTCTTGAAGATGCTTTCAAAACTATTTCTTTGCCTTCTTTCCCAATTGTTCTTTCTTATGTATCTGATTTAAAATCATGTACACCAATTCTTTAGCAACATCATTACATACAGAAGAATGTAATTTAGCTAACCTCAAACTCCTCAACAAACTCAGATTCATATCATACTCTCTATCTGTGAGCATATACAAAATCTCACCATCTTCCAAAACAACCTGGTGTATTCCAGACACCTCTAAATACATCCACATCTTCACAGTCTTAAATGTACCAAACTGAAAGGGATATTTTTCTGGTTCAAACATCATTCTGATCCAATCCCATGTAATTCTTTCAAGAATACTGTCAAACCTTTTCTCATTCAATTTCTTCTCCTTTCCTATCTCATATAACCTTTCAACTTCCACCCTGCTCAATCTCCTAAAGATTTCCTTCACTGTTCTCCAAAAAGATTCACTCCCATCTACTCTAACAATTTTAATCTTCTCCTCCTTCTTAGGTATCAGCAGTTTAATTACCATCCAATCAACAATCTCTGGCAAATCCCATGTTATTGGCTCTGCAGCAACTGGATGTATAATCATCAAATCATTCAATTTCCCTTCATCTCTCTGCAAATCATTAACCACCTCTTCCTATTCTTTCTTTTTCTTCAACTCCTTTTCCTTTCTCTGATTTTCTTGATAAGGCACAAAGATATCTCTTTCATATGCCCTGGCCATCTCTTGATATGTCATTTTCTTTAACACCCCAGCAGGGATTGTGCACTTCAACTTGTTATATAAGTCTCTTCTTTTCTGTGCAATGGTCATTGTCTTGCTTGCTTTCTTCATTCTTGCTTGCTCAGCCTTCTTCTTCTTAACTTGACCCACCAAATACTC
Source organism: Gnaphalium uliginosum (assembly GCA_963930675.1). Lineage (NCBI taxonomy): Eukaryota > Viridiplantae > Streptophyta > Magnoliopsida > Asterales > Asteraceae > Gnaphalium > Gnaphalium uliginosum. The sequence continues at coordinate 26,996,572 of OZ005682.1, forward strand.
AACAGATTCTTCTTTCTCCTTTCTTAACATCCACTCATCAAACCTATTCACTTCCTCCTTTGTCATCATAACAAATCTACCGGGCTCAACCTCAACTCTTATCAAACCAGTTCCCATTTCGGCATTCAGTTCATCCTGTAGCCTCTGTGCATATTCTTCATCATTTGCAGTAGCAGCAGGCATTTGTTTTGATTTCTTTTTAGGCTTAGGCTCTTCCACTAACTTGCCTTTCCCTTTATCCTTTGGGTCAATGTGAGGTAAATCCCTTTGGAATGTAGGTGTTGCAGCAGGCTCTCGGATTGTGAAACCAGGCAAATATGGTACACTTTTCTTTCTGCTAAACTTCTGAGCAAACCTATCTGCAGCAACCTCTTGAATCTTTTCAGCTTCAGGCTTATTTACCTCTTCTCCTTCATCATCTGCCCTTAACTGTTCTGTTTCATCACCCACAATAACCTCTGCAGTCTTAGATACCACCTCTATAACCTCAGTCTCATCTACTGACTCCCCTGCTCCATTCACATTTTCTTCCAGTACAATCTCCTCATTCACCTCCTCAGATTCATCAACACCCTGTTCATTCTCCCCCTTTCTGAATGCATCTTCTGAGGATTCAGGGGAAGAGAGAACAACTCTGGCTTGTTGCACAGGGACAGATCTTTTGTATTGATCATCAATTATGTAGTACTTCTTACCCTGCTTCAAGCACTTCAGCACCACTGTTTTTAAATCATCTATTTCTTCTTGCTGTTTCTTGATGATTCTCTTTTGCCTCACCACCTCCTTCCACATAATGTCTAGCATATCCGTCAATTTTTGATAGTTCATACTAGCCTCATCACCTTTAGGATGTGACTCCCTAGGTGAATCATTGACAGAATTACCAGCTGACTCATGCCTAGCATGATCATCAGATGACCCTCTGTTCTTGGTACTGGGTCCACCAAAATCACCTTCTTGCAAAGGATCATGTTCTGGTGTTGCCTCTGTTTGGGTCTTATTTATGTTACTTCTGTCCTGCTCTGCCATTTGGCCAGAAGCAGTAGAAGCAGCCCTCCCAGAATGGTTATCCCACTCCTTATAGACCACATGCTGTGTTGATTCATTGGACTGAGACACCTGAGCAGCAAGAGCCTCAGATGCCTGTGTGTTAGCCCTTTTGGCTTTAGCAGTGGTTGGTTTGTGGGTCCCTTGTTTTCTTTTGGTACCCCCAACTGTTGTGGGTTGAGAGATGATGGGTATGTCAACTCTCTCAGCAGATGGTTCAGCAACAGTGGGTGTAACTGCAACTGTGGTGGAGGGTGCAGGAAGCATTGAAGAAAACAATGCTGTAACCCTCCCAGAAAATTTGGAGTCTCTCTTCATATTAGAAAAAACTTTAGGTTTGTGAGAGAGAACACCAATGATAGTATCCTGTGCAGGCAAATTTGAGATTTGTTCATTTAAAAGTAACTGCACAAACCTAGGATACATCAAAAAATTTAATTTTGGTTGCTCAATATTCCTGAGCATACCAGAAAAAATTAGGTTAGAAAAATTGTATCTTTGACCAGTGGCAAGACAAACAATTGCATAAGCAATGTTGCTTCCAAACTGTTCAAAAGATGACCGTTTTGATGAGAGGCAGTGTAAAATGGTGTGTATTAAAAACCTCCATTGATGGGAGAAAAGAGTCTTTTGAAACGTAAAAGTATCTAAAGGACCCTCATAACCCATCAAACGAAAATTATCATACAAAGTTTGATTAGATAACGAAGTTATACCTGCCTCATCATCGAGTTGTAGAGAAGCACGAACAGAGGCTTCAGTGATAACTATCCTGGTGTTGGCCACCATGGAAACTATGCTCTTAGTCCCCTGTTCGTCTTCAATGGTTGCATTTACCCAAAAGTCATTAATGTGATCTTTGGAGACTCTGGGTGATACTGTAAGAGCATGATAGATGTGAGAGGCACGAAGGAAATCATTAATTTGGATGAAGTCCTGTGCCTCTTTGGGTTTCAGCAGATAGGCGATCATATTATGATTCTGCCCTATTGCAAGTGATGTCGAAGAGGAAGTGGAAGCCATTGATGTACAATCGAAGTGTAGTTGAAGGTTTAGTGGGTGATTGATTGCTTAAGCGCAAGAGTTTAGTGGGTGATTGAGAGCATATTGAAAGACGACAAGTGTTTGGGTTTATATACTGTTCAATTTAGGTCAGTGGAAAAATCCCCAATTTTAACGCTAACAGTGTTAATCGAGTGAAAAGTATCACAAACAGTGGTAACGGAGAAATGGCACTAACAGTGATAACTGTCCAAACACCGGGGTTTCATGCGCTTGCCCATCTTACTTATTTACACTAGCAGTGCTAACTTGTATAAGCAGTACTAACTGACCAAGGCAGTCACAACTTAATACAAGCAGCACTAATAGTCGCACTATAAAGTAAAGAAAGCAGTACTAACTTTTTTTTTTTTTTTTTTTTTTAACTGAGTAATAACGCCAACGCAAGCAGTGGTAACACCCTTTAAGCAGTACTAAGTCTCCAAACCGTGGAAATTAGACCTGCGCAGTGTTAACTAAAAACAAGCAAAAAAAATACAAGTATACAAACAGTACTAATTACCAAAGGCAGTGGTAACTTGTTTCAGTATTAACACTGGCAGTGTTAAAAGTAACTAACAGTACTAATAATACTTGGCAGTGTTAAAATACGCCAGCAGTGTTAACACGAACAGTGATAATTAGGATATCAATATCAATCCCAAGTTTAAGCACTTAAAAAAGTTATTAGGTCAAAGATAGTGAGAAAAGTTAAGACAGATTCATCAATCCAATGCTGGTAACCAAAAATGTAAATCTGCCCACATCAAAAGCTTTGGTAAACAGATCTGCATATTGATTATCAGTATGAACTTTAAAAATTTGTATAAGCCTTTTCTCATTACAATCTCTAATAAAATGATATCGTATTTCAATGTGCTTAATTTTTGAATGTTTAACAGGATTGTTTATGATACTGATAGCAGAATTATTGTCAATAAATATAGGTGTTTTAAGAAAAGTCAAACCATAGTCTAACATCTGATTCTGAATCCATAGCACTTGAGCACAGCAGCTAGCAGCAGCAACATACTCAGCCTCTGCTGTTGATGTAGACACAGTGGATTGCTTCTTGCATTGCCAGGAGACTAACCTTTCTCCTAAAAATTGACAACCCCCTGAAGTAGATTTCCTATCCAAATTTGCACCTCCATAGTCACTGTCTGTGTAAGCAAGCAGATCAAAAGAACTGTTCTTTGGGTACCAAAGGCCTAGTTTTGGTTGGCCTTTTAAATACCTAAAGATTCTTTTCACTGCATGCAGATGTGACATCTTCGGATTGGATTGGAAACTTGCACACACACACACAGCAAACATGATGTCTGGTCTGGATGATGTCAGATACATGAGGGAGCCAATCATTGATCTATAAAGATGGACATCAACATCCTCCCCTTCAAGATCTGCATGTAATGCTTTGTGTGTCTCCACTGGTGTGCTTGCCACCTTGGCGTCCTTGTAGCTAAACCTCTCCAGAATGTCATTCACATACTTACTTTGATGAATGAAAATCCCATCCTTCTGCTGTTTCACTTGTAATCCCAGAAAGAAGGTTAATTCTCCCATTGAGCTCATCTTGAACTTGTCATGCATCAAAACTTCAAATTGCTTGCACAGACTGTCCCTTGTAGAGCCAAAGATGATATCATCTACATAGATTTGTACTAGTAGGATATCATTCTTAATTCTTTTGGTGAACAAGGTCTTGTCTATTGCACCCCTTGTGAAGCCATTCTTCAGTAGATACTCTGATAAAGTGTCATACCAGGCTCTTGGTGCTTGATGTAAGCCATAAAGAGCTTTATCCAGTCTGAGCACTTTATCAGGGTACTTTGAATCTTCAAAGCCTGGAGGCTGGCATACGTAAACTTCCTCTTGAATAGTGCCATACAGAAAGGCAGTCTTCACATCCATTTGATAGACCTTGAATCCTTTGAAAGAGGCATATGCCAGGAACAGTCTGATAGCTTCAATCCTAGCCACAGGAGCAAACACCTCATCATAGTCAATCCCTTCTTCCTGTGAATACCCCTGGGCTACTAATCTAGCCTTGTTCCTGATCACTATTCCCCTTTCATCTTTCTTGTTCCTGAACACCCATTTTGTGCCAATTGCTCTTTTGCCTTTGCGTAGATCCATCAAGGTCCATACTTCCTGTACTTTGAATTGAAGCAGCTCCTCTTGCATAACTTCAATCCAACTTGGATCCTTTAGAGCCTCTGTTACCTTCTTTGGCTCCATCTGAGATATAAAACAGGCATATAAAGAAGTGTGGAGTCCTTCTCTGATATTCTGAGTTGATGCCTTGTTTGTACAGGTGTGCCAATATCACCAATCACATTTTCTAGAGGATGGTCTCTATGAACATGATAGTGTGATGTTGATGATACTGACATCTCAGATTCTAAGTTTGTTATATTCACATCCAGATCTGGTTGTTGTGTATCTGATGTGATTCTTTCCCTAATCTGCCTTGAGGGAGTGAAAATGTCATCCATGATTCTCTGTTCTACAGCTGATAGATCAGTTGAAGCTGCAGCTGCCTTATCCACATTGACACTCTCACTTTCTTCAACATCTTCTTCTAAAGCTGGCATATTAGGATCATCAGGCAAGTCTGTTGATGTTTCTGAACTCTGTGTGGACTGCTGTGAAGTGGAGTCAAATACTGCTGGTGGATCAGGTGACCAAACAGGAAATACAACATATTCCTGTGGTTTGTTTTGCTGTGCAGTTGGTATATCTGTTGATGAAGTACTTGTACCTGCATGTATACTTGCACTTGATTGCACATTTGTATATCTGAAAGCATGGGTTAGTGCATCAATATCAAACAAAGATTTTGGTCCTTTTCCTACAGTATTTTCAGTATATTCATTAAATGTGATATCCATTGACTCCTCTATGATTATGGTCTTTTGGTTGAAGACTCTATAAGCCTTACTTTGAATAGAGTAACCAACAAAGAGACCTTCATCAGCCTTACTTTCAAACTTTCCTAAATGACTTTTGGTATTTAAGATGGTACAAGGACACCCAAATGGTTTTAAGAAACTAACCAATGGTTTTCTCTTAAAAAAGAGTTCATATGGTGTCTTGTTGTGAGGCTTGACAACTAATACCCTGTTTTGGACATAACAAGCAGTGCTAACTGCTTCTGCCCAAAAAGACATAGGTAATTTAGACTCAGCTAACATAGTTCTTGCAGCCTCAATTAGTGTCCTATTTCTCCTCTCAGCTACCCCATTTTGTTGTGGAGTCCTAGGTGCACTAAATTCTCTCTTAATACCTTTGTTTTCACAGAATTTATTCATCTCATAATTTTTAAATTCTGTACCATTATCACTCCTAATGATTTTTACTTTGAGATTCATTTGGTTTTCAATCTTAGCTATAAATGATCCAAGTGTTTCACCTGTTTCATCTTTTGTCCTAAGGAAGAATACCAAGCTAAATCTAGTAAAATCATCAATTACTACCAAACAGTATAATTTCTTCCCTATACTGCTTATGTGTGTTGGTCCAAATAAGTCCATATGTAGTAAGTGTAATGGTGAAAAGTTTGTGTTCACAATTTTGAACTTAAAAGAAGACTTGTGTTGCTTGCCTTTTGGGCAGGCAACACAATGATCATCACATGAATATACCTTTTCATGTAAACCTCTAACAAGTTTGCTTTTGACAAGCTTATTAATGGTCTTATAATTCATGTGACACATCCTTCTATGCCATAGTTCAGATTCATTTATAGTTGCTTTGCTTATAAGACAGTTTAGTTCAGGTTGAGGTTCCATATTTGCTAAGTCACACTTATATACATTATGCTTTCTAGGAATTCTCATTAAAATCATATTTTCAGGTATTTTAAATTCCTTGAAAAGTATAAGGCATTCAGTGTCAGTAAAATGAACTGGGTTCTTTTTATATGTGATTTGACTCACACTTAGCAAATTGTACCTCAGTTGTTCAACAAAATACACATCCTCAAAACTTATCTTATTGTTGTGCACTGTTCCTTTGCCTGTGATTTTTCCTCCTTTGGGATTGCTTCTAAAAGCTACATATCCTCCATCAAATGATTTGAAGTCCTGCAGCATTTTCCTATCCCCTGTCATGTGCCTAGAGCAGCCACTATCCATGTGCCATAAGTTTGCTGGCTTGCCCTGCACATCAAATTGAAACTATAATTAGTTTCTCTTGGGAACCCAAACCAATTTGGCTTTGGGTTTCCCATGTGCATTCACAAAGTCAACTTTCTTGAAGATTATTGATTGTGATGCACAGTTGGTATTTGGACCTTTTGATTTATCAGTTTTAATTGGTGTCCAAATCCAACTTATTTTAGGCTTAACAGTGGAAATTGATCTAACAGTGTTAACTGTTTTATCAATCTTACTAACAGTGTTAATATTGTTAACACTGACAGTTTTAGTTTTTACCACTGTTTTTGCCTTGTTACTATTGGCTAATTTTCTAGTTAATACTGATGCAGTAGAAATAGCTGTATCAGTCAACTTATTAGCCTTGACAATTTTCTTCTTGGCAGTAGTAATGCGATCAATTTTTTATTTAAAATTTTGCTTATTGATCATATCAGTTCCTGTCCATGGTTGTTTTCTAATCCTTTGAAGATTCTTAGGATTATAATAACAATCATGTTGAAGATGATTGTTTCTGCCACATGTAAAGCAAGATTTCTCCTTTACCACTGTAAAATTCTTTCTCAACTTTTGTGAAACCATTTGGTTCCAATTTCTTTGATTTCCTCTGGGTTTTAATTTGTGAGAAAGTGGTAATTGAGAAATTTTGGTTTTACATTTACAGTCAGCACAGTCAATATTTATAGATTTTACATTATTAGATTTATTAACTGTTTTAACTGAATTACTAATGTATCCTAGACCAGCTCTAGATTTATTAGCAGTGGCTTTCATGTTTTCCAAATTATTCTTTTTCTTTTCCTGAAACATTTTCTTACCCTCTTTTAGTTTATCACTGTTGAGTTCTAAAACTAGACCAGTATCTGATTTCTTGATATTCTCACATGATTTTTCAGAATTTAGGCTATCAGTTGTTTCAGAATTAGAATTGTTATTATTTTCAGATGAATAATCCAGTTCATCTTCCTCAGTCCATTCTCTAATTTCAACCTTATCAAAGTCAATTTTATTATCCAAGTTATAACTGGATCAACCTTTGTAACATCAACTGTTATTCCTTCCTTTAACTTATTTAAATTTAAATCAGTTTTAGGAGGAAAATAATTGTTATTATAAGGTGGGGAAACAGAATTATATCCTAACCCAGTTTTTATCTTGTCATGAATTTGAGATTTGATAATTTGATTTACACTTTTAGAAGCATGTTCAAGATCACTTACTGTTAATTTTATATTATCTCTTTCACAAGTGACCTCTACTAATTTCTGATTTATTGCTTCTAACTTATCTTTTAACACATCTCTTTCCCATCTGGCATACTTAAGATCATATTCATATTGAGTTACATTCTTTTCATATGCCTTTATTTGATTTTCCAAGTTTTCTATTGCAGCTGTAGTATGTCTACTTTTAATCTCACATTGCTTAAGTTCCTCACAAAATTTCATATTATAATCTCTATAATGTTTAATAGTTTATTTGCATACAGGAGAACATAATTTTATTTGTACCTCATAAGGAACCTCTGATGGCTTGTTTTCTTTAGCAATGGCCATTAAGGCTTGATTCTTCACTTCATGTTCTGCTTGATCACTCCAATCAAATTCAAGCCCATCTTGTGAAATTAAAGCATTTGATGTACTCTCCTGCAATGGTACATTCCTTCTCTGAATTCCATTGCTTCCTGCTCTCTGCCCAGTCTGCTCTTGCCTCTGACTTCTACATTCTCTTGCAAAGTGCCCCATTTTATGACAATTGAAGCACTCTACCTTGCTTTTGTCAAACCAAGCAGCATCATTCCTTTGGTTTACAAAGTTATTTCTTCCTGTCCTTTGCATAAACCTTTTGGCTCTTTGAGTAATCAAAGTAATTTGCCACTTGATATCCATCTCCTCCAGATCATCAGAATTTATCTGCTCCAAATCTTCATTAGTAAGTGAAGAGTTCACATTACTAGCAAAGAAAGATTCTAATATTTGATCATTTGAGTTGTTTTGAGATGTTCCAACTCCTGCAGCAATATAAGCAGATCCTTGTTGATTTGAATCAACTTGAGATCCACTTACTGACATAAAAGCAGCATTATGATTGTTTCCTACAGCCTGCTTTTTGCTTTCAACTTCTGGCTCAAAGTTTCTCAGATCATTATAAATATCTTCAAGCTCCTTCATCTCCAAATCTGCACTCTGTCTTAAACCTACAGTGTAGATTGTCCATTCTTCACTTAATGATCTCAGAAACTTCCTGTTCAGATCATTTTTATCAGTTTTTACCTTGTGATTTTCCAGGTCTCCAACAAGTTTTGAAAACCTGTCAAAGGTTTGAGTTAGAGTTTCAGTTTTTGCAGAATTAAAGTTCTCATATTGTTGCTTTAATAGAGTTCTTTTGTTCTTCTTGGTGCTGTCATTACCACCAAATCTCTTCTCAATAGCCTCCATGAGTATTTTAGCATCATCACATGCTTCAAATCTTCTTTGGTACTCATTAGGCATTGACAGCAACAATGTGCTGAGGGCTTTAAATTCTATAGATCTGACTTTTCTTTCTGCATCAGTAGTTGGTGGTGGTCTCTGTTGCTTGACACCATCACCATCTACTGTAACTGGAGGACCATTTACCACAACTTCCCACATCTGATAATCTGTGAGAAGCATATATTGTTTGATTCTGATTTTCCACAGATCAAACTCATCAGGCCTGGGCATAGGGATTTTAGTGACCTGGATTCCTTCATTGTTTTCTGTTGCCATTGAATTCAATACTTAATCACAAACTACACCTAAAAAATTAATTTAATCTTAAATTCCAGATCTTTCTGTATTCAAAACTTTCCACGCTCTGATACCACTTGACAGTCCCGTTTTACTTCAATTCAAATATAACTTGAACAAGCTTTGAATTATTACTGAGAAGTTGCGGAATAACACTCTATAATATTAGAAAGATCAAAGATAAATATTTAGAATAATAAATAACGAAACACAAATATTAAAATGAAAGCCTCAATCTTATTAATATGAATAAGACGAATACACTTTTGTATTAGGGTTTACACCTTGAAGCTGCGCTATTTTATTCACTAATTTCGTATATCTTGATCTAGGTTCTAAGGATCTCTATTTATAACACATAGAGTCCTGTACAATCTCCTATCATTATGGAATTAGATAACTTCCATAACAAACTCATTCTTATCACAAAGTCATAAACAGTGTTAACTACCACATTTGAACATTCAGTGGAAACAAACTTCCATAAGTGGTAACTGCTTCATTTATGAATTCAACTAACAGTGTTAACCACTATAAAATACACTAACAGTTGTAATTACATAAACAGTGGTAACTACTTAACAAAATTAACTATCAGTGTTAATCCTTGTAGCAGTTGTAACTTCGATTCTTCAAGCAGTTGTAATCTTCACCATCAGTGTTAATCTTCAACCTTCAGTGGTAATCACTTTGTATCTCCAGTTTTAACAAACAGTGGTAATCTAAACCTGAATCAGTTTATCCTAACAAAGGAGTCGGATCCCATCAAATGTCACAGGTGGATTTCTGAAGTTGAAGGGGCATTCGAAATTTGTGAATGCCCAAATAGATTGAAGGTTGTTTATGCTGCGAGTTTGTTAAAGTCTCGTGCAAAAGAATGGTGGGACGTTCAACGTCAAACCATGGGTCGAAAGTTGTTAGTAATCTTACATGGGAGGATTTCAAGAAGATGTTTGGAACGACTTTCTCTCCGGAAGCCGAATTAGTAAAAATCCGTCGTGAATTCCTTTATATGAAGCAAACAAATGAATCGGTAAATGAACTAGCTGGAATTTTTCCTGATAGGGCACGTTTTTGCCCAGAGTACACTGAGAATCCAAGACGACTTATGAACCATTTTCATGAGGTGTTGAAGAAGGACATTCGTCAGTTTGTTGACCCGGATAGATGGACGAAGTTTGAAGATTTTGTGAACGAAGCCCGAAAGAGAGAAATTGAAACAAAGAGGGATGATGATACGGTTATAAAGAAAAAGGTTGAACAATCTGTGGGTTCATCTAAAAAGTTTAAGCCTAGTGTTAGTGGAAAAAGGGAGGAGAGGCGGGAGCCGCTTGAATGTCGAAAGTGCCATAAAAAGCACTATGGGGAATGTTTAGCAGGAACGAAATCTTGCTATCAATGTGGAAGGGAGGGACATATTGGGCGTGATTGCCCTGAACCAATTCGCGTATGTTTTAACTGTCTGGAACCGGGGCACATAAAGTCTGAGTGTCCTAGATTGAAGAATCCCGCTACTCTCCCCTCATCCCGCAAGAATGTTGATAAAAAGATGGTGGTGCCACCAAAGTCAAAAAGTCATTCCTTCCAACTCACCGCTGATGATGCTAAAGATGCCCCCGATGTCTTGATAGGTACCTTTCTTGTAAATTCTAAACCTGCACATATATTGTTTGATTCGGGAGCTTCTCGATCGTTTGTGTCTGAAAAGTTTTGTCAAGATTTTCCCATTCCTCTAAGTGAGTTAAACACCCCATTAGATGTAGAAGTTTAAAAGTATCATCAAAAAAGTTTCGCAAAAAAAATCATACATTAAGAAAATACTAGTATTGCTAAATAGGACTACTTATAATCTCTGTTTACATTACCAATCAATTTTACATGTGTACCAATAATATTAGAAGGCTTAAATCTAGGCATAATTTAGTTTTCCCAATTATATTTGTTAACTCATGACCCGAAATTTTAATTTTTAACTCGTGACTCAACTCGACTCGTAATAGTCTCTATTTTATAACAAATATATATATATATATATATATATATATATATATATATATGTTTCAGTTCATTTGAGAAAAAAAAAGACGAGAACTACGAGAACCAATCCGTACCGTTGATTTGTTCTGATCACTTTGTAACTTGACAAGGGTATTTTAGTACTTTACATGTTTCATTTATTGACCTGCAAAAGCAATTCCCATCGATTTCTCCTCTCCTGCTGTTACAAAACTAGGTAACCTCCAAAGTTTTAACATATATTTCCAAATTCTCAGCCTATAAAATTTCATTCGGACATTTCATTCTTAAAACTTTGACACAATTTTATTCCACATATAGTATTTATACTCAGGAATAACTACTAATGATTTCGATACAAGAATGTGAGGCTCAACAACACACCGATAGAAAATCTGATGATTTGATTCCAAATGTTCAGAATAGTGATCACGTTTTATCTGATGATGAAGAAGGTAACTATGTACATTAACTATTTCACAAACTCCTATCATAGTGTTACAAAATGTTATGCTCATGGTTTTGATCACTGCTTGATATTTGATCATTTAAATACACACCCTGATGTTATTTTCTTTATTGAATTTTGTATGGTGATTACTTGTTCATAGGAAATGTTACATAAAAGATTTAATTAGCAGGTTTTTGAATTGAAAAGTTTGCAAAAAAATATATGTATATGAATATGTTCTTACCTAAGGATTCAATTTTTTTGGTAATCAAATATCGTTTTTATTGATTAGAGCATGCACATGAACATGTTACGTCGATCGTTGGTTGATGTTTGGTTGCCAGTAATGACATATGTCATACTTCCTCATCTTAAGTTTAAATTAATCTTACGAATACATGGTAAATTGTCCGAATTTTTCCCATTGTTTAGGTGATGAGTACCGGTTATTAGGTGATGAGTACCGGTTATTAGTAGAACCGCAAGTTACTAGCGGTCATGAGACACCCGATGGAACTAGGGTTTGGATTCCGGATGTACCCGTTGAATTTATGTCACACCCCCAAAACGGTTAACGTTGGTCAGCGGAAGCAGTTGTGTACGGAGATGGGGGCGTGACGTGAGCATTGGACCATACATTCACAGAGCATATGATTATCGCAGAACAAAATAATTAAGATGCCATAAATATAGTTATTACAAAAGCTACGACCTTGAAAGTCGTATTAATAGTATTCTTGAAATACATCAGTTTAAATAGTCACCATCTAAATATTCAGGATTTCGTAATTATGTTTCAAAAGTGGCATCCTAATTCGTCTTGGGAGGTTGTCATTCCAATATGCATGCAAATCTTACATGAGCGCTAATTCTCTGAAAAACATAGTAGAAATCGTCAACAACAATGTTGAGTGAATTCACAGGTTTATTATCGTTGTTAAACCAAATTGTTTGTAAACTGTTCACGTACAAGTCAAAAAGTGATCAAACTAATGATCAAATATAGTTTTCGTTTTCGTTGACATACAAGTCAAATAAGTTTCATATTCGTTGGAATTTATCCAAACGTTTTGTTGGAAACGCATTTCCTATATAGTTGTTTGTAGGAAGACATAGACGGTGATCCCCCAAAAGGTGAGCTAAACCTTACGAGTTAAAGTAACACAACCATACCCTATAACCAAACCACGACACCATTCGTTGTTTGCCTAATCGGACATATAAATATACGCTCCGCTCTTAGTTGAAGGGACGTCACCCCGATAGTACTATCCGTATATTCAGTGGCTAGAGTCACCTAGCTAATGGTTATAGTTTGTAGCCATAAGGTCTTCTATGCACTACATCGTTAGCCATGGATCGTACTAGGATTCGTTGTCATGTTCCCCAAAATAGTATGAAAAAATCATTTCATAAACAAATAGTGTTGTGAAATCGTATGAAAACATTCATAGGAAACTAAGTTTTCGCATAGAGTATCAAAACAGTTGCTATGTTTTCCACCCCTATTTTAAAAGCAGTAAAGTAAAAGTAGTGGCTTTGAACTCACCTCGTGAGCTAAGTGTGAGAGCTAGCAAAGCGGCTGCCCAAGTAAGGTCTCTTAACGTCCTAAACGCAAGAGTTTGTTTATATAAGTAGTTGGCTAACTGTCAAACCATGTTAGCTGTTCACTCGTTTCGAAATACGTTGGTGACGTTTTCGGGATAATAATACTTGATGATATTATTATTATTCATGTTTCGTTGTAAGCTTTACAATTTGCATGTAGATTTCGGTTGTTACGTAAGTCAAACACTTAGTGAATTAAGATTTCAACATTCTATTTTTATTGACACTATTGGCGACACTAGGGTTGGCGACACTGGTGTTTGCGACACTGAGGGTTAGTGTCGCAAGTGTTGCGACACTGATGTCTGATCAGATTTTCCAATTTTGGTTCAAGTGTCCTAAGTGTCGGTTTTTCGTTCGGTTTATGTTTTCAAGCCTCGTTTTGGTCAAAGTACATAGTAAGTTACCCAAACCCATTTAGTTCACAAATAGTTGACCAATCTGGACACATGCATCAAGTTTGAATTTTTGGGAAAAATCTACAAGTTTTCAGAGAAAGTCATTCAAATGACATTTGTACCTAACAAAATTTGTGAGATTTTTCCGAAAACCTCATGTCGTTTGGAGTTGTGTAGCTCGAGTTATGGACTCGAGTAGTTGACACAAAAATCTTACCATCAGGTCAGTCCGGCGCAATGTTTTTGTAAATTCGTGTTCGGGTATCAAACGGACTCCAAAAATTATGAAACCAGTTGGAAAAGAAAGCTAACATCTTGAACTTAAGTTTAGACTCTTGAACCGACCATTTTGGTTAAGTTTTGAATACGAAACTTTCGGGAGAAAGTCGTACAAATTTCTGGACAGGAATGCATGTTGTACTTTTGGCTTGTTTAGTTGTACAAAAATGTTTTTGGTGTATATTTTTGCATGATCTTTAGAGAGTGAACTCTTAACATGTTTGTTTACTAAATCCATAAAAGAAAATGAGAAGAAATGGTTTCCTTACAAGACTTGAGAGCAGATTTTTGAGTGAGATGAGCTTGGTGATGCTTTACTTGCTTGTTTCCTTGCTAGAACTTGAAAGAACTTGAGGTGGTGATATGGTGGTTGTGTGGTGGAGATATGGTGGAGTTGTGGTGGGGGTTGAAGGTTGAAAATCTCAGCAAAATGGAGAAGTGTTTGAGTGTGGGTAAAAGAGAGAGAGTGTGTGAAAGGGAGGAGTGTTGAATGAGGTAAAATGAGTGAAGGTTTGAGTGTAATACACTCAAATAAGTGAGGGGGAGGATATGCATTGTCTTGGGCAGATTTTTCTAGTGGGTCCCACCCCATGTGGGTGTGTTAAATTTGTTCCCCAATTTACGTTACGTATTGTGGTCGTTTACCCGTTAATCGCGTGTACGTTTTAACGCGTTCGTTCGTTTAATTTGTTATCGGTTATTACGCGTTAATTTCTTTCGAAGTATTATTTCAAATACTTTATTTTATGTTTTAAAAATGTTCTTTGGGTTTCGTTTGGTTGCCGAATTCGATTCGCACGTTTTCGTTGCTTTTGTTACGTTTTTCGCGTATCATTATACGAGATAATAATATAAGTGTAAATAACTAATATTTAATTATAAAATAGGTTTACGTTATTTATAAAAATGTTTTCACCAACGATCGTATAGTTGTCGGGTTACACCCGATTGTTTTCGCGTAATTATCAATAATTACAAAACTCGTAATACTTCACGTATTAAATTAGTGGGTTTTGCTAGACTTACCTCGTAAAAGTAGTTTAGTTTTCATTTAGTAGGGAATTAACCTAAGACATGCATGAATAAAATGTACAGTTCCATACCCTAAATCCATACCCTAAATGGAGGGTTGTCACAATTTAAACGTGTGGTATAATCCAAATGGGATTCTCTTGACAAAGCACTTGGTATGTATGAAAAGTATGCTGAAAAGGCTGGTTTCGTTGTACGGATATCATCAGAGAAGACAAAGCATGGATTGATTACACACAAGTACTATCTGTGTAACAAAGCTGGTAAACCAAGAAAAATAAAATCGGTTGACACCTTGAAAGAAGACCCCAATAAAAAAGAACGGAAGACACGTAACTCCAGCTGCAAGGTAACTGATTGCAAAGCTAGAATCAAACTCAAACAGGTTCCCGGGACACCATACTTTTGTCTATATGGTTGGGAGGAAACGCACAACCACCCTTTAGGTTCCGGAGAAAATAAGGATCTTTCTCGGTCTCATAGGCAGTTGCCATTTGTAGATTAACAATTCATACATATGGTTTCAATGTTGAATAGTGGTGCTACAAAGGCTCATAGGTTACGATCACTTATGAAAGGAGGTTGTGACAAGGTACGGGGAACCGTTGTTGACTACAAAAACTTCGCTAGGGATATCAAAAGTTACATAGGTGATAGAGATGCTCAAATGCTAATTGAAAAGCTCACTATCAGAAAGTTATGTCATCCTGATTTTTCTTTTGACTTCAAATGTGATAATAATGAGCTCATCTGCTTGTTTTGGGCGGACAATCCCTCAAAGTGAACCTATTCTGAGTTTTGTGATGTATTGGCTTTTGATGCGACTTACCGTACAAACAAGTAATATAACTAATTAGAAATTTTTACATTTTTATAATATATACATTTCAATAGTGGCAATTTATATCATATGTAAATGCAGGTATGGCATGGTTTTTGTTCCTTTTACGTGCATAGATAATCACAACAAATGTGCCACGGTCAGGGCTGATTTGCTAAGGAATGAGAACATACAGAGTTATACATGGTTATTGGAGGCGTTTTTAAAAGCACACGGTAAGCAACCAACATTAGTCCTAACGGACCAGGATCCTGCTATGAAAGACGCGATTAAATGTGTTCTGAAAGATTCCAAGCATAGACTTTGCATGTGGCACATTATGAAGAAGTTGCCTCTTAAGGTAATTTGGTTGAAAAATATTTTTGTTCACATATGAACTACCCTTTCATGATTTATGTGTCGTCCCCTGCATACACACATGTTTCATTAATATGTATGTCTAATTATTTCATCCTACTTATAAACGATAAACTTCTTTCTACAGGTTTGTGGTGACACTTTGAAGAACACTGATTTACGAAAACGTCTACACAAGCTTGTCTGGAATTTGTATCTTGAGCCCACTGAATTTGAAATTAAATGGAAGTCTTTGATCACTGATTTCAACCTCCAAGACAACATCAGACATGTTCTCAATAAGGGAGTCCTGGATTCCTGCATATTTTAAAGAGTTGCCTATGTGTTGCTTAATGAAAACAACATCTAGATCAGAGAGTTCTAATGCTTTTTTTCGCATTTACTCACATGATGGGAACACACTTGTTCAACTTATGTTGTGTTTTGAGATTGCAATTGAGAAGCAAAGATATACACACCGGTTTCTTGACCATGAGACAAGAACAACTAATACACCGTTCCTCACTCCACTTAAAATTGAGGCTCATGCGTCTACTGTGTACACACGTGCAGCATTTTTAAAGGTTCAAAAGGAGATATTTAAAGCAGTTTGGTATTGCTCACAATTGTCCGTGTCTTCTGCTGATGATCTTGAAGTATCAGCTATCAAGCATACATATAAAAGCATACATATAAAGGCCGGTCTATTATAGTCGGTGAATTTAAGGTACATTCAAGCCAACATCCTTTTTATTTCTGTAAATACATGCCTTTAAAATTAAGTGGTTGTATATCAATCACATGTGAACACCACAACAAATTATTTCACATACATAAAGATTAGCCACCTACGTTTGTTGGTATAAATGTTTTTAAATATTGGTGTTACTTTACCCAGGTTGGTCAAAATCAACAAGATGGAAGTATTATGTGCAGTTGTGATCACTTTGGTCGTCATGGCTACCTATGTTCACATGTGTTATGTGTGTTAAGGAGTCGTAATGTTGAAGCAATTCCGCAACAGTACATTCTCAGACAATGGAGAAGAGATGTAATTCCACACCATTTGCTTCATGATCGATATAGATATGGTCAGAATCACGCTGAAACAAACAAACTCGTCAATGAAGCAATATCATCAGTTGAATTCTGTGTTAGTAGATTGAGGAATGAACCCGAGAAGTTGTCTACTTTTGTCGAGAAGATTAACACTTTGAAGCGCGAGATAGAAGTCGATATCCCTGAGCATTCAGGACATAAGAATAAACAAGCTGTTATCGAGTCACTACTCGAAGTTACTCCACCAGAAGAAGTCAATATTCGGCCACCTAAACCCGTAAACAACAAAGGTTCTCGCCAAAGTACAAGACATAAAGGTCCAGGTGAGAAGCATGTGGCAAAACGTAAACGTTCATGGAGAAAATGCAAATACTATTTGGAAGTTGTTGATGATCATGACTCCCGGAACTGCCCAGAGAAAATATTTGATCAACAACAAGTCAAAAAAAAATTGACACGAGAAAAACTAGCTGAGGAGAATGATGCAAGTGAGTGACAACAATGAGTTTTGTTATTCCAATGTTGGTTTCTAAACATTATCAATTATGGATTTTACTTAATCGGAATTTTATTTTTGGTGTTGACAATTATGAATGCAATTTCATTGGGTAATGTTATTTATCGTTGTAAATGTGTGCATTTCAGTGAAGAAAGTAACACCCCTACTACTTGCAGTAGTTCTTATAATTCATTTATATGTACTTCTGATCTTAAATTGTTCAAATAACTATGTTGATCACAGGTGATCAACATATTTATGTACATGTTCACACAGGTAAATTAGTATACTAAGTATCTTCAAAGCACAAATGAATCCCTTAAATAATGGTTACCCACAAACCTTATGTAAAGATATAACAGCAAACAAATGTTGTTATATTAGTTCACATGTGCACACAGATGATACTTATCGTACTAAATACCTTCAAAACACAAGGTTGGAGTATTCACCGACTTGGGAACAATAGAAAACGGACATAATAACCAACAATGTATCAAACAAACTTCAAACATACGAAAATATAATAATTATTAATTGTCATTTGCATAGGCTTCAGCTTCCTCCAACACTTGGCTCTTTTGTATGTTGGAATCTGACAGGAGAAACTTTGTTACGTACTTTCGTCTCAACCGTGTGAGTTGTGTTTTTTGACTACGGCCCTCTAACACGAGCTTACAATCCCATTTTTTACCAGGCTCTCCCTTGTATGACTCCACGTGTCTCATCACAAAAACACCAGAGTCATCAGAGTTTTTGACTGTTCGCCATTTCATTTCCATTCTAGTTGGTTTAGCATTTCTTATTTGATTATATTTGACGTGTCCAACCATCTTCAGATAATCAACAAAAGTCATTTGCTACAAAATGGAAAAGTACATACACTTAGTATTAGCAACAATGTAACTTTCTCGTATTGGAGCTTTCAAGTAACAAAAAAAATGTATACAAACGTTACCAGCTTTTCGGGGACCCCTTTGTACGTCTGTTCATTAGTGAACAGGTCAAAGGTATTGTCTATGATCTCAATTGCTGGCATCTTCAAGTTGAAACATACTAAATAGTAATGCTTGATTTGTAAAATAGGGAAGAACACCTGCATTTATCAAAGTAAAATACAACTTGTATCATGTATAAAATCCAGAATCATCTAATAAGTTGGTAATTTTGCTACAAATTAAATCTATTTTACCAAATCTACATTTTTGAGTCTCCTAAGATATGGATCTCCTTTCACCACTTCATCAAAGTTGTATGTGAACTTCTTCAAACAGGAATGCTCACCAAGCATGTCTTCTTTCTGTTTTACAACATTATATATAAAATTCCTCATTCCTATTACTTATTTCTCCATAGTTTTAACCAAATTATTTCATAAACACGTACCATCATTCTGATGTGGCAATAGTCTACTAGGTGATCCATGCTTCTTTTTGCTTCGTCAATATTCAAAAAGCCGTCCAACAATCAATCACATCTGAAAACACCCAAGCTCCTTGTGCCAAGCTCTCTAATGAGTCCCTAGACAAGCGTTGACCATCCTTTGTTGCAAACACTGTATCACTACGCAAATGGAAGTAGAGTTGTATATTATCAGCTGGCATACCACGTCCATATCAATTACAAACAAAAGAAATGATTTACATAGATTTTCATATACTACTTTGTTCTAACATATAGTCGTTATTAGTTCTTCTTTTTTAGATTAACAAAAGTGTTCACACGTGATCAATATACTAATGCATAACGATACAGACATTAAATTGATGTCAGTTCTACGCAATATTTAACGTTATACTTACGTGTGCATGCCCCCACATGTCAGTTCTACGCAATATTTAACGTTATACTTACGTGTGCATGCCCCCACATGACTTAAAGTGATTCCATACTTTCGTCTCTTCAGTTGTACTTCGCTTCTTAACATCAACCACACGTTAAAAAAATGGTGATCTTACAGTATAAGACAATGTAGCAACACGTTTACCCTTATCCTTGGTTCCCCAACGCGTGTCTTTGGTTGGTAAGCAACTACTAACAGGTTTAGCATCCACAACTATTTGTTGATCTATTTTTAATTGTGACAAAACAAGTTGCTTTGATGCATTATCAAACTCCTGTGTTAGTCCAAGACTGAAACTAGGAGCATCATGATCAATGGTTCCATTCACTTTACTCCTGGTAAGACTTCTTTTGACTGCCCTGTCTACCATATCATGTAATTCAGGGTCAAACCAATATTGGCTCAATGGTTCCTCGTCATCTTGTTCGTCGGCAGCTATATTTTGTTAGGACAAAGTGTCTTGTAGTTAGTTTTGTATTTTGTCAATAGTGTGAAGTTTTTGTTCAAGTTAGTAATGCGAAAGTTAGGTATTGCGAAAGTAGTAGTTTATGCGAAAGTCAGACTGTCGCATGTCTTGACTTTCGCAAGTTGACTTTCGCAAGTTGACTTTCGCGAGTTGACTTTCACGAGTCTGTGTATTGGTTATAAATACCGATAGTGTTATTTTGTAAAGTGACTTTTGGAGAACTCTGGACACAGATCTCTCGGTAATTCTATCTGAGAGATAATTGAATATACTCCACAGTTTTGTGTATACGATTGAGTGTTATTACTTGTTCGTTAATAGATTAGATATTTCCGCTATCTATATCTATAGATTCGATTGCGTTGTGTTTGTTCCTGTGATCAAGTTGCGTCATCATATTTTTTACAACCGGTGTTTGAAATGTGCTTCCAGCAATTTGTTTCCCCATTTCAAATGATGTTGGCTTATCATTTGGTGTGCATATGTTATTTCATCTCCTACGTTACATCCATCACGTGTATCAAATATATTCCACATAATTTTAATCTTCCGGTTCCATTCTGCCACTTCAAAATCTGCAGGATATTTTGTCATTGAGTCTCGCAATGTCGCTTCTAAGAGGACCATGTCTTTTAGTATCCCTCCATAAAACGCTCCAATTTTGCATATGTATCCCTGCATACAAGCATCTTGTAACGAGCAAAAATTTGTTCACATATGCACTACAAGTAAGATAACACATTAAACTAATACATAAGAAAATAGTTTTTATATTAACCTTAACCGTGGTTGGAGCTTCGGCATCGAAACCAACATCTACATCATTGACATCTTTTTCACTCCCTACAATTTGAGCATGAGATGGGGACGGTTCAAAAGGCGGACGCAATTCTCCTAATCCAAATCCACCTGATGCAATTTTCACATCTTCTCTGATTTTCATCAACTCATAAGTCCACGATAAGAAAGCAGGTCTTTGTCTTACAATAGTTGGTCTGCTACATTTTGTCGCGTCAACGTACAATAACTGCATAAAAATCATAATCATTAAATTTTGTCATTGTTTAGTGATCATTTGTGATCAATGATTACATTTCTACAACACCAATTAACCACCAGCAAATCATTACATATATAAGCACTTATCATATAAATACAATAAATGTACCGTTAAAAGAGTTAGTGACCCAGCAAAGTAACCCCCGGATGCAGATCCATTCCACCCAGATTTACATTTTTTTACGCATGACACCAGAAAATGACACCAATCTATTTCCTGAAGCACCCCGTCTTTGATAAGGAATGGTAACAGAGACAAGTCACATTTACCCCTCGTTTTGCATCCTCCCATGGTGTTTATAAAGAACATTATAAAGTTCAGCTTAAAGTTCCAGTTCACCTCAGCTGAGCTAATTATTTGGTTCTTAATATCAACTGCAGTCACTTCCTTTTTACCGTATTGGTCCATCCATTTATCAATTATTGGATCCATCTCCCTTTCGATGGTTACAGAATCTAACCTTACACCTCCCATTCGCACTCCTAGCATATTAAAAATTGCTTCTTCAGTTACCAATATTGATGCACCACCTACCTTGATTTCCATCTTTTTCTCATCAAACTTGTCGACAACAAAGTATCCGAGTTTTGCAGGTAAACCGTATATATTGAATAACATCATTGGACCCAATCCCATTTCTGTCAAACACTTCTTTTGGTCGTCCTTCAATGAACGAGCTGCAGCAAACAACGGTTTCGGTGATGTTCTTATTCGAATTCCCAGAAATAGGTCATTTTCTTCTGAATCTGCATTCATGGTTGTCTCACTATGGACATTCACTTTCACTCTTTTTCGTGCGTCTTTACTTTTCGGTCCAGTCTTAATATTTCCTCTCATTACTCTTTGCTTTACATGTACGCCAACTAACTTTGTGGTTTTCTGTTGGTGCATATTTGTATGTCTGTCAGTTGGTCTTAGCTTGTAATAGTTTGTTATGTAATTACGATGTTTTGTCTATTATTAGTATATTACAAGTCTTGTTTCAGGCGACACAGAGCCGCCTGTGTCGCTTATGCGACACAAGGCTTGTGTCGCATGAGCTGGCTGTGCGACACAAAGCTTGTGTCGCAGGTCAGTTTCGTTTTGGCTATAAATAGAGAAGTTCGGCCTCATTTGTGAGGTTGACGAATCTAGGGTTTATCAGAGCATATTGTAAGGCATTTCATTGTGTTCAAGATGATTGATTATCATATCAATATACGAGTGATTTGCGTTTGATTCGTTTGTGTTTTACGTACTTTATACAATCGCTTGAATTCCGCCTATCGATTGTTTGTGTTGATCCGGTTAGGTCCAAGATCAGGGAACCTACAAGTGGTATCAGAGCCATAATCTACGGATTTGGTGTTATCGGATCGTGTTAGTACGTGTTTTCGGTTAAAATCGACTAGTTTTTGGAATTAAATCTTTGCATTTCGGGTTAAGGATCAATATTCTAAATTTTCTGGAAGTTTTTGGTGATTACATTCGTCCATTGTTCGTGGTTTTTCGTTAGGGTTACGGAAGTTTGCGAATTTTAGGGTTTTCTGCCGCAGCTCTCCTCGACATTGCGACACAAGCAGCGACACAGCCTCTGTCGCATTTAGGGTTTCTGCGACACAAAACCTCTGTCGCATTTAGGGTTTCTGCGACACAATCTTCTGTCGCGTGTAGGTTTTAAGCGATACTAGATAGCGACACAAGATTAAAATTTGCGACACAAAGATTGCGACACAAGTTAAAATTGCGACATAAAAGTTTGCGACACAAACCTTGTGTCGCCTGTTTAACTGTTACTAATTTCTTTGCGACACATCCTTAGTGTCGCCATTTGACTTAGCGACACAACCCTTGTGTCGCATAACAGTTTAGTTTGTATTCTTTGTGTGTTTGTTTTGCAGGTTATCAAAATGGCATCTTCTTCATTACAACGTGTTGGAGATTTACTCAAGCAAAACTCTGAAGTTGGAAGTACGAATAAACCACCTATGTATACTGTAGGGATGGATTACGCCTACTGGCGTCAACGCTTTGAAGCGTTTGTTTCTTTTAATGATCCCGAGATGTGGGTTGCTTTGACTGAAAGATACGAACGTCCTGTCAGTCCGGGAGTGTATACTGGTTCTGCACCATTAAAACCAATTAAATCAATGACTCCTGAGGAACGCAAAGCCTTTGAAAATGATAAAAAGGCTCATTCTGCAATTACCATGGCATTACCATCGTCAATCCTCAAGCAATTTCGACATCTGGAAATTGCGTATGATTTATGGAAGGCATTTGAGAAAAGATGTGGCGGTAGTGAACAATATAAACAGAATAAGTTGCGTTTAGTCAAGAAGCAGTATGACGTATTCGATATTCTTCCAAACGAGTCTCTTTCTGACTTGTTTTCTAGATACTCACAGTTGGTTAGTGAGTTAATAGAAGGGGGAATAACTCTGGACAAAACCGAAATAAATAAAAAACTTCTTGAATCTCTACCTGATAAATGGGATACAAGAGTTTTAATGATGGAAAAGGATCCAGACATTTTGAATATGTCTCTTGATGATCTTATTGGTCAGCTAGAAGCTGATCTTTTGGACATGCAAAGTAAGGAAACAAAAGCTACTGCAAATGTCCAAAATCGTAAGATCTACGGAGTGGATGTTTCATCAACCGGAACATCTGGCTCAGCATTCTTGGCTGGTGGAACTGGTGGCTCTTCAAGTCATCAACCAAGTGCTTCTTCTGGTGGTTCTTACTTTCAACCACCAACTCATCAAGGGCCTATTCCTGCAGCTACACAAGATCATGCTGCACTTTTCTCGGCGTTGTTATCCGCCTATGATGACTTTCTCTGCAAGAAAGCTGGTTCTATGGATTTGACCGAAGAAGATTTTCGTCAAATCGATGATGACGAACTGGAGCGAATGGACTTAAGGTGGAACTTGGCTATGCTTACTAGAAGAGCCAAGACCTACTTTAAGAAAACAGGGAAAAAGTCGCTGGAGGACCCAAATGATAAGGGTCTGGGATTCAACAAGAGCAAGGTCAAGTGCTACAAGTGTCAAAACTATGGACACTTTGCTCGTGAATGTGAAACAAGACAGCCTTCATCTGGTTTCACAAGGCCTACTCCGAACAAATTCACAGAGAAGGCTAAAGCTGAAGAAAAGGCAATGGTATCTGCTGCCTTAATGTTGTCAGATGAAGCGTTTGACTGGTCAGAACAAGCTGATGATGACCAACAGAACAAAGCTTTCATGGCCAACATTCATGAGGTTGATAATGAACCTTTGTCTTGAATTTCATGCATTCATTTGACAGGACAAGTGAACAGGTTAAGAAAGGAAAATGAACGCCTTATCGCCAACATAGAACAGTTAACTGTTTCAAATAATATGTTAAAAGATAATGATAAGGTTTGTGATAAAAAGCTAAAAGCTATTTTTGAAGAAAAGAAAGAGCTGAAAGCCAAAAATTTTGAACAGCAAGATGAAATAGGAAGCTATGTTAATATGCTTTCCTTCGTAAAGAAACAACTTGCTGACTCTCAGGCTGAAGTTCTTGACTTGAACAGAAAATTATCTAACTTTTCAACTTCCTCTCTAGTCTTTGATGAGATCCTTCAGGCACAAAGAAGTGATATGAAAAGCAAGGCTGGACTTGGCTTTCATCAAGTTTCGCCTCCTAAAAATTATTTTCCCATGCCTGTTAAGGATGACATCACTGAATTTATGCCAAACTTTTCAAAGACGGCAATAAATCCTGTGAAATTTGCTCCTGTCAAAATATGTAAGCCTGTGAAAATTCAGGCTGAAAAAGTTAAAGTAACTGACGATCAACCCAGCACTCGTGAGCCTGAACCTGTTAAGGCAAAACCTAGTGAGCCTGAGATTGTTAAGGCTCAAGAGGTTAAATCTGTTGAATCAGTTACTGTTTGTGTCAAGGCTGAGTCAATTAAGCCTTCTGATGTTTGTGAGCCTGTTGTAAACAAGGCTTCGAGTGATTCTCCTGTTTTTTTAAAGGAGATTGTTGAAATTGAAGATATAACCGAAGAGGAATACTCAAAGGTTGAAAAGAAGAACGTAAAGCCAAACAAAGTAATTATAACAAATGAATCTTCCTTCATGGCTTTAAGTGGAAAAGGCAAAGCTAAGGCTAAGCCTGAAAAGAAGATTTTGAAAATCAAAGAAAATATTAAAAAGCATCAAAATTCTTCTAAATCCACTATCTTTTCTAAACAAGTGTCAAATTCGACATGCTCACATAAGTGTGCATGTGATTTTAATGCTTCTTTCAACCATCCTCATAGGATTGTTCCAAAATTTCAACAACTTGTCGAGAAAAGATCTTGTTTCTACTGCAAGAAACAAGGTCATTTAATAAATGATTGCCCGTTGCTTGCTCAAAAGCGGTCAGGGAAAAGTGTTCCTAAAATTTCTAAAATTAAAAATTCTTCAGTAAAAGGTTCACATTCTCCCTCACCCGCTAAGAATTTCAGCAAAGTTGACTCAACCAAATCATCAAATGCTAAGCTCAATGTTGTTGACAAGCAACCTTCCAAACCCAAAAGGGTTTGGAAAGTGAAAGAATCATTAAGTGATTCTGCATCCAACAGTGTCACATCAATCAATAATTCTGATATGTTTAAAAACAAAATTTTGACTGATGTGATCATTGTGGATGATGTGTCTGGAGTGCCCAAGTCTGTAAAGGCTTGGGTCTCCGTTACTAATTAACTTCTTTGTTTTTGATTTTGCAGCAACCTGAAGCCGTACTGAATAGCAAATGGTATATTGATAGTGGTTGCTCGCGGCACATGACCGGCAATATATCCCTGCTTTCCGATGTTCATGCGTATTATGGGGGATATGTTGCGTTTGCTGGTGACAAAGGAGGGGTTTTTTCTGGTCAAGGCACACTCTCAAACGGCAAAGTGAGCTTTGAAAAAGTTAATTATGTAGAACAGCTGCAACACAATCTTCTAAGTGTATCGCAAGTTTGTGATAAGTCGTACACTACGGTTTTCACAAAGAGTGAGTGTTGTATTCTGGGATTTGTTATTCCCGAGGAATGGGTGCTACTGAGGGCACCTCGAGACAGAGACACGTACATTCTGGATATGCGTACTGTTGAAACAAAACAGCAAACGTGTTTTCTGTCCAAGGCCACTGAAAGAGAATCAATACTGTGGCATCGACGAATGGGTCATTTGCATTTTCGCAAAATGAATTATCTGGTTAAACATGATCTTGTGCGTGGTGTACCGAAGCAATCTTTCGGTCTCAATGACCATTGTGTTCCCTGCCAAAAAGGGAAACAACACAAGAAGACCCATAAGTCAAAATTAGTAAACTCCGTTGAAGCACCGTTGGAATTGTTGCACATGGATTTATTTGGACCAGTGAGCAAGAAGAGTATAGGTGGAGCATGGTATTGCTTGGTAGTTACTGATGATTACTCAAGGTTTTCTTGGGTTTATTTTCTGGCCTCCAAGGATGAAACTAGTGAAATCCTTATCTACTTATTTGATAAACTGGAGAACTTGTGCAACTTGAAAATCAAGAAACTACGAAGTGATAACGGTACAGAATTTAAGAACTCTACAATAGGTCTATACTGTTTGAAGAAAGGCATTGATCATCAGTTCAGTGCTGCAAGAACTCCTCAACAGAATGGAGTTGCTGAACGTAAGAACAGGACTCTCATTGAAGCTGCACGGACTATGTTAGCTGACTCAAAACTGCCTATCACTTTCTGGGCAGAAGCAGTCAACACAGCCTGCTACATTTTGAATAGAGTATCCTTAGTAAAGAAACGAAATAAGACCTGTTATGAGCTTCTTAACAACCGTAAACCAAATCTACAGTTTCTTGAGCCGTTCTGTATGATTATGCACACAAAAGAACGGGTGGCTAAATTCGGTAACAAATCGAGTGAAGGCTATTTCTTGGGTTTTTCAAATAATTCACCTAATAAGCGTGTGTATAACAAAGCAACAAAAAGAGTGGAGGAACATTTTGAGGTAGCATGTCTTCGTTATACTCAACCTTCACAAGGTTCAGGGCCCGAATTTTTGTTCGACTATGACAGTATGTTCGACTCTTTCAAACTTCCTGCTGAAGCTGAAGTTGAACAGGTGGTGACAATGCTTCATGGACTTGATATATATTCTGATGTATCCAAGTCTCCTACAAAAACACCACCACCTCCTCCTCAAACTACTGAACTAGTTCAAGATCCTGATACAAATCCAGATATGCCAGCTTTATCAGATGGTGAAGTAGAACCTGTCACAGAGGTACTTGAAGAGACTTTAATCTCTGGGGGAGACGATACAAATTTGGAAACTGTCATTGAACCTGAAGAGATTCCAAGTAGACGTGTCAATGTGAATCACCCGGTCGATAATATTATTGGTGATTTACACGATGGAGTTAGAACCAGAGGGCAAACAGAGTGCCAGTTAGCTCAAATGGAGTCATGCTTTCTTTCTCAAATTGAACCGAAAAATATCAAGGAAGCACTAATTGACTCTCACTGGGTAGAAGCCATGCAAGAGGAGCTCCAACAGTTCAAAAAGTTAGAAGTTTGGGAGCTGGTTAAACTACCTCAGGGATTCTATCCGATTGGTACTCGCTGGGTTTATCGAGTCAAGAAAGATGACCGTGGCGTGGTTGTGAAGAATAAGGCTCGTCTAGTGGTTCAAGGTTTTACTCAAATCGAAGGATTGGATTATGACGAGGTTTTTGCACCAGTTGCGCGTTTGGAGTCAATACGGATATTTCTTGCTTATGCTTCATTCAAGAAATTTCGTGTTTATCAACTGGATGTAAAGAGTGCGTTCTTATATGGAAAGGTCAACGGAGAGGTTTATGTGAAACAACCTCCTGGTTTCGAAGACTCAGTACATCCTGATTACGTCTACAAACTAGATAAAGCATTGTATGGTCTTCATCAAGCTCCAAGGGCTTGGTATGAAACGTTGTCTCAACACCTGCTCACAAATGGTTACACTCGTGGGCAGATTGATTCAACTCTTTTTATCAAAAAGACAGGAAACGATTTGTTGCTTGTGCAGGTATACGTGGACGATATTATTTTTGGATCGACCAATGAGGTGCTGTGCAGAGATTTCGAAAAAGTTATGAAGTCTAAGTTTGAGATGAGTGCAATGGGAGAACTCAAATTCTTCCTAGGTGTTCAAGTAGAGCAGTCTGATAAGGGAATTTATATTCATCAGACAAAATATGTAACGGACATCTTGACAAAATATCAGATGCTCGATGCTAGACACTATGGAACTCCCATTGACATCAGTCACAAACTTGGACCTGCTGATGATGAAGACGATGTTAATGAGCGTGACTATCGTTCAATGATAGGATCGCTTATGTACCTCACAGCATCTAGGCCAGACATATTATTCGCCGTGTCCATCTGTTCTAGATATCAAGCAAAGCCCAAAGCTTCTCATGAAAAGGCTGTCAGACGCATCTTAGGTTACCTTAAGTGGAGACCCTCCTTGGGTCTCTGGTACTCTAACGAAAACGATTTTGCTCTAACTGCTTTTTCAGATTCGGATTATGGTGGCTGCTCAGTGGACGCGAAGTCAACAACTGGAGGATGTCAGTTTCTAGGAAGCCGATTAGTCTCGTGGCAGTGCAAGAAGCAGACAACTGTCTCTACTTCAACAGCTGAAGCAGAATACATTGCTGCTGCCAGTTGCTGTTCCCAGGTTCTCTGGATTCAGCATCAAATGCGTGACTATGGGTTACTTCTTACTCTTACTCCTATTCATATTGATAATTGAGCTGCTGTATCCATCATACGCAATCCCGTACAGCATTAAAAAACAAAGCATATTGAAATTCGTTATCATTTTATACGGGATTGCTATGAGAAGCACCTAATTGACCTTGTCCAAATCCCTACTCTTAAGCAAAACGCAGATCTTTTCACAAAAGCTTTCTCTCGTAGTCGATTTGATGAGCTAGTCTCCATGATTGGAATGGTGAGTTTAGCAAATGCCTAACTCTTCATTTCTGGTCAGAATTATCTTTTAGACTTGGTTAAAAAAAAAAAAAAACCGCAACTGCCACTCTTTATACGAATTAGTATTAAAGAAATGCAATAGTTGCAACATTGTTAAAATAGACGTTGAATTGTGTCTGTAAACATTTGGGGAAATGATAGTACATCAGGAAACATGCATAAAATGGAAATTTAAGATTTATGTTTGATGTGTCAGTAGATTTATCTAGCATACTTGAAATACCTTTTATAAATATTAGCTTCATCAAATGATGTATTGGTAGGCATTTGTTCTAAAGTTACTAAGAAGCTTAACTTTCAAATATGCATATTATTTTATATAAAGACATATTAATGTGTATGACATTAAGTTGAAATAAGGGCAAAAATGTCCGAAATATTTTGACGCTTCGTCTTAATATTTGGATGATAAACATGTTATGATCTAAAATTTAGGATCTTTGTATGGTGTTATCTGGGGGAATATATTAGTTGTCTCCTCTGTTGTATGTCAATACAGACCTGGTTTCATCTAATATATTCTTGAAAAGAACCTAGGTACGTAGTCTATATTAAGTTATAGACAACCATTACGTACCCGTGGCATTTCTAAATTCTAAAATATAATGTACAAATATACAAGAAAAGTTATAAAAAGATTGCCACGTACTGGTTTGTGTTAAACTATGGTACTCTGTTGTACGAAAGTACAGACCTGTACCCTCTAGTTTAAATTGTTCAGACTGGTGTTGGTTCAACCAGAACTACTGTTTATGTGACTCTGTTGTACGAAAGTACAGACCTGTCACCGCTAGCTTGGTTCTAAAGATACGTCCATACCTTCACCCTCTATATAGAAAATACTAACATGTTTTGAGTTCAAATGTATATTTTAATGTGATTTATATACTATAATATGCATGCTAATAATAACACAAGTGATTCATCTTATTATGAGTTGACATCATACACTTAAGTATAAATGTCCAGATGGATAAAATATCAATAATCGTCTTGAACTAATCTTTATAACAAGTGATTTAAATATGCTAAGTAAATTTAAAATGGACAAATATACTGATAATCGAAATAACACTTACTATTTCCTAATAATTGCATGTTATCCTGATATGATTCCTAAAGCAGACCTAAACAATTTCGTCACCAAAAAGATTTTACGTTCTGTTTACGTTGATTGCAAAATTGAATCAACGGTTCTATTTTATTTCCTGTATAATTTTAGTCTATTGTTTTACCTTTAGTTTATCCAAGTCTCTGAGATAATATCAAATTGACTCTCGAGTGTAAACATTAAAATAAAATCAAACTACAAAAACTGTCCATGGTGCGACACAACCTTTGTGTCTCAATGCGACACAACCCTTGTGTCGCAAGCCATGTCGCATCTTGTGTCGCTATACAGGGTTGAGGTATAAAAGCCGAACCCTCCGTCTCAGTCGCTATACGATTTTGCGACACAAAGAGCGACACAAGACAAATTCTGCGACACAACCACTGCGACGTTATTTCAATTTGATTTTCAACCTTCGGCCTTGTTTCCTTGCAATTCATTCCGTGTTTTGTGTTCATCTCAATTTACTCGATTTATAGGTACCTATCTTAACCTTTTTTTACCGTATAATTAGGGTTAAATTGTTAAAATAATATACGGGTTTTTAGGGTTTTGTTTATGGTGCAAATTAACGAGGTGTTTGGTTAAGTTATGGGTTAAAACACATGATTTCTTGCTCTCCATACATAGTCGCATCATTTGGTGTGCTCAATGTGCGACATAAGGCTTCTGTCGCCTTGATTAAAATAAATCAATTTATTGCAAAATGCGACACAACCCTTGATGTCGCTTAATTCGTTAGCGACACAAGTGCTTGTGTCGCACAGTGGTTGAAATTGATTTATGCGACACCTCTGTCTGTGTCGCTTACCTTTATAGCGACACAAAAGCTTATGTCGCATACCTTCTGCGACACAATCCTCTGTGTCGCATAAGACAAATTTTTTTTGAAATTAATTGTTTTCGATTATTAATGCTAACGCTATTCGAGCTATGTTTCTTTTATATTAATAGCAATGGCAGATATTAACATCAATGACTGGGAGCCAAGGCATAACATCGTGGCTTTTCTCGAAGAGGATCGAGATTCGGCTGCACCGTTCAGGCCGATGATCGCATTTCTTCACCGTTCGCGTTTTTTTACTGCCATCTCAGCCACTGCTCCAATATACAAAGATCAAGTTGGCTCATTCTGGAACTCGGCTGTCATTAACTCTGATCTGCCTTTCACTCAAATTATCTCAAAGGTAGATGGCAAAGAGTTGGTTATCTCGGAGCAGCTTATTCGCGAATTCTTTCAATTCGCTGACAACCCGGATTCGCCAATTCAGTTTTCCAACTCCTTCATCAATGGTGGCATGCACCGTCTTGGCTATCCGGGTGTGCCAAAGGATCAATACCGCAAGGCCAACCTAAGTAGGGTCTGGCGGTATTTAATGCACATCATGATCGTTTGCCTCTCTAGCAGGAAGGCTGGTTTTGATGGCATGAGTCTTTCTACAGCCTCTGCCATGCTAGCTTTGGTGTACAACAAGCCCTATAATTTTTCAGGCTATATCTTTAGGGCTATGGTTGACAACGTACACACAGGGGACAACCGATGGAACATGTACCCGCGGTTTATCCAGCTATTGCTCAACCATCTTCTTCCGGGGATTCCGGTGAATGTTGTTCACCGTTTTCGACAAACCCCAATGAATGTTCGCATCTTTGCCATCTGCGGCCAATATGCAAAGGGGGTCCCGGCATCGGCGGACGTGCCACTTTTTGGGCACATTGTAAATGAAGATTATGTTCCTCCGATGGCCGATGAATTTTTGGATGTTGCTGCTCCTCCTCCGCCAGAGGATACTTTTGTTAATGTGCATGTCCAAGAAGAACATCCTCAACTAGAGGCATTTTTGCTGGATATTGATAATTTCCAAACAGTTGACGAGACTGCAGTTGATGCGGCCACGGATGATACTGTATCCGGGGATCCCAATGACACCCCAACGGATTCGGATGGTGATGTCCCTTCACCGAAAACCATTGAACGCCTCCGAGTCCACAATTCTCTTCGATTCAAGCGTGTTCATCGCCGAATTAGAGCAGGACGGGTGCATGTGCCGCCTAACCGGGGAAAACGGTCTCGGAACGTACAGGACTCTGATGATGATATCTCCGAGCCCCGTCCTCGTCCTCGAACTCAAGATAACTTGGTTCGTTCTGCTGCTACATCAACTCTGGATCATATAATGGCTCTTCTAGACAGAATGAACAAGCAGTTAGCTGATCAAGCCGCTGTTATTGAAGTTCAAGCTGCTAGAATTTCTGAATTGGAGAATTCTGCCGCTAGGGTTCCGGAGTTAGAAAGTAGACTTTTGGAATTGGAAGCCCTAGCTAATGTTCCGGGGGACTCAGGCCCTAGTGCCTTAGAAACATCAACTAGGACTCCCAATGTTGATGATGTAAATAATGATTTTATTAATGAAAATATTAATTTAGATTATTTTGCGTCTTCTGCACAAATTCCTGGTCAACCAAATCCACTTAATATTGATTATTTGGAGGCTAACCTTGAGTATCTGCAAAGTTTGTTGAATGAAAATGAAGATGACATAAATGCAGAGAATGTTGATGAAGACTCTGTTTTTGATGATGAAGGGGTTGATGTTGAAGTAGAAAATGTTCATGAAGATTTTGTGAATGCTGATGAAGTAAATTTGGGAGAGGAAATGGAGATCTCTGATACTGAAGAGGTTGTTGAGCCTGAATCATCCAAAGACTCCACTCCTGCTCCAGATATGGCTGAACCGTCTACTTCCACTGCTGCTGAGTCAAATATGTCTAAGACCTGCAAATTTTACAAAGTCAGCAGCAAACGATGCAAAGGTCAAATAATCAGCTGGAAGTATGACGAAGTGAACAAAGTAATTGTGGTTAAGAGGAAGGATGGGATGCAGTATTTTGATACAAATTTCAAGGTTTTGAGCACATTGCCATATTGTGAGATTCTTCATCTGGCTCAACTAAACATCATAAATCACTCAGACAATGAATTGGGAAATCAAGTGTAGAGGATATTGAGGAAAGAGGTCTACAGCAAACAATTTTACCTTTTGAGACCAAATCTGGGGACGAGGTACATATATAGGAATAAGATACATCCTCTTACCAACAGGCCCTGGATTAAAGTTGTGTATAAATCTCCAAAAACGTTGAAGTGCATTCCCTTGGAGAGACTTTCGGTAGATTTTTTGAAGAAGCTACAATATTGGGTGTATGATGGCTACACAGGCGAAGCTGAAATTGTATATATCCCTGATACAGAGCCTGAAGATTTGTGGAAAGCCAAGATTGCCAAAATAAGAGTGTATGATCCGTTAAGTTTGATTAATCTATCAACGGATGATCTTAAAGCTCTTCAAGCTAAGAAGATTGAATATATTGAAGAGTTTAAGGCTGAGGCGATAAATTTTCAGAAGGTTGTAGATGTTTGGGTGGCTCACGGAGTACATGCCGGAGGAAATTTTCCAGATAATTGGAAGTGTTAGAAGATTTTTGAAGACCAAGCTGAAGACACGGGGGAGTTTGTTGGTGCATATTTGTATGTCTGTCAGTTGGTCTTAGCTTGTAATAGTTTGTTATGTAATTACGACGTTTTGTCTATTATTAGTATATTACAAGTTTTGTTTCAGGCGACACAGAGCCTGTGTCGCATAGGCTTGTGTCGCATGAGCTGGCTGTGCGACACAAAGCTTGTGTCGCAGGTCAGTTTCATTTTGGCTATAAATAGAGAAGTTCGGCCTCATTTGTGGGGTTGACGAATCTATGGTTTATCAGAGCATATTGTAAGGCATTTCATTGTATTCAAGCTGATTGATTATCATATCAATACACGAGTGATTTGCGTTTGATTCGTTTGTGTTTTACGTACTTTATACAATCGTTTGAATTCCGCCTCTCGATTGTTTGTGTTGATCCGGTTAGATCCAAGATCAGGGAACCTACATTTTCTTTCCAAAATCACTGTCACTGTCAACATTAGTTCTCTTTCTCTTCGTCACCAATCCTTTTTGGACGCTCTTATTTCCTACAGTTTAATGCAAAATCAAAATGATAGATTAACAATTTATATTAGATAAATTCCTTAACAAAAGTTCCAATATCAAACATTTAATGGTACACATCTGAACAGATAAACATGTTAATATTACAGTTATGATTATAAAAACATAGACATACAATTTACATCCGTCATGTCCATGTTCGAGA
Organism: Gnaphalium uliginosum; assembly: GCA_963930675.1. Lineage (NCBI taxonomy): Eukaryota > Viridiplantae > Streptophyta > Magnoliopsida > Asterales > Asteraceae > Gnaphalium > Gnaphalium uliginosum. The sequence goes on from OZ005682.1 coordinate 27,030,809, forward strand.
ATGTGAACTGCTTTCCCCAAATCCTTAGGTATCTTATTGTTCTTATGAGTTTCTTTTATAAGTATTCAACAAAATATCAATAAAAATACTAATCAACTAACATGAACTTTACTTTATTGTTCACATATGCACAATAAGAATATAGCTAACAGCACCATGTTTTACCCACATAATTTACATCTTTAACATTGATCCCTAACTAGTTCTTTTCATAATCTTTGTTTTCCTATTACTACCTAGCTAGTCTTCCATTTTTCGTCAGGCAAATCAAAAATTTTTATTGGTGCACGATATCAAAATTTGGAACACGATATCTAATGTAGTTATCGAGTACTATAACCGTGCTCAAACTTGCACGTATATATAATGCTACAACTGTGATCATACTTGCACCTACAAGTCTTATAACCGACGAACATCACTACGAATCAAAATCTCAAACACGATATCTGTTACCAAAATATAAACAATAGAATAACCAATGATCACATGTGCACCTTCATTCTTCTCACGATTCACAACTGAATTTTGTTGTTCAGTTTCTTGGAATTTTGCTACATCGTCGAGCCCACTATCGTATTCACCACACAGCTTATTTCCCTTTCCTTGATCATTTGTGAATTTGCTTTCCATAGTACCTACAAACAAAAAACACCACAAAATACACAATCAATTGTTAACATTTGGTCATTAACAAAAAAAACCACAATAAATGTATACTAGGTTTGAAACATACCTTCCACAACTTGTTTCTTGAAATTAATCTTCTCCAATTGATCTATCGGATGAACAATACTTGATAACTACTTCAAGGTGTTGATAACTACTCCATGGGATGAACAATTTAAACCTATTTATTGTGTCGTCAAAAGAAAACGGATGATTAGTCATGAATTTGAGAATCAGATATTGAAGGTGTTGATTGAAAACATAAAATAACTTAAATGAGTGCATATATGATGGGATTCTTGATCGGATGTTTCGTTTCCCCTTTCAATTCATTATGCCAATTTTGCCCCTCACTAATTTACTAACCAATCCACTATTTATTTACATATTTATAAATTACTAAAATGCCATCAACCATTGAGATTCTTTGATCACTTGCATCTGACGCTCAAAAATGGTTCTCGCAGTTCTCGCTATTTTTTTTTTCTCAATTGAACTGGACCCTATATATATATATATATTTATATATATATATATATATCAGGAGTAAAAATAAGGATAAGCATCCATATGATCCATAACCCTCTTTTAAGGATTCCAATCTAGAAAAAGAATTGATAGCAGTACTTATGTTGTATCAATTATCATTTTAACGGTCAACTTCTCGCATAATGATATCTATACTACCTAGTATCATCATAATATTAGCCAAGTTCATTCTTTTAACTAACTAAGAAAGAATTTGCAAATTAATGGACCCCAATGGGCAAATTTTATATTGCAAAGGAAAAACACCTTATCGATCTCCTATATGAAAAATTTCCAATTCTCCGTTTGGTGCTTCTACTCTTGCATAAAGTTCTTGCTTCGACAATTCAAAAGTTGGAGAAGTTTTTTACTAATGAATCGATAATAAAACTCAATCCATACAGTATCTTATACTTTATCAAAGCGGCGGATTTCTAAATTTTCATAGGGCCCTCCCGGAATTCCTTCTAGGGCCCGTTGATTAATTTTTATAGATTCTGTCATTTCACCGATTTGTACTATATAACGAGCTAAATAATCGCCTTATTTTGCCATTGGACTTCCCAATCAAATTCGTTGTAACACTCACAATGATCAACTTTACCAAGATCCTCTTGTAATTCGGAAGCTCGTAGCATTGGTCTCGACAAACTCCAATTTATTGCTTCTTCTCCACCAATAATGCCTAATCCTTCAACTCGTTCTAAAAAAATGGGATTCCTTGTAATAAGCTTTTGATATTCAGCAATTCCTGTTAAAAAATAATCGCAAAAATCCAAACATTTATCTATCCAGCCATGAGGTAAATCAGCAGCGACTCCGCCAATACGAAAAAAATTGTGCATCATTCGCATACTGGTGGTAGCTTCGAATAGGTCATATATCAATTCTCTTTCACAAAAAATATAAGAAAGGATTATGTGCTCCAATATCTGCCATAAAAGGGCCAAGCCATAAGAAATGCGAAGCTATACGACTTAACTCCAACATGACTCTGATATACTGACCCTTTTAAGGACTTGAATATTGCCTAATTTCTCTAGTGCATTTACAGTTATTTCTTCTGTGAACATAGTAGCTAAATAATACCAACGTGTTACATAAGGCAAATATTGTATAATTGTTCTATTTTCCATTATTTTTTCCATACTTCCGTGTAAATAACCTAATATTTGTTCACATTGAATAACATCTTCACCATCTAAAGTAACAATGAGTCGAAGAGCACCATGCATTGATGGATGGTGAGGTCCCATATTGACTATCATGAGGTCTTTTCTTGTAGCTGGTACAGTCATAGGTTTTTACTGATTCATTCTTCAATGAATTGCTGAAAGTGAAAAGAAGTTCACCAAACTTTAAGTCAATAATTCAAACAATCAAACAAACTCTTCAAATTCACGAGTTTTTCTCTCTCGAATATTCAATTGCCCTACTAATTCTTTATAACGTGCTCTACTTTTTTCTGAAAAATAAGCCAGCAGCTGTTGACGTTTTCCGAGAATTTTCCGTAGACCTCTTTGAGATAAATAGTCTTTTTTGTGCAATTCCAAATGTGAAGTAAGCCTTCGTATCTTGTTGGTGAAACTTACGACTAGAAATTCAACATATCCGCTATTTTCTTTGTTTTCTTCTTGTTCTTGCAAAATAATTGAAATAAATGAATTTTTTACGATAAAAGAATTTACTCCCCTTTTTACAGATATTTATTTTATTTATCAATAATAATAATGTCAGAAATTTTAATGTAGTATATACAATAATCATAATTTCTTTATAGATTCCTAGTTTTATTAATTAATTAATCATCAATCGTATATTTGAGTTCATTTGTACAGTGATACAAAAGCCGATACCAAATAGTTTAGTTAGAAAATACGATTGATTTATTTATTCTGTTAATTAGTTTATAGCTTTAATTTAATTGATACCTCATTTCCTTAATACCTAGACTCGCATGTAAGACTGCGCATATGAGCAGTGAGTTGCTTGCACTTAACATGGTCACAGACAAAAGAAAAATATCATTGATAGAAAATTGAACAACAGAATCTATAGCAAACTCTAAATTTTCAATCAGGGTTTGATGCGGCATGATCGGTCTTCGTGTTTCCAACTGGCACGCACCTATGTGGGGTAAGTTTTAAATTTATATTTTGTCGGGGGCCTAAACCTCTGTACTATCTATTGGTACTAGGTACAAATACCTGATACTAGTATGCGGTAAGAATGATCCATGGTCGTTCCTCATGACGGTCGAATTGAAATAGAGCTTGTTCAGATAACTTGGTAATCGAGATAGGTTTGAACAGTTGGAAAGGTATTTGTTTTTGATTTTTATCTAATTAAAACTACTAAAACTAATAAAGCATAAAAGTAAAGGGAAGCGAGCATATATATAACAGTTAAAAATAACGAAGACGTGGTTCACCATGATTTAGGATAGTGTATTGCTGGGATGATATTTATTGGGGACAAATTTAGCTAACAGACAGATAAACTATAGGTCTAAACACTAGGACCCTACTTCTTTAGTCCGGTTCTAAATTAGTATGTCACTGAATCTTAGGTTATCATTATTCTGATCACACTAGGCTGTTTTAAACCCCCCCTCACTGTCTGTAAGAGACCAAGTGACCCTTTTTGGATAGAAGTATCCTAGGTGCAGGAATGAGGTAACAGACCGCAATTTAATATCTGGCGTTTCTCAACACCTAAGTCTATTTGTTATTATTTAATTGTGTACTACTTATTAACTTTGTATTCTAAACTATCGGCTAAGTGGAGTTAAGCTGTTTAAGTATCTTAGACTACAACCGAGTCTTTGCTTTCTTTTCAGAACTCCATATTCAATTATTGTAATCATAAATACTTCCGTCATGAATTAGACCCTTCTTTGTGATAAGTCGGTCATCTCTAGGTATACTCGCAGTATACAATGCGATAAGCATTTCCATAGCTTTATGGTCCCTAGGCCATGTTCTAGAAGGGTAACTTCTAGGTATTCCACGATGAGATTGGCATACGGCATTTCCTTAGCTTCCACGTGTTTGTACTTTACCCGTGGGTATTTCCAACGCTATACTAAGTACAGGGCCATTTTTTGGAGATCTCATAGCTTCATACTGTAACAGAGATAACTATCTATTCGTAGCTAGGGTTTGAAATCCTATAACTAAGGCAATAGTCACGTGAAGAACTGGAAAGGGTGAATATGTAATTAAGTTGGTATTTAGGATAAGTTTAGACAGATAGCAAAGTATAACAACTCCCATTTATACATATGAGAAGGATTAATATAATATCATCCATAACTATTTAAATCATGGTAAACATATAAGCAACTACTCACAAAGCATGAAAATAAATATTTCTAACATTAATAAATCACAAACATCAAACAAGAACATTATGACAAATTAATAATAGAAATAAGAGATAATACCCGTACTAATTGCGAGTAGAATAATACTTGTAGTTCTTCTTATAATATCTCAAGCATTACAAATGCTAGCCTCTACTAATTATTTACATAACTAATCTAAACAAAAGGAGAAGGATTCTCCTCTAATCTTGTGACAACCGACACTTAGGCGTATTAATTACCCTAAGCTTGATTATCATTACTTGTACTTAGTTTGATATAGGGCTAAGTACAGTAACATTTTGGTATATTTATATATACACACGTACGTAATTAATTTTAATTACACGATTTCAATCGGATGGAATCCGACACTATAAATACGGACGTTGGTGAAACTCATTTTCTTAAATAACGTAATTATATTAAATAATCGTTAGTATAACCGTTAAGTTAGTATTCCTCATTAGGTATGACTAGTTCAGGAATTTCATCATTCGATTTTAATTCAACATAGCCTGATCAACTATGTACAATTAAAGGAGAATCGATGCAGGGTCTGAAATGGTTATGGCAAACGAGAATACATTAGTAGACCTGGACTACGATAGAAATGGGACCAAACTTATACGTGCAAAGGCTATTATATGTTATATATATAAATGGGCCTCACTTGCTAATACGCTCGCCAAAAGAAATGGCAGACTTTCCTATCGTAGCATCACCCGACATAGGGAACGAGACTCGAACCTTACCAACTACTATGGAGACACCCACGATAACCACTTGCCCACACGTATCAGACAAGGATACTACAGAGGAGAACCTATCCGAAAGAGGACCCACTTGAGGAGGTTCCGTCTGAGGATAAACCAATGGAACTAGAACCACACGAGAATTCGTCACCTAGGCGCGACACATCTCTTTCCTCTGCTTCGTATTCTTCTCTTTTCTCCCTTATCGTAAACCTACAAATCGCGTGTATTATACTCGACTAGAAGGACTGACAGATCACTTCGAAACTGAACACTACGCTATCCATACTACTATTACTGATACACCAACCTCTAGAACCCGTCGTCGTGCAGATGTCCGCCGATGAAATTGGTCAGCCACAACACCTACATATTGGAAATGTTTTTCCAAACAATTGGATTGATTCCAACAATTTACTTATAACTTGGTTTGCGACTTTGATCACTATGAACACAACTGGATTAGTATCGTGAGGGGTACTCACTATGATTAAGTCCACAAACCATTTCAACAACGATTTGATCATTTTGATCACTACTGCAAGGGGTACTTGCAACTACGGGATTACCAACTATTCCTACCAAACATTTGTTCACTTCGAAACAATAACACAGTCATTATTGACTACTTTAAGAACACTACTCGGTCATTGTTATGACTACTTTTTGAATCTACGATTTGGCTAAACTCAACTCGGGAGATGTGGAGAACTATCAGAATATCCCGAGCTAGTCCACATCGCATTCCTACTAACCTTATACCTTACGTTATTTATCGTCGAGTGTGATGTCTTATACACCTGCGATAATCTAAATCCTCGTACAAGGATCTCATTCATTCTTTTACTTTCTTTCATTTAAGAAACATGCCGCCGCGAAGACAGGCTTTTAGCCAAGCTGAAATTGCGCAACTCGTTGCTCAGGGAGGTGCCGATGCCATGGCCGCGTACGAAGCTAATAGAAACGGCGGTGGTGGAGGAGGTGATAGGACTAGTGAAACTAGAGAACCCCCGGTAGTTGCTGCCAAGCCTTGTTCTTACAAGGATTTCATGAACTACACACCCCTAAGTTTACAGGGTACGGAAGGAGCCATTGGTCTGATACGATGGTTCGAGAAGATGGAATCGGTATTCTGTTGATGCATGTTTTGTATGTCTGTCAGTTGGTCTAGGTCAAAGTCGATTGTAATATTTTGATTGTGATATAAATGTTATTTGTTTTGGAAATCAAAATTAATGTCACTGTTTAGGCGACACAGAGCTTGTGTCGCAATAGCGACACAAGGCTTGTGTCGCATATGTCGGCCTGGCGACACAGGGCTTGTGTCGCAGGTCAGTTAGGTTTTGGCTATAAATAGATCATTACGGGTTCAGTTTTAGGGTTGACGAACCTAGAGAGTTTTCAAGCCATTTGTGAGGAAATTATTGTATTCGGTTGATTTGCTATTCGTGATATATATAAAAGCTAATCGACTAGTTTTGTGTGATTGTTAACGTGCATTGTACAATTGATTGTATTCCGCGCTTTCAATTGTTGAATTGATTCGATTTAGATCCAGTAACAAGGGTCCAACAAGTGGTATCAGAGCCAAAATCGTTTGATTTTGTGGTATTGAATCAATTTTGTGCGTTTTTTGTGTTAAATCACATACTTTAAAGTAATTACTATTGATTAGAGGTGGTAAAAGCTTGAAATCTGGTTTTTCTGAAAGATAATTGAAGGCTCGTCCGATTGCAGGTCGTTAATCTTCGTGAGGTTTACAAAAAATTTCGAATTTTGGGGTTTAAGTGCGGCTGACTTCGCAGCCTAGCGACAAAACCTCTGTGTCGCCATTAGGGTTTTAGCGACATAAGCCTTTTCTGCGACACAAACACTCTGTGTCGTATTAGAGTTATTTGCGATATTACCATTGCGACATTGGGTGCGACATTAACCTGAGATATTGGACAGCGACATTGGATTGCGACATAACCTTTGTGTCGCATTTGGACTCATTTATTCACTATTAGCGACACAACCTTTGTGTCGCCTGTTGCTTTATTGCGACACAACCCTTGTGTCGCCATTTGTGTCTGCTTGCGACATTACCTTTGTGTCGCTGTTTTAATTTTTGAATAACAATTTTTGTTTTATAAGTGTGCAGGAAATATAATGTCTCTTCAAAGCTTTACCCAGCTATTAAAACACAGTAATGAAGTTGGAAGCACAAACAAACCTCCATTATTTACTGCAAACACTGATTATGTGGAATGGAGACAACGTTTTGAAGCCTTCATTTCATACAATGACCCAGACATGTTGATTCCTTTACTTGAACGTTATGAACATCCACCATCTGATGGACAATTTAATTCTATTAATGCTCCACCAAAACCTATTAGATCTTTGACTCCTGATGAGAAAAAGGCTTGGGATTTGGAAAGAAAAGTACATTCAGCCATCACAATGAGCATGTCTGCTGATGTTTTGAAAATGTTTAAACATTACACCATTGCTTATGATTTATGGAAGGCTATTGAACAAAGGTGTGGGGGTAATGAGAGATACAAAAAGAGTAAACTTGCACTTATTAAGAAGCAATATGAACTGTTTGATATCTTACCAAATGAGTCCATAAATGCATTGTTTATTCGCTACTCACATCTGGTTAGTGAGCTGAATGAGGGAGGGGTATCTTTAACTACTGAGGATGTCAACAAGAAACTCTTAGGCGCTTTACCTAAGAAATGGAATCATCGTGTTATGATGATGGAGGAAGATGAACGTGTGATGAATCTTTCATTAGATGATCTTGTTGGAAGACTACAAGCTTATGCACTAGATATGCAGAGAAAGGAAACTAAGTCTAGTGCACAAGTTCAAGATCCCAGCTTGTATGGTAGTTCGTCTCCTACTACTGGCGTGGCTTTATTATCTGGCAGCTCTAGTGGATCTTCTGCATCCTCTACTAAACCGACTATTCCTTCAGTTGGAAGAGTACCTTATTCTTCAAACACTCCAGTCTCACCTAATACTGAAGAGAATGCTGCTGTATTTCAAGCCTTTCTCAGTGCTTATGATAGTTTTCTTTCAAAGAAAACTAGCACCATTGATCTTACTGAGAGAGATTTTGAACAAATAGATCCTGATGATCTTGAAAGGATGGATCTACGTTGGAATTTTGCTATGCTAACCAGGAGAGCAAAGAAATACTTGAAGAAAACTGGGAGAAAGAATCTGGATGATGACAGCGATTCTGGTCTTGGTTTCGATAAGAGTAAGGTGAAGTGCTACAACTGCCAAAATCTTGGGCACTTCGCTAGGGAATGTGAGAAGGCAAAGCATCCTGCTTCTGGCTTCTCCAAACCATCCACCTACACAAGACCACCTCAGAGGACTCCAGAGAAAACGCCTGCCTCAAATGCTCTTCTTATTCAAAATGAAGAAGCGTATGATTGGAGTGAAGAGGCAAATGACGATCAAAATAGTTCTCTTATGGCTGAAATCTCCAGTGTGCATGAGGTACCCATCGAAGAACCACTTTCTTGTATATCATGCATTAAATTAACTGGTAAAATTAACAGATATTCTGAGGATAATCAACGCCTGAATAATGAATTAGAAAAACTTGCTAAGGCTAATAAGATCTTAAAAGATAATGAACAAGCTTTTGATAAGAAACTAGATGCTGCATTTTCTGACCGAAAGGAGCTAAAAGCTAAAATTTTTAGTCAACAAGATGCAATTGATAGTTACCTTAAATTATTAGCTGATCTTAGAAAAGAACTTGCTGACTCACAGTCAGAAATTATTAACCTTAAAAGAAAACTGTCTAATTTCTCAACATCCTCACTTGTTTTTGACGAAATTCTTCAAGGGCAAAGGTATGATACTAAAAGTAAGGCTGGGCTTGGTTATCACCAAGTACCACCTCCTATGAATTATCTACCTATGCCTTCACAGGATGAAGCCAAAGACTTTGTGCCTTCTTTTTTAAAGGAAGTCATGAAATCTGTTAATGAGCCAGTTAAAGATTCTAAGCAAAATGTTGAATCTGAGTCTAATCTATCTACTGCTAATGAATCTGATGAATCTGAAAAAACTGTTGATACTAAGCCTGTATCTGTTAAGAAAACTGAATTTGCTAAAATCAAGATTTCAACTCCAGTTAGTGCACAGGAAATAGTTGAAGTTGAGGATTTGACTGAGGAAGTTAATATGAAGATTAAGAAAGAAAATATTAAGCCTGAAAATCATATTATAACTACTGAATTGAGTAACATGGCTTTTCAAAGAAAAGGCAAAGCTACGGCTGAGCCTCAAAAGAAGATTTTAAAGTTAGATAAAAAGAACAAATCATCTGAAAAATCTTCTAAACCTGTTGATATCTCGGATAAACCATCAACATCTTCACAAGCATCTAACTCATCGTGTACACACAAATGTACATGTTCTGTTAATGCTTCATTTAAACAACCTCCAGTGATTCATCCTCAACCTCAACCATTCGTTGAAAGACGATCTTGTTTCTATTGTAGGAAACAAGGTCATCTCATTAGTGTTTGTCCGTTGCTTTCTAAACAACGATTTGGGAGATACACGCCACGAAATTCTTTATATAGAAATTCATCTCAATCGAGGCGTAGCTCATCATCTCCCTTACCTGTCAAGAAAGTCAATAAGATTGTGCCAAGTAAACCTAGTGTCAAAAAGCACAATCCTATAAACAAGCCACCATCCAAACCTAAACAGGTTTGGCAGATTAAAAGGTCAACCAATGACCTGTCATCCTACAATAACACATCAGGAAACACCACTGATTTGTTAAAAGATAAAATTTTAACTGATGTTGTTATTGTAGATGACCTTGGAAGACCGAAGTCTGTGAAGGCTTGGGTCTCCACTTCTAACTAATTCACTCTTGCATTTTGTGTCTGCAGCAGTCCGAGGAAGTAAAAAATAGTAAATGGTACATCGATAGCGGCTGCTCACGACACATGACAGGCAACCTATCCCTACTTTCTGATTTGAAGCCATATAATGGGGGTTATGTTGCATTTGCTGGTGATAAGGGTGGAGAAATTACTGGACAAGGAACACTCACAAATGGGCAAGTGAGCTTTGAAAAAGTGAACTTTGTTGAACAGTTGAATCACAACTTGCTCAGTGTTTCTCAAATGTGTGACAAGAAATACATAACAGCATTTACTGATGTAGAATGCTTGATTCTGAAGCCGGGATTTGTGATTCCCGAGGAATGGGTGCTAATGAGAGCACCAAGGACAAAGGAGACGTATGTACTAGATATGCGAACCGTTACATCCACTGAGCATACTTGTCTATTGTCTAAAGCTGATGAAAAGGAATCACTAATGTGGCACAGACGAATGGGACATCTTCATTTCCGCAAGATGAATTATCTTGTAAAACATGATCTTGTGTTGGGCGTTCCTAAACAATCTTTTGGATTAAATGATAACTGTGTTTCCTGTCTCAAAGGGAAACAACACAAGAAATTCCATAAGTCTAAGTTAGTGAATTCTATTGAAACTCCTCTTGAGTTATTGCATATGGATCTTTTCGGACAGGTGAGCAAACGGAGTATAGGAGGAAGTTATTACTGTCTGGTAGTGACTGACGACTATTCGCGATTCTCTTGGGTGTACTTCATTTCTTCTAAAGATGAGGTGCCTGATATTCTGATTTATTTGTTTGACAAACTGGAAAACATATGCAATCTGAAGATAAAGAAACTGCGGAGTGACAACGGAACTGAATTCAAAAATAAAACTTTAGAGATTTACTGTTTGAAGAAAGGAATAAATCATCAATTCAGTGCCGCAAGAACTCCACGACAAAATGGAGTCGCTGAAAGAAAAAATAGGACTCTCATAGAGGCTGCACGCACCATGCTTTCAGACTCAAAATTGCCTATCACTTTTTGGGCAGAGGCGGTCAATACAGCTTGTTATGTTCTTAACAGGGTTTTGACGGTGAAGAAACGCAATAAAACTTGTTATGAGCTTTTTAATAACCGTAAACCCAATTTGCAGTTTCTTGAACCTTTTGGGTGTCCCTGCATCATCATGAACACACGCAAACGACTTGCTAAGTTTGGTGAAAAGTCAAGTGATGGTTTCTTCTTGGGGTATTCTGTTAATTCTCCTAACAAGAGAGTTTATAATAAATCAACAAAGAAGATTGAGGAGCACTATGAAGTTAAATGTTTACGATATACTGAATCTCCTCAAAGCACGGGACCCGACTCACTATTCAAATACGATGAATTGTTTGACTCATTTCATCTTCCTATGGATGATAATGTTGATCAGGTGGTGACCCTACTACATGGAATGGATATGTTCCAAGATGTATCTTCTCCTCCTAAAGCCACACCACCCTCAAACAATGATATCCCTTCTACTTCTGGAACAGCTCCTAGTGTATTTATTCCACAACCTAATCCTGAGATGCCGGGTTTTTCCAATGATGAATCTGAGGATAAATCTGATGAAGCTGTTCAACCTAATGATATTTTTGAAGTTGAGGGAGACTTAAACAACTTGGATTCTGAGATTGTGCCACCTCAAATTCCACAGCAACGCGTACACACATCTCACCCGACTGATAATATTATTGGTGAGTTGACTAAAGGTGTACAAACAAGACATCAAGTTAAGGCTACATCCGAATCATCTTCTTGCCTTGTAGCTGAGATGGAATCATGTTTTCTATCTTAGATTGAACCGAAAAATGTGAAGGAAGCATTAATTGACTCTCACAAGGTCGAGGCTATGCAGGATGAACTTCATCAATTTCAAAAGCTACAAGTTTGGAGTTTGGTTCCGCTCCCGAAGGGACAACACCCTATTGGTACGCGTTGGGTGTTTCGTGTAAAGAAAGATGATCGTGGGATTGTAATACGCAACAAAGCTAGACTAGGGGTACAAGGTTTCTCTCAAATTGAAGGACTTGATTATGATGAGGTGTTCGCTCCGGTTGCCAGGCTAGAATCGATCAGAATATTTCTTGCCTACGCCTCATACAAGAAATTCAGAGTGTACCAACTAGATGTAAAAAGCGCGTTTCTATATGGGAAGGTCAGTGAAGAAGTGTATGTCAAGCAACCTCCTGGATTTGAAGATTCAATGCATCCTGAATATGTCTACAAGTTAGACAAAGCACTGTATGGACTTCATCAAGCTCCAAGGGCATGGTACGAGACATTGTCAAAGCATCTACTGACCAACGGATTCACACAAGGACAGATTGACAGCACACTCTTTATTAGAAAGGTTGGAAACGATTTGTTACTTGTGCAGGTATATGTGGACGACATTATCTTTGGATCTACAAATGAGAAGCTGTGTAAGGACTTCGAGAAAATCATGAAGGACAAGTTTGAGATGAGTGCTATGGGAGAACTTACATTCTTCTTAGGTGTACAGGTTGAGCAATCTGATAAAGGTATTTACATTCATCAAACTAAGTATGTCAATGACATCTTAACCAAATATCAGTTGCTCGACTGTAAAACCTTTGGGACTCCCATTGACATAAATCACAAACTTGGCTTGGCTGAAGACGAAGAAGATGTAAATCAGCGAGACTATCGATCAATGATAGGATCCCTGATGTATCTCACAGCTTCAAGACCCGACATAATGTTTGCTGTAGCTATCTGCTCACGATTTCAAGCAAATTCGAAGGTTTCTCATATGAAGGCGGTTAAGCGAATCTTTAGTTACCTCAAATTTAGACCATATCTGGGTCTCTGGTATTCTAATGAGGATAACTTCGCTTTAACTGCCTACTCCGATTCAGATTTCGGTGGTTGTAATGTGGACAAAAAGTCTACGACTGGAGGATGCCAGTTCTTTGGTAGTCGCTTAGTCTCGTGGCAGTGTAAAAAGCAAACCACAGTCTCTACTTCATCTGCTGAGGCTGAATACATTGCTGCTGCAAGTTGCTGTTCTCAAGTTCTCTGGATTCAGCATCAAATGCGCGATTACGGGTTACTCTTAACTTTAACTCCTATCCATATTGATAATACTGCTGCTATCTCTATCATACGCAATCCTGTACAGCACTCAAAAACTAAACATATTGAACTTAGGTTTCATTTCATAAGGGATTGCTATGAGAAACACCTGATAGACCTTGTCCAAATCGATACATCTAAGCAAAATGCTGATCTTTTTACAAAAGCTTTTTCACGATCTCGATTTGATGAACTTGTCTCTATGATAGGGATGAGGTTCTTTGTTAAAAATTAATTTATAACTTGGAGCGTGTTTATTTAAATAAGGCAACTGCCACTCTTTATACTTGTTAGTATTAAAGAAATGCAATAGTTGCAACATTGTTAAAAAAAAAAAAAAAAAAAAAAAAAAAAGACGTTGAATTGTGTCTGTAAACAATCGGGAAATGATAGTACATCAGGAGACATGCATAAAATGGAATTTTAAGTTTTATGTTTGATGTGTCAGTAGATTTATCTAGCATACTTGAAATATCTTTTATAAATATTAGATTCATCAAATGATGTATTGATAGGCATTTGTTCTAAAAGTTCTTAAGAAGCTTAATTTTCAAAAATGTATATTATTTTATATAAAGACATATTAATATGTATGACTTTAAGTTAAAATAAGGGCAAAAATGTCCGAAATATTTTGACGCTTCGTCTTAATATTTGGATGATGAACATGTTATGATCTAAAAATATAGGGTCTTTGTATGGTGTTATCTGGGGGAATATATTAGGTGTCTCCTCTTTTGTATGAAAATACAGACCTGGTTTCATCTAATATATTCTTGAAAAGAACTTAGGTGCGTAGTCTATGTTAAACGTTAGACAACTGTTACGTACCCGTGGCATTCAAATAATTCTCAAAATAACATGTACAAAAGTACAGAAAAGTTATAAAAAGTTTGCCTCGTACGGGTCTGTGTTAAGCTATGGTACTCTGTTGTACGAAAGTACAGACCTGTACCCTCTAGTTTAATTGTTCAGACTGGTGTTTGTTCAACCAGAACTATTGATTATGTGACTCTGTTGTACGAAAGTACAGACCTGTCACCGCTAACTTAGTTCTAAAGATACACCCATATCCTCACCTTCTATAAAGAAAATACTAACATGTTTTGATTTCAAATGTATATTTTAATGTGAGTTATATAATATAATATGCATACTAATAATAACATAAGTGGTTCATCTCATTATGAGTTGAAATCATATACTTAAGAACAAATGTTTAGATGGATAAAATATCAATAATCGTCTTGAACTAATCTTTATAACAGATGATTTAAATATGCTAAGTAAATTTAAAAGTGGACAAACATACTGATAATCGAAATAACACTTACTATTCCTAATAATTGCATGTTATCCTGATATGATCCCTACCCAGACTTAAACATTTCCGTCACCAAAAATATGTTATGAAGTCTCCGTTGATTGTAAAATTGAATCAACGATTTTATTTTTGTATTATCTATTAATTATCTGTAGCTTAATTAGTTTCTCCAAGTTTATAAGTTAATATCGAATCGGGTATCGAACTTTGAAAATCGAAAGCGATTCGAAAATTCACCAAGTGACTCTATGCGACACAAGCTTTGTGTCGCTGCCTCTGTCGCTTCTTATGTCGCAGGCTATGTCGCTGCTTAGTGTTTGGGTATAAAAGCCAACCTCATGCGACCTTAAACCGGTCACTGTTCTTGAGGTGTTTGGGTGTGCTTAACTTGATATCTAGGATATTTTAGAGTTCCTGATGTTCATACGCACCTTCGGGTTGCGTTAGCTTTGAAAACACCCAAAATTTTGAACCATCAGGATCTGGGCACGGGTTGGTGTTCATCTTTGCGACACAATCTGCGACACAAGCCTTTGTGTCGCAGGATTTTTCAAATTAATTTAATACCAAACTTTGGGTGCGACACTAAGGTTTGTGTCGCTATGCTAGGCGACGCAAGCTCTTGTGTCGCTGTTCTATCAAAATTAATTTTCGTGCTAGTGTTGGGTTGCGACACTAACATCTGTGTCGCTACTTCTTTGCGCCACAAGTCCTTCTGTCGCTTGATTTAATTAATTACAAAACAATTGCCAAATGCGACACAACCCTCTTCTGTCGCATCTTTCTGTTGCGACACAAGTGCTTGTGTCGCTTACATGTTTTGAATTAATTAACTTCAACTTTTGTGACACAAAGGTCTGTGTCGCCACATCTGTGCGACACAACCCTTGTGTCGCCACTGCAGATTGTTTAAATTAACGTATATTACTAACGCTTCTGTAGTGTTCCCTTTTTCGTGTCTTTTAGAAATGGCAGGACAAGATGCGTTTCTGAGGTTGCTTGAACCTCGTCACAACACGGTGGCTTTTCTGGAAGATGACAGGGATTCTGCTATTCCTTTTCGCCCCATGATCCAGTTCCTTAGGCGTTCCAGGATTCTTTACGCTATCACTGCTGCTCCCACTATCTATAGAGACCATGTTGGTCCTTTTTGGAGAAATGCGGTTGTAAACACCGAACTGGAGGAGACCAGGATTATATCTACAGTTTTTGATCGGGAAATTATCATAACCGAGCAGCTGCTACGTGAAGTGCTTCAGTTTCATGATTCTCCAGTCATGCCCACCCAATTCTCAAATGTTTTCATTGCTGGTGGGATGGCACGTATGGGTTACCCAGGTGTACCCTCTCATCAGTATCGCAAGGGGCACCTCACCCGAGTCTGGAGATTTTTGATGCACGTGATAATCGTGTGTTTATCTGCCAGGAAGGCAGGTTTCGATGGTGCCAGTCACCGTACCGTCTCTGCCATGTTGGCCCTGGTCTACAATAAGCCGTATAATTTTTCCGGATATCTGTTCCGTGAAATGGTGGACAATGCAAAAGCTGAAAATGACAAATGGGTCATGTACCCAAGGTTTATCCAGTTGCTGATTAATCATCTGTTACCGGATCTTCCGGTCAATCCTGATGCAACCTTCCGCCAAACGCCAATGAACTTGCGGATTTTTGCCATCTGCAACTCTTATGGTAAAGGAGTTGCTGCACCGCCAGATGTGCCGCTTTTCGGCCATATTGTACATGAGGGCTATGTGCCTCCGGCTAATGAAGGATTTTTGGATGATGCTGCTGCTCCTCTTCCCTCTGAGGATGCCTTTGTCAATATCCCGATTCAAACCGAGGAGGAGAATATTAATGACATTTTGCAGGACATTGATACCTTTCAAGCAGTTGACGAGACTGCTGCTGATGCGGCCTCGGATGATACTGTCTCTGTGGATCCAAACGACACCCCAACGGATTCGGATGGTGATGTTTCTTCACCGAAAACCATTGAAAGCCTCCGAATCCATAATACTCATCGATATGAGCGGGTTCAACGCCGAATTAGGGCAGGACGGGTGCATGTGCCGTCTAACCGGGGGAAACGGCCCCAGGACGCACAGGACTCAGATGATGATACTTTCGCACCCCGTCCTCGTCCTCGAACTCAACCTCATCCGGTCTCTACTTCTGCTGAGTCTCAGCCACAACCACAAACGCTAAATCAGATAATGGCTCTTCTAGACAGAATGAACAAGCAGTTGGCTGAGCAAGCTTCTAGAATCACGGAGTTAGAAGCAACGGCGGCTAGGGTTCCTCAGCTGGAGAGTCGCCTGTTAGAACTAGAGGCCTTAGCTGTTGTTCCGGGGGAGTTAGGCTTAGATGAAACAACATCAATGGCCCCTGGTTCAACTCAAATTGTAAATACTAATGATGTAACTGAAGAAGCTATAAATGAAAATATTAATTTGGATTACTTTACGTACTCTGCACCAATTCCAGGACAACCAATTCCTTTAAATGTAGATTACTCCGAAGCAAACCTAGAGTATCTACAGAGTCTGATAAATGAGGAAGGGCAAAGTACAGAAAATGATAATGAAGAATTTGTGTTTGATAATGATGAAGAGGTTGATATTGAAGAAGAAAACATTCACGACGACTTTGTGAATGTTGATGAAATGAATTTGGGAGAGGAGATGGAGGTCTCTGATACTGAAGAGGTTGTAGAGCCTGAACCGTGTAAAGACTCTACTCCTGCTCCGGCTAAAACCGAACCATCTACTTCTACTGCTGCTGAACCTAATACGTCAAAGACCTGTAAATTCTATAAAATCAGCAGCAAGCGCTACAAAGGTCAAATCATCTCCTGGAAGTATGATGAAGCAAATAAAGTGATTGTTATCAAGCGAAAAGATGGGATGCAGTATTTCACTATGAACTTCAAAGTATTAAGTACCTTACCATATTGTGAGATACTGCACTTGGCGCAATTGAATATCATAAATCCCACCAATAACGAGTTAGCGAATCAACTACAGAGAATCTTAAGGAAAGAGGTCAACACCAAAGTGTTCTATCTTTTGAGACCAAATCTGGGGATGAGGTATATTTATCGTAACAAGATACATCCGTTTACCAACAAGCCCTGGGTTAAGATTGTATATAAATGTCCAAAGACCTTAAAGTCTATTCCTCTGGAGAAGCTCCCAGTTGATTTCTTGAGAAGGTTACAACTGTGGACATATGATGGATATACAGGCGAAGCTGAAATTATCTATATTCAAGATTCAGAGCCTGAAGAACTATGGAAAGCCAAAATATCGAAGATTAGAGTGTACGATCCTTTGAGCTTGATTAACCTTACCAAGAAAGACCTTGAAGCTCTTCATGCTAAGAAGATTGATTATTTTCAAGAGTTCAAGACTGAGGCGATGCGTTTTCAAAAGGTTGTCAATGTCTGTATAGCTCAAGGAGTACATGCTGGAGGAAACTTCCCTGCCAGCTGGAAGTGTTAGACGACCAAAGCCGAACGAAGAAATCTTGAAGACCAAGCTGAAGACACGGGGGAGTTTGTTGATGCATGTTTTGTATGTCTGTCAGTTGGTCTAGGTCAAAGTCGATTGTAATATTTTGATTGTGATATAAATGTTATTTGTTTTGGAAATCAAAATTAATGTCACTGTTTAGGCGACACGGAGCTTGTGTCGCAATAGCGACACAAGGCTTGTGTCGCATATGTCGGCCTGGCGACACAGGGCTTGTGTCGCAGGTCAGTTAGGTTTTGGCTATAAATAGATCATTACGGGTTCAGTTTTAGGGTTGACGAACCTAGAGAGTTTTCAAGCCATTTGTGAGGAAATTATTGTATTCGGTTGATTTGCTATTCATGATATATATAAAAGCTAATCGACTAGTTTTGTGTGATTGTTAACGTGCATTGTACAATTGATTGTATTCCGCGCTTTCAATTGTTGAATTGATTCGATTTAGATCCAGTAACAAGGGTCCAACATATTCCGTATCTACAACTGCACCGAGGGGTGCAAGGTCAAGTATGCTACATGTACACTATTAGATGGAGCCCTCACATGGTGGAACACTTACGCTCAGACTGTGGGAATAGAAGCAGCATATCAACTTGATGCGCCACCAGCGGTCGATCAGGAACTCGTCCTGTCGTCGGACCGTCCGCTAGCGGCGAAACCGATGGGTTGTTTTATATTTGTATTTGCTGGGGCCTAAGTTTTACTAGTGCTATGTGGCCTAAGGGTTGTATAGCAGCAAGTGTGACCTAGGGTCGTTCTTCAAAACCAACTGTATTGTGAAAGAGAGTAGTCGATGATGTTCGTTTCTAACTAGTGAAGGAGTTTTATAATAGTTGGGAATGGTTTGGTTTGTTTTTCTAATTTACTTAGTAAGCAATAATAAGCAGATAAAATAAAGTGGTAGCAGTCAGGATAGAGGGGGGTGTTTGTTGTGAGTTCGTTAGCCTAGCATTGGGATCATGTTTGGTTTAAGTTATGAAAACGTCTCTAAAGATTTGTATTTTATTTGTTTCGAGTATATGTGGGATAAACACTAGTTCCCTACAGTATGTCACTGAGAGACTAGGCTATCATGATTCTGATTGGAGTAGGTTGCCCAGCCCACAACATTGTCCTGTTACGGCACAATGACCCTTACTGGAAGAACACTAACCTGTTATGGCGTAGTAACTCCTTATTGGATTGATATCCTGGGTGCATGAATAAGGCAGCAAACTAACTCAATGTCCGACCGTTCTTAACCCCATAGGGATACTCATTTGAATAAAGCATTTAGGTATAAGACTTGGTTTGGTGCTTGATTACTTTCTATCGACGGGTTTGTAAAGTCCAAAGGTTATAGGTAACCAGTAATCCACAAAGTACAATAGCAACGGCTTTTTGTGGCTTCCACGATGTACTACACACAGTGGTGTTTCCATCGCTATACCAAGTACTCAGCCGATTTTTGGTAGTTACGTTGATTCTTTACACAATGATTCATCTGGACTTATAAGCTAAGTTTGTATTTGAGTTCGAGAATTATCCATCTATGATATAAACCAGCCCTTACTTTAAAATCCCAATAAATTTCTAATTTATTCACAGTGTACTCTACATTAAATTGAAAACAGTATTTCCACAGCTTCGAAATCAGACCATGTTTAGTTTAAACACAGATAATTAATTACCTTTATTTAAGGTTAGCTATGCCTTAATAAAAAGGTTTTAATCACGTTTATTGGTCGAAAGACGTTAGGTTAAAGTGAGGTTTAAAATCATAGATACAAAGTTAATCAAAGCACCGAGTTTTCATTTATAAAATTCATAATAACATCATCCCAATTAGTACGGCTAACTACATCACAACAAACACACAATAAAACTACTCACTAATCATGGTGAACGATCCTAAATCTAGCATAATCAAAGCAATAGCATGCATCATAATTAATAAGATAAAGGATAGATATAACCGTGATAAAAGAGTAGCTGGAATAAATGCTGATAGATTACAACGAGCGGAACTCCGAAAATTACAAAAATGCCCCTCCAAGTATCTTCAACAAATATTACAATATTACCCCTTCGTTAGTCTCGTTAAATATTAACGAGAACTAACGAACTAACCAACTAACTAACCTAGAGTAAGAAACTAGAGAGAGAGTAAATGTGTGTGGAGGTGGTGAAGTGGATGATGAAAAATGGTGGAAGATTACATATATTTATACTAGTTTCCCAACCGTATTTCTCAACCGTATTTTTGCCTTCAAATGCCCAACCATATTTCCCAAGCGAATAAAAATCACCAAAAATACGGGAGGGAACCAAAATACGGGAGAGTTTGGCCGTATACGGGAGGGAACCAACCGTATACGGGAGGGACTCAACCGTATACTGTTGAGCTTGGCCGTATACGGCTGAGCACAGACCTGTATACGGTCTAGACAGGCCGTATACGGTCTGTGCTAGGCCGTATACGGTTGAGCTCAACCGTATTTCGGCTCTTCGGTTCTTCGTTTCTTCGTTTGGGTGTAACTTCTTCGTCGTTTATCCCTTTTGAGCGATTCTTACGTCCACGTTTCGTAATTTCCTAACGAACAAAATGACACTAATTAGAGGTGCTAACTCAAAGTATAGGTCACGGGTCATTAAAATGAATGAACGAGAATACCGTTTCGTTTTTGCTATATTTTACACGTTTTAAGTTCGTTTTAGTTGATTCTTGAAGCTTCGTCTATATTTTAGCCCATACAATGAATTTTAGTATATAATGATTTATTTCAAATGTTTTCATTAATAATGGGGCTAAAAAGGCGGGAAAACAATACGTAAAAACATGACTTTTTACGTGTTATCAAGTATCTCACACTTAGACTTTGCTTGTCCTCAAGCAAAACTCAAACTTTCTCACTTGTTTCCCGATGAAAACATTTTGGAAGTGTCAATGTATTTGGGAAATTAAAACATTTTTAAGAACAACCATTTATATCTACAAGTAAACTATTTCAGAAACTAAGATAAAATAAGGTATTTGTTTCAGAAACTTGAAATGATTCTCTTAGGCATGCTTTCAACTCTCGCGATCTTGGAATATACATGACTAGGCGATCTCACTAGGTGGTCACTCAATTCACTCAAAAGTGTATCGGGTTTCCTATTCATTCTAATCAAACGAAATCGCTCATAAGCCAGTCATGCAACATCCATCATCATAGGCTTGATCGAGAATCAGATCTCCACCACTTAGGTTAGGACGGTGCTAATTATCCCAGGACATTCTATCAGGTTGTAATGTTTAGTGAGGTTTAAGGGGTATGGATAAGTGGGAAGTTTTAGTTGTTAAAGGGTTTTGCTTATCTTAGGACTCTTAAACTTATGAAAACTTTTATTTAGACAAACTTTTTATTGAAAACAAAAATGGATAACGGGAAGGAAGGGTAAACAATTTAGATAGCTATTTTGACTTCTATCTTTTGAAGTCACTTGGAAATTTTTCATACTTTTTAAGGATTGGAGTTTTCGGGAGATTCGAAGCACTTAGCTTTATTTCAAACGACATATTTTTTTTTTTGGCTTAGAACTTCTTTGCCAAGGAATTTCTAAGGGATTTTCCTTTTTTTTTTTCTTTTCTTTTGCCCTTAGAAATCCTTTCTTACTTTCATTCTTCAATCTTTTAACAATTTCCACTCTCGATATTTGAGTATTTTAATCATTGGAACGCACACGAGAATTTTTTTTTGAGTAAACACAAGATTTATGATTTGGAATGTAAGCAAAAAGGATATCTAAATAACGTTTTTCATAACTTTAAAAACTCTAAGATAAGTTTTTGGGAGGTATGGGAGTAAATGGGTTAAAGATGTGGGTTTATCAAGAAAAATACATCGGTTAAGGCTCAACATGGTTTACTAAGCGGATCATCAACACTTAAAATGAGTGTTGGTCGGTTTTGGGCTTGAAAAGTAGGCTAAAATGGGGGTTTAATCCTAAGGAATGTTAAGGTCCTCTAATTGCACCTATACCGCGTACGGTTCTCTACCAATGTGGTCTCGAAATGCATGTCAGGAGCAAGTTCTGATTCTGGACACATGCATCGGCACACACATCAAACGAATTGTGAAGCATTTAAAATGAATGCTTTTCATTAGGCTCAAGTTACCTCACAACAAGTATTGGTTGTATGTGCCTAGTCATGTGATGCCCCTCTTAGATTGTCATTTCAGTTTAAGAAATTCCTAACTTATTTAATTATAATTTCCAAAATAACTTACTCATATCTAAAAATGATTCCTCTTAAAACATTTTAATTCAAAATTTTTGAAATTTTTTAAGCAAAAGTGAGTTTTTAAAACTTTTGTGGAACATTTTCTGAGACTGCTTTTGGACAAAAGAATCTAATCTAGGTATTCTATACCGCTATCCCACACTTAGAGCTACATTGTCCCTAATGTTCTCTTTTGTGGGGATTTTACTGAAAGTGAAATCCCACACTTAGAGTTTGAACAAATCAGAAAATGTTTCTCAAGTGTTTGTTTTTGGGTTGGAATCCCACACTTAGTGATAAGCTTAGGATATGGTATATATTAGTTATTATTAAACGGTAACGGTAGAACAATACGATCAAAACAAAACAAGGATAAGGACAAAGAATACTCCCCTAGCAAATAGCTGGTTGTATGCCGAAAGTCTAAAGATATGTTGCCTTTGAAGAAGAGTACTTGTCAAAATCTTCTTTTGCGGTAGCTCCATGAAGTTCATTCAGCTTTTCGGGAAGTGCAACTTATAAATACATGCGGTCTTACAATTTTACTCACTCTCTCCCTTGTGAAAATATCTCTTAAGTGTAAACACGTTGGATATACTTTTCACCAACTTTTTATTTATAGCTTTTTACCAAGAGAATGTCAAAAATCACTATCCCAAAATGTGAAAAGATGTTTTCTACTACAAATCGTTTTGTAAGACATGCGTTTTTCAACGAGTTCGAGCATAATGCGTGAAAGTAATGTGCAAGTACCTCAAATGCTCGAAACAATGAATTACCGTTTTTGAAGATGTTTCCTATATTCTGGGATTAGTGATGTGGTAAAAGCTGTTAGTTTAAGTGGTGTTTTTAAAGCATTTTTGAAAATAAGTTTGTATATCCAAGTGTGAAAGATAGTCGGAGATATTTCACTCTTGGAATTTAAAAATGATTACTACTAAAAGGATATTTTATTCCACGGGTTGCCTCCCGAGAAGCGCTTCTTTTATAGTCGAGGGCTCGACTTTTCTCCTTTGAGGTCAAAAGTATGAGGAACTCCCAGGGCGAGTGATGGTGATGTTATATGCCCTGGGTTGTGGGAAAGTGTAACGGGGAGGTTAGATCCTTTGGAAGTGGAAAAACATGGTTGAGATTAGGTCCGGTGGTTCCATGTTTTTCACTTTGAAGCTCTTGAAATGGTCTGAGTCAGTCCTAGAGAGACCTAGCAATCCGCCAGTGATGTAATCAACCGCCTTCATAACTGGTCCGTTAGGGTCGGTTATCATGGTTGTGCTTGTATTGATCACTTTTCTACTCGGATGGTCTTGTGTGATAGAATCCATAAATTCGAGGAACTTCGACTTCAGATCTTTGAATTCTTCAGTGTCAGGATTTCCTCTGAATGCAGTTTTAGATTTGCACAAGCTTTTGATTAGCTTGTGCTGATGATGGGTGAAAGGATAGCCAGAGTTTGTGAAGATAGAGATCAATTTGTTGAATATCTCGCGATATCCTGCGTGAAAGATAAACTCTGCTTTCTCGGCGCTTTCTTCGTTTAATATCTCATGTAATTGATTTGTCACATAAGTGGAAACATCGAGTAACGACATATCTTTAACAATGACGGGGTGGTTACGCCTTCTTTCATTCATAGTGAGTAACCTGAGCTCTTCGATTATCATTTTAATATGATATTCTAAAGTAGACTTGATGATAAATCGATTGCTTTCTTTGGTACTCAGGTGATCTTTTTCAGCCTGTAAATCAAGGAATGCCCGAAGATTGCTCATTACCTTGATGTTAGCGTAGTTACTGGGGTTTCCAGTAGCTTCTTCTATATGTGCTCTGATAGCACTTAATATATCCCTTTGTCTTGATGAATAAGGAAACGCAGAGCATATGAGAGCATCATACACCTTGCGGTATACTTGTCTCTGTTCAATGTAGAAGTATAATTCTTTTGCGTCACTCCTTTCTTTGCTCAATTGATATTTAAGTGCCTCGGCGAATGTTCTGATGCAATATCTAAGGTGAAGCGGATCTTGGATTCCATTGCTGGCTAGATGGATAGTGGATGCCGCCTCAATAACAGCTATTAGCCATCTTTGGTGTAGAGAGTAGTCATTGCTGGAACTTCTAATAGCTGCTATTATGATGTGAGGGTCGTCGTCATATTTATCTATCACAGAAATCATCTGTTCATGAGTAGAGACGATTGGAATCCAGACGGTTTCTGGAGATAATGCTTGTGAATCAGGCAGTTCAGGAGGATAAGGGGGAGGAATGTAACGAATATCGGCAAGAGGCTTCTCTTCGTCTTTCATAACTTTTTCCTTCTTAGCTCCTGGTTCGTAGGTCTCGTCATCTGATGTGACTTGTCTAATAGAGACAGTATATAGCTCAACATTCTCCATTGAAGCGCAATCCATCTAATCGATCGTGAATGTGATGCTTTCTCCGTGAGCGCGTAAGCTGATAGTCTGAGAGTAGACATCGATGACTGCTCTGGCAGTATTCATAAACGGTCTACCTAGGATTATAGGGATGCTTATATCTTTCTGAATATCCATCACCACAAAGTCAATTGGAAAAAAGAACTTGTCGACTTTAACCATGATGTTCGCAGCTATTCCCTTGGGATATCTAATGGATTGGTCAGCTAGCTGGACGCTCATTTTGGTGGGTTTTAAGTCTCCTAATTCTAGTCTTTTAAATAAAGAATGTGGCATTAGGTTGATACTCGCTCCTAGATCAGCTAGAGACCGGATATCACCAGATTGGTTGATGGAGCAAGGAAGGGTAAAACGTCCGGTATCTCCTAGTTTTTCCGGCAGACTATTTTGAATGACAGCTGAACACTCGGCGTTCAGCGGGATATTAGGCACTTCGGGTACCTTGTCTTTGGTTGACAGGAGTCTTCTAATATACTTGGTATTTGAGGGAATTCTAGACACGGTGTCTAAGAATTTTAGGTCAAGCTTGAAAGTTTTGAGCTTGTCAGGTGGTTGCTTAAGACGTCCGGGGAAAGGTATGCATACCTTTCTTTTAAGAGGTGGAGTGGACTCTTTCTCAACTGTCTGTGTGACAGGAGATTGTTCTTTCATCGGAGAAGGAACTGAAGGTTGGCTTGGTGCCACCTTGGAGTCTTGGTTGGTTACTTGGTTGGCTTCTTCGGTATGTGAGTTATGGAAGGTATTACTAGGCAGACTACCCTGTGGTCTAATGTCGAACCGCTCTGCTAGTCGACCAACTTGGGTCACAAGACTATTCAGCAAGGTTAGTTGCTCTCTTACGAAGAGGTCAGTCTAGTCTTGTCTAGCCGTAATCTTTTGGATGATTTGTATGAGGGCGTCTGGGCTAGTTGTTGGTCTAGTAGGTTCATAAGGTTGTCCTATCTTAGGTGTAGGTTCGGTAAGTAAGGGTGGTTGGTTTGATAGATATTGGTTTGCTCTAGCTCTTAGTGGGGAGTTTTGAGTATAATCAGGGGGACGTGGATGAGTTCGGAACCGGTTAAAGTAGGTTGTGCCATCAACAGGGTCCTCAGTTGGCACGGGATTGGAAACGGCAAGCGATGCCGATGATGAGGACTTCTCATCAGTGTTCCAATCATTGTGATGCATGGTCATGCCCTCTATGAGGTTCCAGTCTTCATCGTCCGTGTAGCGCGTAAAGTTGCCTCGAGCAGCGGCGTCGAGCGTTGTCTTGTGATCAGGCGCAAGACCGTTGTAAAACATGCACAACTGGGTTGATCGTTCAATTTGGTGGTTAGGACATTTCTTGAGCAAACTCTTAAATCTCTCCCACGGACTGTAGATAGACTCATCATGAGACTGTTGAAAGTTTATGATGTCCTTCTTCAGCTTGGTTTGTTTGAATGGGGGAAAGTACTTAGCTAAGAACTTTGTTTGCATTTCCGCCCATGAGGTGATAGAGCCGGTGTCTAATCCCTCAAACCAAGTTTGTGCGTGAAGAGCAAGAGAATAGGGGAACAAATATAAGTGGGTTATATCATTCTCAACCCCATGTTGCATGCAAGAGTCGGATAGGGCGAGAAATTTGTTGAGGTGAGAGTTGGGGTCATCGTTCGGTAGTCCATCGAATTGGCAGCGATTAAGGATCAACTGCACTACATCGTATTTTAGTTCGAATGATGCTCCATTAACCTCCGGGTAGAGTATGAGTCCTCCTCGACCTTCTATCGAGGGTTTGGTATTATCGCCGAGAGTGACGCGCGCAGCCATCGTCGGTTTGTTGGTGGGTAATTGCTTTACTTGTTGGATGGGTAGGATGTCTTCTTCGGGATAAGGGAAAGGAAGGGTTGAAAGAATTTTTAGGGGTTTAAGAAGGGAAAACCATCCTAAGGTTTCACTAAGAAGAACTAGAGAACCCCGGGTAGTTGCTGCCAAGCCTTGTTCTTACAAGGATTTCATGAACTACAAACCCCTAAGTTTCAAGGGTACGGAAGGAGCCATTGGTCTGATACGATGGTTCGAGAAGATGGAATCGGTATTCCGTATCTGCAACTGCACCGAGGGGTGCAAGGTCAAGTATGCTACATGTACACTATTAGATGGAGCCCTCACGTGGTGGAAAACTTACGCTCAGACTGTGGGAATAGATGCTGCATATCAACTTGATGCGCCACCAGCTGTCGATCAGGAACTCGTCCTGTCGTCGGACCGTCCGCTAGCGGCGAAACCGATGGGTTGTTTTATATTTGTATTTGCTGGGGCCTAAGTTTTACTAGTGCTATGTGGCCTAAGGGTTGTATAGCAGCAAGTGTGACCTAGGGTCGTTCTTCAAAACCAACTGTATTGTGAAACAGAGTAGTCGATGATGTTCGTTTCTAACTAGTGAAGGAGTTTTATAATAGTTGGGAATGGTTTGGTTTGTTTTTCTAATTTACTTAGTAAGCAATAATAAGCAGATAAAATAAAAGCGGTAGTAGTCAGGATAGAAGGGGGTGTTTGCTGTGAGTTCGTTAGCCTAGCATTGGGATGATGTTTGGTTTAAGTTATGAAAACGACTCTAAAGATTTGTATTTTATTTGTTTCGAGTATATGTGGGATAAACACTAGTTCCCTACTGATCGATTTCTCGAACAGTATGTCACTGAGAGACTAGGCTATCATGATTCTGATCGGAGTAGGTTGCCCAGCCCACAACATTGTCCTGTTACGGCACAATGACCCTTACTGGAAGAACACTAACCTGTTACGGCGTAGTAACTCCTTATTGGATTGATATCCTGGGTGCATGAATAAGGAAGCAAACTAACTCAATGTCCGACCGTTCTTAACCCCACAGGGATACTCAATTGAATAAAGCATTTAGGTATAAGACTTGGTTTGGTGCTTGATTACTTTCTATCAACGGGTTTGTAAAGTCCAAAGTGTCGCACCCCCAAATTTGATGTGCAGCGGAAGTCGGGTCGCGGCGCGACTAATCATGGATCATCACACAAGATTACATCGAACGACCACTATATGTGTCGTTTTGAAAACAGTCCAAAAATAGTACATTGAT
Organism: Gnaphalium uliginosum; assembly: GCA_963930675.1. Taxonomy (NCBI): domain Eukaryota; kingdom Viridiplantae; phylum Streptophyta; class Magnoliopsida; order Asterales; family Asteraceae; genus Gnaphalium; species Gnaphalium uliginosum. The sequence continues at coordinate 27,058,750 of OZ005682.1, forward strand.
AATTCAATTGTTTACATCAATTTCTGAGTTCGCGAATGGTTCTAGAGATTCTAACACATAACTAATATTACAAAATAGTAATGCAAGGAAAGTCTCCGATGTTTGTAAATCATGCGACTCGAGCTATTGTATCCTGGAGTAATCCTACTCCTGCTGTGAACCTGAGAATACATACTAAAATGGTCAACAATAATGTTGGTGAGTTCATAGGTTTAGTTATCAAATGTATAAATGTGAACCATGAGATTTCATAAGTGTTGCACGCATGCAAAATAATGTATACTACTGCCATGAGCTCATAGTCCGAAGCTTAACCGATATGAGTTTGCCTCCTGCAGATGCCTAATCCATAACATCCGTATCAACAAATAATAATGCGTCCGTTTGACCATTTAGCGCTCTAACCCGGACGGGGATGGTCAATCCCAAATAGATCTATTCATTAATACTCGCGCTAAGATCCATACTAACGAAACTATGATGTGTAGAGGACTTTTGTGTGGATTATGAAAGTGAAGCTCATGCAATCCGTATATGTGTTTTCTGTACTCGTGTTTATGAAAAGTTGTGTACGTATTCTCACCCCAATAGTTAAAACAGTAAAAGAGGGGCTATGAGACTCACCTGAGTCTTGAAAGCGAGCGTTTAAGTTAATAAACGTGTATCCAATAAGTAACCTTCTAGCGCCCTAAACGCACAAGGTTATGAGTAAGTGAATGTCTCAAAAGATCATTCATGCTAGTTGTCCACTCAATTAGTTATGTCCAAGTGTTTGTTATCGTTCGCGTTTAGGAAACATGTACGGCTCGTTGGTGATGTTTTGTAATAATAATTCCCGAGGACATTATTATTATGTTTGTTTCATTGTATACTTATAAGAGTATATGAGTTTCATGTACGTATAGTGTCATATGTGAATTTCATTGTTACGCGTATTTAATAGTTTGTGAAACATGTTCTAAATCTGTTTTATGCGACACTAGGGGCGACACCAAGGCATATTGCGACACTAGGTCAGTGTCGCAACTGCCTCGAAAGTTGAGATTTATGCGACACCAGGATTAGTGTCGCAAGTTGTGATTTCGATTTTGTTTTAGCGACACAAGTGTTAGTGTCGCAGGGCATTGCGACACCAGTTAACACTGTTGGTTGAATTATTGCGACACAAGGGTTACCACTATTAGTTCAATTTGCTGCGACACTAGCTTAGTGTCGCAGGTTAGTACTGTTTTATGATTTAACGACACAGGCTTTGTGTCGCAGGTTAGTACTGCTGATTTGAGGGTTTGTGACACAGGGGCTTGTGTCGCTAGAATGTTGTGGAAATTCAATTGTGTGACACCCGACACTTTAGGTTAATTGTTAAACCTAGCTGGAAACCCTAATTACTTGTATTTAGTTGGTATTAGGCTAAATATCTGTAATTACTTGTATATTTGAATATACACTTACGTGATTATGTGTTTATCTGTAATTACGCGAAACAACCATACGAGGTCCGACAAATCTATACGGCGTTGGGGATAACTTTTCATAAATAATATAAACCTATTTTATAAATTAAATAGTAATTAATTACCCTATATTATTGTTATTAAATAATAATATACGAAAAACCTAGACGTTTTGCTTAAAACGTAACAAACGCAACGACAATGCGCGAATCGCGCCCGACACCCGAACGAAACCGATAAATATTTTAAGGTTCAATGATGTAATTTTAAATATATTGGTCAAATTAAAATAGTGAATTGTATCAAAAATAAAACACAAAAGTTAAACGTTGACGATTTAATTTTTATGCGCGCGAAAGACTTTTAACCGACCGAATAACGTAACGCGGGCTTGAGAAAACAAATGTGCAAGCCCAAGGACCCAATTGGGCCGCCCCAAGAGGCCCAAATCGGCCCAAGAAGGCAGCCCAAGGCCCACCTTATTTATTCCCATTTTTCTTTCATTTCTCACACAAACACACACACAAACTCTCAATCTCTCTCCCAAAATCTCTCTACTCTCTCTCTACAATCTGACCAAGATCAGCCACCACCACCACCCTACAACCCCCATTGACCACCACGAGCCGCCGTTGACCACCACAAACCACCATACAACCATAACTCAATAACTTCAAGATTTTCAAGGAATTAAAGCTTTACAACGTCTCATTCCTTCTTCCTTCCATTTTCATTGTAAGAAAAACTTATCCTACATCTAAATTACTCTAATAACATGTTTCAAGGTTCATATAACAAAGAAATGTCCAAAATATATCATAAAAACGTTTTTGATGGCCTAAAATATTCAAGAACAAAACATGCATTTTCGGGCAGAAAAGTAGCTCGACTTTGAGAGGCCGTTTCTCTCTCAAAACTTGGCCAAAATGGACGATTCAAAAGGCAAAAATTAAGTTCGTTTGATACCCGAAATGATTTTTACAAAAATATGTGTCCAGGCTGTCCAAGAACTCAGAAATTTCACCTCTCTTGTTTTAATAATAACTCGAGATATACACCTCAAAATGACCTGAAACCACCGCCAAAAGTTCACAAAATTTGTTAGGTACAAATGTCGTTTAGATAACTTTTTCTGGAAACGTGTAGATTTTGCCCAGAAATCCGATCTTGTTGCATGTGTCCGGATTGGTCACTTTTTGACCTTAGGGAACAAACGGAATTTTTAAAAATACTTAGGAGTACCCAAAAATGCTGGAAAAATTAATTTAGAAAGATAACATACTAAGGAACAACATATATTTTTCTTGAATTTTTATTTAAACATTTGGAACACGAAATAAAATCGACAAAAACTGACCTGTTACAGGCCCTGTGTCACAGAAGCCGAGTAGTCTGCGACACAAGCCTTTTGTGTCGCTATAAACCGAATCGTCACATTAGCGACACAAGCTTTTTTGTCGCCATAAACCGAATCGTCACATTAGCGACACAAGCTTTTGTGTCGCCATAAACCGAATCGTCACATTAGCGACACAAGCTTTGGTGTCGCCATAAACCGAATTGACACATTAGCGACACAAGCTTTTGTGTCACTATACACTCGAAACGTCACATTAGCGACACAAGACTTTGTGTCGCATAAACCCTTAGTGTCGCATGAACCCTTAGTGTCGCATGAACCCTTAGTGTCGCATGAACCCTTAGTGACGCATAAACCCTTAGTGTCGCATAATACCCTAGTGTCGCACAATGGCGACACTAGCCCAGTGTCGCTAAAAACACAAAAATCGATACGTTTTCCTTAAAGCAATATAAGCATAAATAAAAATTTTGCAAGCTGACCTGGCAGCTCGACCCCAGCCAGGGGCTCTGCCCCTTGGACCCCGCTACCAGGGGCGCTGCCCCCGGACCCTCGTCATTAATGGGCTTCGCCCTTGCCACACTGATTAATTACCCATAACTGGAAGGTAGAAATACGCGTAACATAATTAATCAAAAGCTGTGTTTTCACAAATTATCACCAACGACCTGTACATGTTTTCTAAGAAAACGATAACTGAACAATTGGACATTTCTAATTGTGTGAACTTATTTTAGGTGGACATTAACCCTCCACCTACACGATTAGCTTAGGTGGACATTAACCCTCCACCTACACGATTAACTTAAGTGGACATTAACCCCCCCACTTATACAATCACTATAGATGGTCTTTTGAGACATCTACTTATACAGCCTTATACGTTTAGGACGTTAGAAGGTTGCATTCGGAAAACACGCTTTGTTTACTATTTGCTACTTGCTTGCTAATATCAGGTGAGTTTCATAGCCCCTTTTTACTGTTTCTAACTGGGGTGAGAATACATACAACTGCTTTCATACCGCTATTTTTATATGAACACAAGTACTAAACTCGATATATTGGTTGCATGAGTTATTTTACTAATCCTGAAAGTCCCCCACATCATAGTTTGTTAGTATCGTTATAGCGTGAATGTTAATGAATAGTACTATTTGGGATTGACTCCCCCCGTCCGGGTTAGTAGCGCTAACTTGTCAAACGGACGCATTATCATTTGTTCTTACGAGTGTTGGATTAGGCACTCGCTGGGAGGCACCCCGATCGTGGCACTTGATTGTGACCCGACACCACAGTTAAGCTCGAACTATGAGCTCATGGCAACAATATATACTATCTTTACATTTTTGTAATACATTACCTATCATTGTTGAATGATACAAACAGGAAATCTTGTGTTCCATACAATGTTATATCAACTGTTTACAAACCTATGAACTCACCAACTTTATGTTGACCTTTTAGTATGTATTTCTCAGGGGACCAACCGCAGTAGGGTTGCTTTTGGAAGGAGATAGCTCGAGTCGCATATTTTTCACAAACAACAGGGATTAGATTGCATTATGATGTGTTGAAATCTTGTAATAGATGCGTACTCTACTTTTGGCAAAACATATGTAAACAATGTAACTACGAAATGTAATGATTTTTGGAAAACGTCTCATATAGAGGTCGTTTGTTGTAATTCTTGTGTTGTGATATTTGATTTGGTCGGCGCCCCCAACGCAACACCCTACCTTCCGCTGCCACGTGTCTTGGCGGTGCGACAAATTTTGCGACACAGGTCTTGTGTCGCAATGGCTTTGGGCCACCTGCGACACAGACGACCTGATGTGGTTTTGTTGTTCGGGCACTTGGTCAAATATGCTCGGTTTGACCCGAAACTCTTAGGGAAGTCTTAAATATGTTTTTAGAGCTTAGGAAAATTATCGTTACGTTTCATGGTTACCCCGAAAGTGTCGTTTTGTATTTGTTGCAAAAACAGTCCACACGACTTTTCTTTCGATTTTTGGACGGTTTTCGTGGCTCGTTTTCTTTTTTGATAAAGGGGAAAAAATACCCCGACAAATATTATTAGAATAAAATGATAAACGATACAAGTACAATGAATGTTGTAGAACCACAAAGACTTAATCTAACAGATGGAAAGACTAAGTGCATACACAAGACAGGCCTTGAGTATGACAACCAGCAAAGGCCCAACTATGAGGCAACACAACCATGAGGCAACAACAACAAGCAAAGACTCTAACTAAGCGATAAACCACTGCGTCCGCATGATGAAAGGATTAACTTGACGAAGAATACACCCCTTTCGGGATCTTCCATCTCTCCATAGTGCGAAGAGCACGAAAAGAAGGTTTGAAAGCAAAGGAAACCAACTTTAACCTAATCGTATTGATGATTGCGTCAGCCACCTCCTTGCAAGACCTTTTGCCTTTGTCAAATAGCCGAAAGTTCCGTTCTTGCCAAATGAAGTTTGCCGTAGCCACCAGCACCAGACGAGATACCACATGGTCAATGTTTTTCGAGCTTGTGGAAGATAAAAAGGAGGGCATTAGAACTTCTAGACTATCAGACATAATCTGCAACTTCGCATGATTAATAACCCTGAACTAAACCTGAGAGGAGAAGGAGCATTCAAAGAATAGGTGGGCATGAGAGTCCTGGCAAGAACCACACAGCTTACAACGCAGCAGGGCTAAATCAACAGAAGGACCAACATCCCATTGCCTCAGACGGTCTTGGGTCTTCAGTCTGCCTCTTAAGACGAGCCACATATGAAAAGCATGCCTAGGAATACAACAAGAAAACCACACAACAGGAGCCCAATCCACCACGCTACCTCTTGGCCGAATGGATTCCCAAACTTGACCAACCCAAAAATCGAGAAATTCTCCCGCCAAATCGCGCCATAGTAACTTATCAGGCAGAGGAGAAAGAGTAGGGACCTCAATCTGAGAAAGAGAAGGGTACCTTAGAAGCCATTCTGCCAGCCATCTCCAAGAGTCACCCTGAATGAGATCAACCACAGAATCAGAGGTTGAGAAACCCAAGCGAGTAATGTGAAGGAGACTGGAAAAGATACGGGCAATGGGACACTGGTTACACCACTGTTGAGACATGCTTTGTGACAACAGATCTAGCTTGTAATAGCATGTAATACTACTTTTAGTAATTGTAATCAAGCTTGTACATTGGTTTTGAATTGTAAATGAAATATATTGCTTGGTAAACATTTTAGAGTTAAATATCAAAATGCTGAAAAGTGTTGACCAAGGTTGACCGCGAACCGAGTCAGTTCGCAGGACAAAATTGGCCTGCGAACCGAGTAAGTTCGCTGGGCCAACATGGGCTGCGAACCGAGTCAGTTCGCAGAGCCCATGTACCTGCGAACCGAGACGGTTATATATGCAAATTAGGTTTTAAACCTAAGGGACTTTTGCCACTTTCCACATCCAGACGACCTGCGATTCCAGAGACTTCTCCAACGTTCTAAAGGCTAGGTATTGATCGTTAACATTCGTTATAATCGATACAAAGCAATTAGACAATTGATTCACTAATATATTGCGAAAGAATTCGTTATAGATCCTATAACTGGTATTAAGGTGCGGAATCCCTCAATACTAGTTATAGGATCTATAACAAATTCTTTCGCAATATATTAGCGAATCAATTGTCTAATTGCTTTGTATCGAATATAACGAATGTTAACGATCAATACCTAGCCTTTAGAACGTTGGAGAAGTCTCTGGAATTGCAGGTCGTCTGGATGTGGAAAGTGGCAAAAGTCCCTTAGGTTTAAAACCTAATTTGCATATATAACCGTCTCGGTTCGCAGGTACATGGGCTCTGCGAACTGACTCGGTTCGCAGCCCATGTTGGCCCAGCGAACTGACTCGGTTCGCAGGCCAATTTTGTCCCGTGAACTGACTCGGTTCGCGGTCAACCTTGGTCAACATTTTTCAGCATTTTGATATTTAACTCTAAAATATTTACCAAGCAATATATTTCATTTACAATTCAAAACCAATGTACAAGCTTGATTACAATTGTTAAAAGTACTATTACATGCTATTACAAGCTAGATCTGTTGTCACAAAGCATGTCTCAACAGACTCCCCCTTGACAATAGCTCTAGCGTCTTTAAGTCTTTGTCTTCAAGTTGTCTTTGGTAATCACTTGTAAATTTTGCTACCTGCATATATCTTCAGCTTAATGCATGTCTTTACTATTGATTGATAATCTCGAGCAACATCTTCCCATCCTTCAATCTGTGTGATCCTATTCTTGTATAACATTAATAGGTCAGCCTTTGATAAGTTCATTAGATGTCGTCGGTCATAAATCTTTAAAATCTCTCTCTCTTCGTCTTTAACTTCATCATCATGTTCAAACATGAGAGCTTCACCAGTCACTGAATCAACAGACCATCTCTTCAGCTTACCTAAGATATCTTGAGGCATAGCTTTCAGAGGAATCTGTTGTATGCATTTTGCAGCTGGATATATCTTTTTCCTTCGACGCCTTCCGGTTCTATTGCTTCTTTCATCAAGTTTGATGGTCTTTCCGACTCTTGGCTTAATTCTATCAAATTTCATTGTCCTACCCTCAGTCCTGATAATCTTTTCAACATATCTGCCAAACGGATCATTACTGGGGTTATTCAATTCCAATCTAGCCAAGTCTCGGATTTCAAATCTAGGCAAAGAACTGAAGACTGCAAGCTTCTTCTCAAAATATTGAACACCATCAAATCTCTTTATGGCAAAAAGCTTCAGATCTGCGTCGTAGTACCAACCAATAATACCTCTTCTTGGTATTCGCTTTCCAGAGATATCCACTTCACTAATCCTAGTCTTCTCCTTTTTCTTCTTCTCCAAAGGCCTAAACATATGATTGTTTTTGAGTCTATCAGGAAGATCATCTTCAGAATCAGTCGAATCATCTAGATTTTCATCTAAATCAATCACTCTTTCTCCGTCTTCATCCTGAATAACGACTTTAGTCTTTGAAGGGCTCACGATCTGTTCATCGATATTAGCATCGGGATCTACACCTTCGTCTAACCCAACACTAGATTTAGAAGTCCAATCTTCAGGAGGCACAAACTCTCCGTCCTCTAGATCGTAATCTACTTCTTCTTCGACTTCAGTGTCGGAATCACTTTCATCTACAAGTGATACATATGTCATGAATCAAATATAAATAATATAAATTCTTTTATTGAAATAGATAATCAATCTAAGAATTTCTTTATCATTTCATTCATGAAATCACAATCAATTACTAATCTTATATGATTTTAACTTGTCATGATGAATCTCAAGTCTAAATTTTATATAATTAGTCTTATATAATTAGTCTTATATTATTTTAACTTGTAATATAACATCTCAAGTCTAAATCTTATATAACTAATCTTATATTATATGAACATAAAACAAATAACTTTTAATGTAAGTCTTTCATTGATTATAATCATTATTACAGTCAATCTAAGAGTACACATCTAAAATTATTCCTTGGTGAGTTTCTCACCAACGTTGATAGCACCATCAGCAGTACCAGCACCATCACCACCAACACCGCTTGCTCCAGCAGGCTCAGACTTCCCCTGAATTATAGGAAGCTCACCGGTCGTTGAAGGACCAGTCGGCTCTCTATCTTTCTGTACATTGGGATCATCGTCTGTATCATCTCGTCTCTTCCTTCTCAGTTCATCTTCTCTGCACGCCTCATTAAATAACAAGATCTCCCCCTAAGGCGACTTGCCCTTCAATAAATTGGTGACAAGGCCTTGCAGTCGATCAAGCTGTTTCTGCTAATCTTCAGACTCTCTGATTGAAAGCATATGAGACTTCAAGAGATGAGTATAGGCTTCGCCTTGAGTTGCAAGCTCCTTTGCAAGAGTAGCATTCTGAGTCTCTAATATCCAAACTCGAAGTTCCAAATTTGAGATCCGTTCAGAAGCTCTAATAGGAGGCTGGGAAGAAGGTGCAGTGGCAGATTGAGCACCGCGTTGTTCAATCTGGATGGCAACGTCTGTCAAAAGTAAGCGAGCTGCGATTCTACTAGCTTTGGTAGTCTGAATCGTGACAATATCGTCAATAGCAGGCTCCTGTTAGACCATAGTTATCAGTAAAAGTAACAGAATAAACTGTCTCAATCTCTGATAACTATAAATACTCGTATCTCTAACCTTCTCTGAGGTTTCAGATACCGGAGCACTCGGACGTTGCGGCAATGGTCTATCCTGTGGTTGTGTATCTTGAGCAACTGGACTAGCCAAATCGCCAATCGTCAGCTGAGAAGTAGCAAAACGAATGCGTTTTCGGCTTCGTGTCATAAGAGGTTGATCCTCTTCATCATCTGAGTCCTTGTCAATCAAGCAAAAATCAGGATCCAGATCATCAATTTTGCGCTTGCACTTTAAGGCAGGATCCATGATCAGCTTGGAACCCCTCCGGATCATTCCCGCAGGAATACCCGAAAAAGTAGTAGGACGAGGAAGATCATCATCAGTCTCCTCACTATCAAAGTCAGATGTGGTGACGCCATCCTTGCCAAAAGCACTAGATGGCCCAACATCCAAACTCGCCTGATCCCGTTCACCCTCAGGTCGAATGACCTCTGGGTCGACAGCTTCAGGAGCCGAGTCATGATGATTGATAATAGATGATAAGTAAATATATAGTATTCACACAAGTTGAAGAATAATGATACCAAACATACCTGAAATTGATCAATCTCATTTAAGAGAGGATCGGTAGCATCATCATTTTGTATCAAAACCTCATGCAAAACCTGAGCAGCAATGTCAGGTTGAGCAGCCTGATTCAAAACATCTTCAATAAGCTCTTGCGGCTCAGGGTTTTGAGCCACAACTGCTGGCTGAGGTTCTTGTGGTTGAGCTCCATCATCCATCCAACCATTGTTTGTTAAAGGGGATTTTATACCCCGGCAAATATTATTAAAAAACAATGATAAGCGTTACAAGTACAAAATTGTGGTAGAACCACAAGACTTAATCTAACAGATATGAAAGACTAAGTGCATACACAAGACATGCCTTGCATATGACAACCAGCAATAAGCACAACCAATAGGCACTAGCAACAAACTCTAGCTAAGCAATGAGCCACTGCGCCCGCATGACGAAAATCAACTGGACGAAGAACACACCCCTTTTGGGATCTTCCATCTCTCCATGGCACGGAGAGCACGAGACGAAGATCTAAAGGGAAAAGAGACCAACTTCAGCCGAATCGTATTGATGATAGCATCAGCCACCTCCCTGCATGACCTCTTTCCTTTGTCAAAAAGCCGAAAGTTACGTTCTTGCCAAATGAAGAATGCCGAAGCAGCTAGCACCAGGCGAGACACAACATGGTCAATATTTTTCGGACCCGTAGCAGATAAGAGAGAGGGCATAAACACTTCGAGTCTGTCCGACACAATCTGCATCTGTGCATGACTGATAACCCTGAACCAGACCTGTGAGGAGAAGGAGCATTCAAAAAAGAGATGGGCATGAGAGTCCTGGCACGAGCCACACAGCAGACAACGCAGCAGGGATAAATCCACGGAAGGACCTACATCCCATTGCCTCAGACGGTCTGGGGTCTTCAGTCTACCTCGAAGGACAAGCCATAAATGAAAGGCATGCCTAGGAATGCAACGAGAGAACCACACCACAGGAGCCCAATCCACCACGCTCCCTCTTGGCCGAATGGAATCCCAAACTTGACCAACCCGAAAATCGAAAAAATTTCCTTCCTAATCGCGCCATAATAACTTGTCCGGCTGGGAGTGGAGAATGGGAACCTCAATCTGAGAAAGAGAAGGGTACCTTTGGAGCCATTCCACCGGCCATCTCCAAGAGTTACCCTCAATGAGATCAGCAACAGAATCAGATATCGAGAAACCCGGGCGCATAATGTCACGTTGACTCGAAAAGACACGGGCAATAGGACATTGGTTACACCAAGTGTCATACCAAACCGAAACAGTCCTTCCATTGCCGATCTTAAACCAACAAAACGGCCGCACAACATCCCTAATGCGTAACAGACTTCGCCAACCCCAGCTCATACTGCGTTGAGCAGAGACATCCCAAAAACTGCGATCACGCAGTTTATAAGCATACACCCATCTGACCCAGATGGAGTCCTTTCTAGAAAGCATGCTCCAAATGTGGGTGGCCATAAGAGAGACATTCCACTCACTCAAGCGACGAATCCCCAAGCCACCTTCAAGCTTCGGATGACAGATATCCTCCCAAGCCACCTTTGCTTTACCGACCTTCATCGGACCTTGGCACCACAAGAAACCCCGCATAAGCTTCTCAATATCCCCGATTGTAGAGGCAGGGAGAATAAACATAGACGCCCAATACCCATGAAGAGAAGTAAGGACAGAGGAAATAAGTTGAACACGACGAGCAAAGGAAAGAGCCAGAGCTTTACAGTCAGATTTGACGAGCCTAGAAGAGATAAGGGGAACCCCGAGGTACCGAACCGGAATAATACCTTCCTCGAAAGGCATGATATGGAGTATATTCTGTCGCACAGAACTGGGAACATTACAAAAGAAAGCAGTACTTTTCGGGATACTGGGAACCAAGCCCGAAACTTCTTTAAATTCCTTAAGAGCAGACTGGATCACCGAGGCAGAGACCAGATCCCCATGCGCAAAAGGAAATAAGTCATCTGCAAAACACAGGTTTACAAGACCAAGGTTCTCACATTTCGCATGGTATTTAAAAGAATTTGATTCATCAACTTTCCTTCGAATAAGCAAGGTCAGCACCTCCATCACAAGGGTAAAAAGATAAGGAGACATTGGGTCCCCTTGCCGCAGGCCCCTTTTGCCTTTAAAGAAACCATGAACACCCCCATTAATACTCAGGGAGAAGGACGTGCTAGACACACAAGTCATGATTAGCCTGACCATAATAGGGTGGAAGCCAAAACCATGTAAGATAGTCCGGAGAAAGCTCCAATCCACCGTATCATACGCTTTCTGAATGTCAACCTTGAAGGCACAACGAGCAGCTCCATGGTTAAGATGGTAACATCTCATAAGCTCCTGGGTTAAGAGGATGTTATCAGAAATGCTCCTACCAGGAATGAAAGCAGATTGATTGTCGCTCACAATATCCTTCAGCCCATCCTTGATTCGACTAGTGATCAACTTACTGATGCACTTATACAAGACTTTACACAAGGAAATAGGCCGAAAATCATTAATCTGACTAGGGGAGGAAACTTTCGGAATGAGGGCAATAACAGTATGGTTGATTTCTTTTAAAATCTGGCCATTAACAAAGAAATCCCGAACCGCAAAGTACAGGTCATCACCAATAGTGTCCCACGACCGTTTGAAGAAAGATGCCGAGTAACCATCTGGTCCCGGGGACTTATAGTCACCAATAGAGAACAAGGCCACCCGAACTTCATCCTTAGTAACAGGCCGAATCATCAAGTCAGCCTTGGATCTTGAGAGCTTGCGGGAGAAAAGCCCCGAGCTATCCAGCGGCAAAGCATCACCAGCACAACCCAAAAACTTCTGGTAGTGGTCAACAAAGATCATAGGCACCGAGTCTCCCTCATGGACTACCTCATTCAAGTCATGCACTCGATCAATCCGACCCCTATTCGCTTTTTCCTTAACCACATTATGAAAGAATTTAGAGTTGCAATCCCCCACCCGAAGCCATTCAATCTTTGCTTTCTGCTACAAGAATCGTTCCTCATCAATAACCGCTGCATTGAAAGCACGAAGAAAGAGACTCTCCTCCTCTCTCAGCGCAGCAGAGTCGGGGTTAGAGTCAAGAGCTTTCTGAACTTCGTCCAGTTCAGCACGAAGTTTAACAACCTTCTTATGGAGGTCACCCTGATCCCTCATTAACGCGGCAAGAGGCTTTTTAAGTCTCTTCAACTTCCTGGTAATCCGAAACATAGCATGTCCCACTATCTTCTCCTTCCACGCATCCATTACAATATCTTTAAATTCAGGCTTATGAGCAAGCAGATTATAGAATTTAAAGGGCTTAACACGAGGCTTTTGAATCACGGGAAGAGAAAGAACAGCAGGAGCATGATCCGAGATTCTATATGGCTGGAATAAAGCACGGGCCCCAGGGAAGGCATCCAAGAACTCTCCATTACACATGATACGGTCAATCTTCCTCAAGATACCCGAGGCAGACTGAGGTCGCTGATTCCAAGTGAAGTGGAGTCCCGAGGCCTGCACATCAATAATCCCAATATCCTCCGCACAATCCCTGAACTCGCGCATAGAGGTAGAGCGTCTGGAAGAACCAGAGGAAGAATCTTCCAGATTAAGAATGGCATTAAAATCGCCCAATAACGTCCAGGGATTAGCACCAACAAATCTGCTATGCAGGCGAAGACTATCCCATAGCTCCCTTCTATGGGAATAAGCATTACCCGCATAAATGAGGGAGCAGTAAAAAGACTGATCCCTATCCCGCACCCGAACCTGACAGTGCATAACCTGATCCGTGAAGGAAATGATCATAAGGTCAACTTGGTCAGGATCCCACCCAATAATAATACGAGCTCCACTGACACTCCTAGAGGAGTTAGACATCCAACTCCACCTCCTAAAAACCTTAGAACAGATACGCGTGAGATTAGAAACATGAACATGGGACTCCAAGATGGCACAGAGGCACAACTTGTTTTCACTAACCACCTGCTGAACCTCCTTTTACTTGGGGGCACGGTTCAAACCCCTAATATTCCATGATGCGAGACTAACCATGGAAAGTAGAGGCCTTGGGAGTGCTTGCCCCCTCCGAAAAGGATCCACCCTTGGGAAGTTTCATATAGTCTGCCGTCTCATCATAAGTTTCCTCAATGTCGGCTTCAGAATCATCATCATCCGAACCGCTACCATTAACCGCCCCTTTAAGCTTACAAGGCTGACTTGGGCCATCTCCATTATCATCCCCCGGTTGGGTCTTTCTATTCCTCTGAACATCCTCTTTCTCATCACTACTTAGAGCCCCGAAGCGGTTGCCCAAGGATAAGGGTTTAGGAATACCCGAAGCCTTCTTGGAAGACAGTCTCGGATAGGGACCATTAGGGGCCTGTTTGGAAGTAATTCCCGAGTCTTTCACCCTATACAACACCTTTGGTTTCTGTTTCTGCACAGAGAACCCATTAACAGGTTTCCCAATCTGCTTAGAAGGGCCACGAGCAGTCTTCTTAGGAGCAACAAAAACAGAATTGCTTGCCTTTGGGGCTTCAACACCAACCACATTCTTTGGACATTCAGCATCTTTATGTCCAAATATTTTGCATGTACTACACCTGGGCGGTCTCCATTCATATTCCACCCTAACCGAATAAAGGGTTTTACCACCACCATCAAGCTTGGGAATAACAACCGTAACAGATTCCTTTAGCTCAGTCCAAGACACAACCTCAACCATGGCACGAGCGAAATTGGGACGACCCCATGATTCAGTGCACATGGTGCTAGTGTAGGAGTCAAGCATGAGAGGTGTCCCCACCTTGGTAGCAATACCACTCAAACCCACCTCGTTAAAAGCCAAAAGCGGAACATCATGGAGTTTAATCCACACCGGCACTCTTGTAAGATCCTCCTTGGCTAAATCAGCATCAGAATTCCATTTTCTTAACATAATAGGGACCAGTCTTATCATCCAGGGGCCCCCTTCAAGAACCTCATTCATACCATGCTCCGAAGAGAATTTGAAAAAGAAGAAACCATTGGAGTGCATCATAACCTTTTCGATACCGAACTTTCTCCAGGCATTCATAACATAGTTTTGGACCACGGGAAAGGCTAATCTCTTGCCAATGAAGTACCCGTACAGAGTGTTCGAGTACTTTTTACTTGCTTCAACAACCGTGGCCAAAGGGATCTCCACATCCACATCACTACCATCAGGAGCCTCCAGATTCAAAGCGCGGACATTAACCTTCTGCTTAACAACACTATTCGCAGCTTGAGCATAAGACTTGGGTATGGGTTGTTTTTGGCCCGGTTGTTGAACAACAACCGTAGCCGCTTTCAGCCTATCAATACCACTGGTAGTGAAAGAGATACTACTAGAACCATCAGGAGCCTGCATGTTGGCCATATCAGCATCACGACCCTCCTTCGCATCTCGGGCAGTAACATCATAGAAATCAGGGATTTCAGAGGGATATTTAATCCCAACCTGACTTGCAGCATTTCCCAGCTGGTTGGCATCAGCACCCACAACAGGGCGAGAGTCAGGGATTTTACCAAGGTCTTGCACCCCAACCTGATTCCCACGCATAGATGCGAGTAAGTGTTCAGCCCAAACTCCAAGAAAATTTTCAGGATTTGCACCCTGAGAAACCTGAAATTTGCCCATGCGACACTGCGAAGTGTAGCTAGTAGTGTCGCCTGTAGTGTCGCCAACAATGTCGCTACAGGAAGCCAAAGGAGTGCGACACTGACCGGTAGTGTCGCAGTTTTTAGTGTCGCAGAACCTTGTGTCGCACTGACCGGTAGTGTCGCAATTTCTTGTGTCGCAGGACCTTGTGTCGCTATTAGGGTTAGGGTAACGACTTGTGTCGCCCCTAGTGTCGCAGCGCAGCCCATCTTCAACCTCCAGCTGCGGCGCCGGAGTTGCAGACATTCCAGAGTCCAAACCATTCGACGAGCCAGACCCGAAACCACCGTGATCATCTTTACAACTCGAAGCCAGAGCACTGACTCCTTTCTTTTTCTTTTTCTTGTTGCTCGAATCTTTCATCTCGATTTTAAAAACTCAAACACCCACCAAAAAAACCCGACAACACAGCTACTAGAACCGACCCGGGACACGAGAAGGAGCAAGAGCAAAGCACGAAGAACAAAACTCACGGATTAGATTTTGCACATCATGACCGACCGAGAGCAACCGCCGTGAACCACCAGAAATCGCCCTTCGCCCTAAGGTCTTCTGTAATCTCTCATCCAACCATTGTTTGGTGGAGCTATATAGGCAGCATCGAGGAGATGGCCAAAGAGATCACATGCTTCAGGCTTGACCTGATCTGGACGTCGAGAAGAATGAAGAAAGCATGCGTTGTATCCTCTAAGTCCAATCCGGTCAACATGTAAATCTGGCTGAATGTTCATCAAGCCGGGAATGCAGTGTCGAATGATTAGCATGCAGAAGCGCGGATAAAGCATAAACTTTGATCTCACCGCGCCAGTGATCTGGCCAACAAAAGAATTAAATATATACGAAGAAAAACTGTATGGTTTATTATAGACCAGGGACAGTAGGCCAGATAACAGCTCAGGGCTCAACTCATCGTATCCGCCCTTCTTATTACCGTAGATGGTAACAATAATGTGGAATAAGAATCTCCACTGTCCAAGAACAAACGCCTTCACAAACTGGCGGCCTCTCTTGGGTCCAGAATAACCCATTCTACCTAGTGCACCCTCAATGAAGTCAGAGGAGTACACGGAAGGTCCAGCTTCCTGATCAACTGTTCCCAGATGTAGAATCTATCTCAGATCATCAGCGGAGAAAACAACAGCCAGATTGTTTACCCTCGTACGAATAACAGGAGGGATTGTAGCACCGTCATATATAATACTTTCCCAAAACTGATCCAGAAGATCTCGGGACAGTAGCGGAGACTCCGTAATAGCATATCGAATCCTCGAACGTGCTAAATACGTTAGAATCTCTGTGAAACGTGCAGCACCACGCTCATTTACATCCAAGTTCACCAAGATGTTGTGAGCAGGAGTGAAAAATCGAGCAACCATATTTGTAGTCATAAGATGTACACAAATGGCAGTTAGCTCAGATAATAGGACATCTTATCGAACATTAATTAATTTTAAACGTTTATGTATTGTGAACAAACGTGATCACCAAACATCGACGTTTACTATTAATTAATAACTTAATTTACTGAACTTAATTGAACGATTAAGCATACGAGACTTAATTTTCAATTATATTCTCTAAATTATATACAGTTCGTAAGTCCTAGTAGATAATCTGAAATATCATACCGCCGATAGAAAATCGGAACACGCCGCACGACTACATATGAGTCGGAAGTCTTTCGATATAATAGAACAGAATTCGAATATTATATGCATTTCACTTATAACATTAAGTCCTTAAGTCGAAACATATAACAGATAATTGACAACTGCAATTTGTATTTTATTTGTAATCATAAAGATCTCAAATCGAAAACAAATGTTAGATGTTAAATTTATAGAGTTATACATATTTAACTTATAAACGTAATTTCTTAAGTCTAAACGTACAACAAATAAATAAAATGTGCAACTCATAATTTATTTGTAAACATAGAGTTCGCAAATCGAAAACGAGTCCATTAAATTCGTAAACTGAATATTGACCAAGTCAAACCTTCAGTTAAATAAATTCAAGAATTTAATTTATGCACAAAGTCAACAGAAGTCAACTGTATAAGTTCGCTTCGCAGTCAACTAAAGTCAATCATTAAGTTCGCTTCGCAGGTCAACGAAAGTCAAACTTTAAGTTCGCTTCGCAGGTCAAACAAAGTCAACCTTTTGGTTCGCTTCGCAGGTCAAACGAAGTCAACCTTTTGGATTCGCTTCGCAGGTCAAACGAAGTCAAACTTTTGGTTTCGCTTCGGTCAATGCGAGTCAACCATTTGGGTTCGCTTCGCAGTCAACAGAAGTCAAACAATTTGGTTTCGCTTCGGTCACGCGAAGTCAACCATTTGGGTTCGCTTCGCAGTCAAACCATTTGGTTTCGTTTCGGTCAAGCGAAGTCAACTATTTGAGTTCGCTTCGCAGTCAACAGAAGTCAAACCATTTGGTTTCGCTTCGGTCAAGCGAAGTCAACCATTTGGGTTCGCTGCGAATTGAGATTGATCTCGGTTCGCAGGAGCGTCTGGCAAAAGATATCAAAAGCCAAATCGATGATCGAACAATTTTAATCGCGATTGAATGGTACAAACACGTTTATTATAGGTCAATTAACAAGTTCTAAGAGTTTTAGGTTTTAATCTTCACTAATTTTGAAGAAATCCGTGAGATACGAAACCGAAACATTCAAAGCATAAAACGATCGATTAAACACAAATTATACGGTGAAATCACGTGAATCTTACTTCAAAAGATGCGAAATCGAAAGAAGTAAATGTTGTCCGGAGAGAAAAACCGATCCTTGAACTGGAATTTCGAAAATTTTAGAAAAAGGTGGCTCGGTTGGGTTCGCTAAACTTCGTCTCGCAGATGTAGAAATTCGGTTCGCAGGGGTATTTGGAAAGTGAGACTTGGACTTGTTGACTTGGCCCTTTTATACTCCAAACTCGATTCGCAAGTTTGACTGGTCAACTTCGCAAATTTGACCAAAAATACGAATTTAGTTTTAAGTATAAATTGACATTATAAGTATTTTTACAAGTCAACATTATGAACTTTCCATTGCGGTTTTGTCACATTTATTCAACACGGAACGATAAATTTTAGATTAACTTACTTCCAAAGGATAAACACAAACAAAAACAAAAAAAATAAAAGACGTAATAAATAAATAATCAAATTAATGAGTGGTATCAAGTACCATTTTATTAAATAAGATAAACAATACATATTTTTGTTAAGAATTTATCTGCTTAGGGATCATATTAGGAAGAATAAGCTGTATCTTATTTTATTAAACAAGTCTAAGAAGATCGTTAGTATACATACATCCTGAAATTCAAATAAGTTACAGAAAACTTACACTTTAACCATTTATGAACTTATATTTATAAGATTATAACTTGGTTACCTTTATCCACATGAAATAACACGTTCTTTGAACATACTTTTATATTATTGAGAACGAATTATTCACCAAAGTGAACGTTCATTTGTCATCGACAGTTCAAGACGATTACCGATATTATAATCCACATAAACAAATTACACACCGATTTCCAAGCAAACCGTTATTATTAGTATGGATATTAACTAGTGTGGTCCAATATATGATATACTGAGAAATCAAGTATAACTCATAACACTGTATCTTTTACATTCAAGGTAGAGGTTACTAAATGATGCACTTTTCGTAACATATAATATATCCTTGAGTTATTTTAAGTTTTGACAAACATCAAACATATTTTGAAGATACTAGTGGTTCTAGATCTGTACGTAGTACAACAGAAGATCCCTTAGTATGAACAAAATAAGTTTGAGACCATTGGCGAAACTAAAGGCTTCAGTTCTGTACATAGTACAACAAAGTTACCAGTAGTTTTGCTAATAGCCATATTACTAACTATTTGTCTATTCATATATTCATATATTCTTGATAACAGTGTATGGCTATACAATCATTCTCAAATTAAGACTTATGTCATATATCATATAATAGTTCATACTAGATAACACACATGAAAATTAATGCTTATTAAATGCTCAGAAATCATAGCATAATTTACCTTCCAGTACATCATATTATGAATCCGCCTAGACTTAATGTTATTCTTAGCAACTTATAACGTGTGGAGAAAGGTGTATAATGAAATAAATATAAGTATCGTCCTGGTTGTAAAGATGTAACGTTAATGTGACTTACTAGAATCTACTAACACATCTAACTTAAGACTTATACTTATTATTGTTAAGCTTCTTCTCCTAATGTACTATCATTTCCCAGCAGATAAGAACTTAAACTTTTTATGGTTTATTTTCTTTTTGCATATTATAGGAGGCGATTCCCCTAAAGTAACAAGCAAATGAATGCCATACGCCAACCCCTTTTAAAACATAAAATTAAGACTTACTAACTATTACATATTCCTTTGGAAGACTAGTTATTCTGATTCATCATTCCGTTTAGTTGAACTAATGTCTCAAAACACGCCCTGTCGAAAGCTTTAGTGTATAGGTCTGCCAAGTTGTCAGAAGAGGCAACTTTGACTAACCTAATAAGTTTCTTCTCGGCACAATCCCGAATAAAATGATAACGAATATCAATGTGTTTCGTCTTGATGTGCTTTACCGGATTATTGGTTATAGAGATCGTCGATTCATTATCGATCATCATAGGAGTATCGGTAAAGTTTAGCCCATAATCTCGCAGTTGCTGTTGTATCCACAATACATGGGAACAACAGCTGCCAGCTGCAACATACTCAGCTACACATGTGGAAATGGCTACTGAGCTTTGCTTCTTGCACTGCCAAGATACGAGTCTACCTCCTAGGAATTGACATCCTCCGGTCGTAGACTTTCTATTTTGATTGCATCCACCATAATCCGAATCAGTATAAGCAACAAAATCTAAGTCTCCTTCAATTGGATACCAAAGTCCCAGCTTCGGTTTCCCTTTGAGGTAATGAAAGATTCGTTTTACAGCTTGCATATGTGACTCTTTCGGATTAGCCTGATATCTTACGCAAATACAAACAGCAAACATAATGTCAGGCCTAGATGCAGTCAGATACATTAGTGATCCAATCATAGTCCTATATAAA
Source organism: Gnaphalium uliginosum (assembly GCA_963930675.1). Taxonomy (NCBI): domain Eukaryota; kingdom Viridiplantae; phylum Streptophyta; class Magnoliopsida; order Asterales; family Asteraceae; genus Gnaphalium; species Gnaphalium uliginosum. Next base: position 27,079,077 of record OZ005682.1, read on the forward strand.
GTAGGATCTACATTCTGATCACTCGATGTATCAGGACCGAGTCCGTGATTTTTTGGAATAGGAGTCTTGTAGATACGAGATTCATCCATCTTGAAACGTTCTAACAGCTCATGTGTATATTTAGATTGATGAATAAAGAATCCATCTTTCTTTTGGTCAACTTGTAACCCTAAGAAGAAGTTCAACTCTCCCATAGCAGACATCTCGAACTTGCCTTTCATAACTTGCTCAAATTCTTGACACATATTTTCGTCAGATGACCCAAAGATAATGTCATCAACATACACTTGAACAAGTAGAAAGTCATGTTTCTTCCATTTCACAAAAAGTGTACTATCAATTCTTCCTGTTGTAAAACCATTCTCAAGAAGATAAGTTGATAGTGTTTCATACCACTCTCTTGGTGCTTGATGTAATCCATACAGAGCCTTATCAAGACGATATACTCTATTTGGATACTTTGGATCAGTAAACCCTGGTGGTTGAGAAACATACACCGTTTCCTTGACTTTGCCATACAAGAAGGCACTCTTAACATCCAGCTGATAAACTTTCATTTTCTTTGAAGCTGCAAATGCTAAGAACAACCTAATTGCCTCAAGCCTAGCCACAGGTGCAAACACTTCATTTAATCAATCCCTTCTTGTTGATTGAAACCTTGAACGACTAGACGAGCTTTATTGCGAATCACGATTCCCCGATCATCTTTCTTACACTTAAAGACCCATCTAGTGCCAATTGGATATTCACCACTTGGTAAATCAACCAACTCCCAAACTTGCAGTTTTGAGAACTGAGAAAGTTCTTCCTGCATTGCTTCTACCCATGAGTTGTCCTTCAACGCCATTTGGACATTCTTAGGCTCAACTTGTGAGATAAAGCATGAATATAGACATAGATTTGTAACCCCTGTCTCTTTCATTTCAGCATACAGGCTAGTGTACTCAGATATAGTAGCCCTAGTTTGAACAGATGCATTTGGATCCCCAATGATATTCTCAGTTGGGTGATGTTTGTTAATTCTTGTTGTTGTCACCGGTTCAAGTTCTATTTCCTCTTCTAGATTATTGCCAATTTCTTCCAACGGTGGCATATTTTCATCAGAACTATATGCCTCATCAGAAGATTGTTGTGTGGCACTCGTTGATGCACAATTAGGATCCACAGAAGTTGTATCTCTAGGAACATTCGATGTTGGTGCAGGGCCAATATCCTCATCACCCGACAATAAATGTTTAGAGATTTATGAGTCAACTTTGTAGTCACTGATTGGGACATTAAAAGACTTAAAGAGATTTGAATAGTCGAATTGCCAATCTAATCCCTTATGTACGTCATGTGTGTAGCTCGTAACTTCAATGTTATAAACTATTTCCACACGTCCCGTAGCTTTATTGAAGACACCTTTGTTTGGTGAATTAGGTACATAACCTAGGAAGTATCCTTCGTCAGCCTTTTCACCAAATTTCGGTTGAGTGCTAGTCTTCAGCAAAGTACATGAAACTCCAAAGGGTTCAAACCCTTTTAAGTTAGGTTTCTTATTGTTCAAAAGCTCATAACTAGTCTTGTTCTGCTTTTTAACCGTAAGAACTCTGTTTAGAACATGACATGCTGTCTTCACCGCTTCTGCCCAGAAAATGACTGGAAGCCTTGAATCTGCAAGCATCGTTCTAGCTCCTTCAATCAACGTTCTGTTTTTCCTTTCAGCAACACCGTTCTGTTGAGGTTCATACGATGCACTGAATTGATGTTGTATCCCTTTGCTTAAGCAATAGACATTGAACGTTGAATTCTTGAACTCTGTTCCATTGTCACTACGAATTCTCTTAACTCGTGTTCTATAGACATTCTCTATTAGATCTAAGAACTCCATGAGAATACCAGGAGTTTCATCCTTAGATCCCAAAAAGAATACCCAAGAGAATCTAGAGAAATCATCTGTGACAACTAAACAGTACCATTTGCCACCTATGCTCCTTTTGCTTATTGGGCCAAAAAGATCCATATGTAGCAATTCAAATGGCGAGGAGATTGAGTTTTCAGTCTTAGATCTGTGTGGTTTTTTATGTTGCTTTCCTTTCATGCAAGGAACACACTTATCTTCAGACTCGAAACGTTTTTGTGGTACACCCAGAACTAAACCATTCTTGGTTATATAGTTCATTTTACGAAAGTTCAGGTGAGCCATTCTCCTATGCCATAAAAGTGCGTCTGCTTCAGAAGCCTTGGATAAAAGACATGTAGATTCCATTGAAGTATTAGGAACACCCATGTTGATGGCATAGATGTCCTTCTTCCTTGGAGCCCTCATTAATATCCAATTTTCAGGGATAGTGAAACCCGGCTTCAGGACTAAGGCTTCTGTCTCATTGAAATGTACAGAATAACCTTTATCAGAGACTTGGGAAACACTCACTAGGTTGTGAGTTAGTTCTTCAACGTAATTCACATCCTTTAGAGTCAAAGTTCCATTTGAAACTTTTTCTTTCCCAGTTATTACTCCTCCTTTATCACCAGCGAAGTTAACACGCTGTTTCACTCCACCTTTGAAGTCCTTCAGAAGACTTCTTTCACCTGTCATATGCCTAGAACATCCACTGTCTACATACCACCAACTGTCCTTGTTTACAGTCTGTTCCTACACATGACAAGTTGTACACCATTAGTTCTCAAGAGGGACCCAAGCCATTAAGGTCTTGGTTTGTCCCTTATCATCAACAATCTGAACTTCTTTAAAGTAACCATAACTATTATCATCAATAGTCTTGGTAACTTTCAAAGAGGTTTGAGGTTGTTGATGATCTGAAGTCTTATGCCTCTGAGGAGAGTGAGTAGAAAACCTCTTAGGCACATAATCAACTCTATGTGTACGAGAAGTAGAACCACTTTCAAATTGACTGTGGTTTCTACTTGGAGTCCTAAATCTCGACGGTGTCTTATCTCTAGGCTTAGTGTCATTTAGAGAATAAGGCCGTTTAGGTTTAGGCGGAGAGACACTATGTGGAACATCTCTTTTCAGAATGTTCACAGGTTTATTACCTAATCCCGGTTTGGTATCTAACCTGTCTACATTTGAACTAGAGACTTTCTGTGTCTCATGGTTATTCACGAGCTTAAATGATGTTTCCAACTTCTTGTTAGGACAACAAGAAGCCACATGCCCCTTTTGGTGACATTTGAAACAAGATTTCTGCTTTCGTGACTTAACCACTTTTGCCTTTTCGTTTTCAGCCCTAGTTTTAGACACTAAAGGTGCTTTTTCTTGTTCCTTAATAATCTCATCATTCATATCAGTATCAACCATCATTCCACTCGAGACAAAATGTACTTTAGTGAACGATGTGTTCTTACTGACATCAGATGATGGATCCTTATGAACAACCTTTTGTGTCTAAAACATTTCAGACTTTTTAGTTACTGCATCCTCAGGTTCCTTAGATAACCTCGTTATCGATCCGCCACAACCGGACTTACAACCACGTGTCATACCAAACCGACACAGACCTCCCATTACTGATCTTATACCAACAATACGACCGGACGACATCCCTGATGCGTAAAAGGCTTCGCCAACCCCAGCTCATACTACTCTGAGCAAGGACATCACAGAAGCTGCGATCACGAAGCTTGTAAGCATACACCCATCTGACCCAGATGGATTTCTTTCTGGAAAGGATGCTCCAAATGTGGTTGGCCATGAGAGAGATATTCCATTCACTCAAACGACGGATCCCCAAACCACCTTCTTGTTTTGGGTGGCATATATCATCCCATGCCACCTTAGCTTTACCAGCCTTCATTGGGCCTTGACACCACAAGAAACCCCTCATAAGCTTCTCAATATCACCTATAATAGAGGCAGGGAGAATAAACATAGACGCCCAATATCCATGAAGAGATGTGAGAACAGAGGAGATTAATTGGACACGACCAGCAAAGGAGAGAGCCTTATTCTTCCAATCCCCAATCCTATTCTGAACCTTCTCCACCAGAACTTTACAGTCAGACTTGAAAAGCCTAGAGGAGATGAGGGGAACCCCGAGATAATGAACCGGAAGGGTGCCTTCCTCAAAAGGCATGATGTGGAGGATACTTTGCCGCACATAGTCGGGGACATTACAAAAGAAAGCAGTACTCTTCGGGATACTGGGACCAAGCCCGAGACTTCCTTAAATTCCTTAAGGGCGGAATGAAGCACCGTGGCAGATTCCAAATCACCATGCGCAAAGAGAAACAAGTCATCTGCAAAACACAGGTTAACAAGCCCACGATTTTCACACTTCGCATGGTATTTAAAGGAAGTAGATCCGTCTACCTTCCTCCGGATAAGTAAGGTCAGCACCTCCATCACTAGAGTAAAGATATAAGGAGACATTGGGTCCCTTTTCCGCAGACCTCGTTTGCCTTTAAAGAACCCATGCACACCTCCATTAATACTCAGGGAGTAGGACGTGCTAGACACCCAAGTCATGATCAGATTTACCATAACCGGGTGGAAGCCAAAGCCATGAAGGATAGTCTTGAGAAAACCCCAATCCAGTGTATCATAAGCTATCTGAATGTCAATCTTAAAAGCACAGCGAGCAACACCATGATTAAGGTGGTAACATCTCATAAGCTTCTGAGTCAAGAGGATGTTATCTGAGACACTCCTGCAAGGAATGAAGGCAGACTGATTGTCACTCACAATATCTTCCAGCCCATCCTTGATACGATTAGTGATCAGCTTACTGATGCACTTATACAGGACATTACACAAGGAAATAGGCCGAAAATCATTGATTCGAGAAGGGGAGGAAACTTTCGGGACAAGGGCAACAACTGTCGCACCCCCAAATCTCGTGTGCAGCGGAAGTCGGGTCGGGGCGCGACTAATCATGGATCAATACACAAAGTTATGGCAAACGACTCTATATGAGACGTTTTGAAAATAGTATAAAAGTAGTTACATTGATATAATTAAGGTTTACATCAGTCTCGAGTTCGTGGGATGAAATCCTGAAGATTCTAGTACATAACGATTATACCAAAATAATGTAAGAAAATCTTCTTATACGTATAATGCATGTGACTCGAGCTAGCAAGCAATCCTGTGGGCAACCCTACTGTTGCTGAGTACCTGAGAAATACACACTAAAAGGGTCAACAATAATGGTGGTGAGCTCATAGATTTACGTAGTTAAAATCATAGTATGAACCATAAGATTTCAGAGTTATCGTAGTAGCACGAATGCCAAAGTAAATCATAGTATACTATTGCCATGGGCTCATAGTTCCGAAGCTTAACCGTAGTTGGTGTCTCCAGTTAAGTGTATAAACCAGTACACTCGAAATACGAATTATTATGCGTCCGTATAGTAGTTAGAGCGACTAACCCCGGATGGCGGACTGTCAGTTCCCGATAGATCTATCCATAATGTTCGCGCTTAGTATTAACGGGCTATGATATTTGTTGGAGACCATCATAGTTGGTTTAGTTTACCCATGCAATCCGTATAAGTTTTCATAGTACTTGTGTTCATAAAAACAGAGCAATGTATTCTCACCCCAAAGTAAGTAAAACAGTAAAAGTAAAAGTGGGGCTATGAGACTCACCTGAGTCTTGAAAGCAAGCGTTTAAGTTAATAAACGTTTATCCAAAGTGTAACCTTCTGGCGCCCTAAACGCACAAGGTTATGTGTGAGTGAATGTCTCAAAAGATCATTCATGCTAGTTGTCCACTCAATTAGTTATGTTAAATGTTGTTTGTTCTATGATTACGTTTAAAAAAAACATGTACGGCCCGTTGGTGAAGAGTTCGAAGTGATATTAATTCTCAAATTAATATTTTTATGTTTGTTTTGTGTTTTAATTTGATAAGGTAAACATACCTTAGGTGTTTCCAAGTTGTCTCTGTATGTATTTAACATTAGTGTCTCAAACATAAAATAGGGTAGCGAACTTGTGATATGTTCGCTAGTGAATATGTTCGCCCGTTAGTGTTGCCGGTTGATTATTCAAGTTTCAAGTTATTACTGTTAGTTTAGTGTTCAATAGTTAACATTGTTGATTAATGCGTCACTAGGGTTTATACTGTTGGCTAGTGCGACACTAAGGTTAATGCGACGCTAAGGCTAGTGTCGCTAGTTAATACTGTTGGTCTTTATGTCGCTAGTTAGTACTGTTAGTGTAAGTGTTGCGACACAAGGGTAGTGTCGTAGTTTAATACTGCTAGTTATAAATGTTGCGACACAAAGGTAGTGTCGCGGGTTTGAAATGCTCGTTGTGAATGTTGCGACACTCGGGTTGTGTCGCATCGAGTTTCTACTGCTCACTTAGTTTCCACTGTTAATACTGTTGGTGTGTTTTACTCGGTTACCACTGTTTCCACTGCTAGCACGTTTTCCTTTATTACTACTGCTAGTTCATTTCCTTGGTTACCACTGCTAGTTCATTTCCTTAGTTACCACTGCTAGTTAGTTTCTTAGTTACCACTGTCAGTTCGTTTCTTAGTTACCACTGCTAGTTCGTTTCTTAGTTACCACTGCTAGTTAGTTTTCTTAGTTACCACTGCTAGTTAGTTTTCTTAGTTACCACTGCTAGTTAGTTTCTTAGTTACCACTGTTAGTTCATTTCCTTAGTTACCACTGCTAGTTAGTTTCTTAGTTACCACTGTTAGTTCATTTCCTTACTTACCACTGCTAATTAGTTTCTTAGTTATCACTGTTAGTTCATTTCCTTAGTTACCACTGCTACCCTCATTTCCACTGCTCGTTATTAGTTTCTACTGTTCGTTTCTGAAATTCATTTTTGTTCGAGGGTTTTGATTAAATGAGTTTGCTTTGGTCCCGAAACTATTACAAGACAAATATCAATATTTTTGCACTCGTAACAAGTAAGTTTTCATATATTTTGGTAATCCCGAAAGTGTTCGATTTTTGGCACAGGAATACAAACGATTCTCTGGTAGATTTAAAATGTTCGTCTTAGGGTAACTTCGAGTGGGTTTCCAGTTTAAACTTTGTGAGTGAACTTACTAGCATGTTAGATCAACAAAATCTTACGAATAACAAAATAGGTTGAGAAAAGTGTGTTCTTACCCGAAATATGTGTGACGAACGAGATGTATAGGAAAATGGTGAAGCTTGACTCCTTGTTACCAGTAAGTTCTCTTGTGATTTTTGGTGAGAATTGAGAGTAAAAGTGAAGATGGGAGGATTTCTGATTGTGGTTGCCGTGAGGAGAGAAAATGAGAGAATGTTTTGGGTAAAGTTCTGAAAGTTTTGACCAATGAAGGGTTAAGTTGTGTGTGTAAGTAGCCAAAGTGATGATATTCCATTGGGAAATGTGGGGGCCGGCCTAGGAAGTCTTGGGCTTGCAGATCTTCTATTCAAGGTGGGCTCCACCCGATTTCCCCACTTACCCAAATTCATTTAATTAGTTTGTTAGTTTAACAAAAATTGTCATATTACAAATTTTAAGCTTCCTTTTAGTTGTCGGGCGCGATCCGCGCGTTTGCGTTACGTACAATGCGTACGAGATACTATTATAATATGAATTAAATAACGACCAATTAATATAGTTGCGTTATTTAAGCAAAGTTTTTCACCAACGTCCGTATTCATAGTTTTGAAATCTTTAAGATCCTTTAGCGTAATTATAATTAATTACGTGCGTGTGTATATATATACTAAACGCTACTGTACTTAGCCCTATTTCAACTAAATACCAGTAGTGATAATCAAGCTTAAGGTAATTTAATACGCTTAAGTGTCGGTTGTCACAATAACAGTATAGTTGATTTCTTTTAGGATCTGGCCATTAGCAAAGAAATCACGAACTGCAAAGAACAGGTCATCACCAATGATGTCCCATGACCGTTTAAAGAAAGCGGCCGAGTTACCATCAGGGCCCGGGGATTTACAGTTGCCAATAGAAAATAAAGCCACCCTAACTTCGTCCTTGGTAACAGGACGAATCATCAGCACAGCCTTGGATCTCGATAGTTTACGAGAGAAGAGGCCCAAAGTATCCAGCGGAGTAGTATCACCAGCACATCCCAAAAAGTTCTGGTAATGGTCAACAAAGGTCAGAGGCACCGAGTCACCCTCATGGACAACATTATGCAAGTCATGCACACACTCAATCCGACCCCTATTAGCTTTTTCCTTAACCACGTTATGAAAGAATTTGGAATTACAATCCCCCACCTGAAGCCATTCAATTTTTGCTTTCTGTTTTAGGAATTGTTCCTCATCGAGAACCGCCGCATTGAAAGCACGAAGGTAAAGGCTCTCCTCCTCTCGCAGAGCAGCAGAGTCGGGATTAGAGTCAAGAGCTTTTAGAACTTCATCCAATTCAGTACGAAGCTTATCGACTTTCTTATGGAGGTCACCCTGGTCCCTCATCAACTTTGCAAGGGGTTTTTTAAGTCTCTTCAACCTTCTGGTAATCCGAAACATAGAATGCCCTTCAAGGTTCTCCTTCCACGCTTCCATAACAATATCTTTAAATTCTGGCTTAAGGGCAATCAGATTAAATAATTTAAAGGGCTTAATACGGGGTTTTTGAATCACAGGCAGGGTAAGCACCGCAGGGGAGTGGTCAGAGATCCTGTAGGGCTGAAATAAAGCATGAGCCCCAGGGTAAGCTCCCAGAAACTCCCTATTGCACATGATACGATCAATCTTCCTCAGGATACCCGAGTCGGACTGAGGCTTCTGATTCCAAGTGAAGTGAAGCCCCGTGGCCGGCACATCAACAACCCCAATATCCTCTACACACTCCCTAAACTCGCGCATAGAAATAGTGCACCTGGAGGAACCAGCTGAAGAATCTTCCAAATTAAGAATGGCATTAAAATCACCGAATAACATCCAAGGCTTTTTACGGACAAATTGGCTATGCAGACGGAGATTATCCCACAACTCCCTTCTATGGGAATAAGAATTACCCGCGTAAATGATAGAGCAATAGAAACACCGGTCCCTATCCCGCATCCGGACTTGACAATGCATGACCCGATCCGTGAAAGAAATAATCATAAGATCAACCCGGTCAGGATCCCAACCAAGAATAATGTGGGATCCACTAGCGCTCCTAGAAGAATTAGAAGACCAACTCCACCTTCTGAACACCTTAGAACAGATACGTTTGAGATTAGAGACATGGATATGGGACTCTAAGATGGCACAAATGCACAACTTGTTCTCACTAACCACCTGTTGAACCTCTTTTTGTTTGGGGACACGGTTCAAACCCCTAACATTCTACGAAGCGAGATTAACCATGGAGACTAGGGGCCCTGGGAGTGCTTGCCCCCTCAGATTGAGACCCTTCCGTAGGAAGTTTCATGTACACAGATGTCTCATTATAAACTTCCTCAATGTCTGATTCAGATTCATCAGCCGAAGTACCACAACCTGTGTTGGTGCATAAATGTGTGTCAGTCAGTTGGTCAACGTTTGTTATGTTAAAGTTAATTAGTCTGAGTGTGTGAAGTATCAAGTTTGTATTTTCGAGTTTGTAAATGAAATGTAATTATAGAAAATACACAATATTCTGGTCATGCAACACAGAGCCTGTGTCGCTATAGCGACACAAAGGTTGTGTCGCAATGGGCTGGGCCTGCGACATAGGGCTTGTGTCGCAGGGTCCAGCAGGGTGTCTATATATATCGAGTTAGGATTTCGTTTTTGGGTTAATCAAACCCTAAAGAGAGAGAGAAAGAGATACGGCAGGGAGAGTGGGAAGAGAGAGTTTGTGATTTGTAATCGTTATTCTTCAAGTGTTTATATATACGAAAAGATTATAGAATTGTTGTGTTTGTGTTTACGTTTCAATTGCTTGATTGATTGTTTCCGCCTTTCAATTGAGTCAAACGACAAGTCTAGATCCGTGATTAAGGGAACCTACAAGTGGTATCAGAGCTTTCGGGCGTTTGTTTGAAGATTTGATCGTAAATTGAAACGTTTTCGGTTTGATTCGTAATGTTTTTGGTGGTTTGATCAAGGATTTGGGTCAAATCAGTTGAATATTAGGCCTTTGGAAGTATTTTTCTGGGTGTGTTCGTCGATTATCGTTCGAAATTCGTTAGGGTTTTGAAAACTTTCGATTTTTAGGGTTTTTGGAGCTGCTGGCCGCGACATTGCGACACTAGCTGCGATACAAGCCTTAGCGACACAAGCAGCGACATAACCTTTGTGTCGTATTTAGGGTTTTCGCGACATAAGCTTGCGACACCAGATCGGATTTTGCGACACTAGGAGCGACACAATACTTAGCGACACAGCCTGCGACACAAGTGTGCGACGCAGACTGCGACACAACCTGCGACACAGCCTGCGACACTAACTTTGTGAGAAAAAAAAAAAAAAAAAAAAGTTTCGCATTACCAAATTTTGTTTTTACGCTTAAAAGGTCTTAATTTTAGTTGTGAAAAAGTTTCGTTTTGCTCGGGTAGTTTTCGATATTTTCGAATCAAATTTTGGAGGGAAAAGTCAAAAGGGCTAAATTTGAAAACTAGTCATTTGGTAACCTTTTGTTTCAAAAAATGTCTCTTCAAAGCTTTAGTCAATTATTAAAACATAACAATGAGATAGGTAGCACTAATAAACCTCCATTATTCACTACCAGTACTAATTATGTTGATTGGCGAATACGTTTTGAGAGTTTCATCTCCTATAATGATCCTGATATGATGATTCCCTTGCTTGAACGATATGTTCATCCTCTTGCTGATGGAGATTTCCCAGGCGTTGCTCCACGAAAATTCGTTAGGTCTATGACTCCAGAAGAGAAGAAGTTATGGGATTTAGAACGAAAAACTCACTCCGCTTTAACAATGAGTTTAGCTACTGACGTAATGAGATTGTTTAAACATAATGACACTGCTTATGATCTTTGGCAAGCCATTGAAAAGCGTTGTGGGGGAAACGAAAAGTATAAAAAGAGTAAACTGGACCTCGTGAAAAAACAGTTTGAGATGTTTGATATATTGCCTAATGAATCTATTACTCAATTGTTTAATAGATACTCGCGATTGGTTAATGAGTTATCTGAGGGTGGAGTTATCCTAGCCACAGAGGATGTGAACAAGAAACTCTTAGGTGCTTTACCTAAGAAATGGGATCAACGTGTCATGATGATGGAAGAACAAGAGGAGGTTATGGCACTGTCATTAGAAGATCTCATTGGGAGACTGCAAGCTTATGCACTTGATATGCAACGAAAAGAAACTAAATCAAGTGCCTATGTTCAAGAGCCTAGCTTGTATGGGGCTAAATCTCCTATTGATGAGAGCACTGGTGGGGTGGCTTTCATGTCCGGTGGTACCTCAGCATCTAGTTCTCAGACAGGTGCTTCATCACAGGGAAGAGCATATTATTCTTCCAAAACACCACCGACACCGGCTACTGAAGAAAATGCTGCTGTCTTCCAAGCTTTTCTCAGCGCTTATGACAGTTTCCTGTCAAAGAAGACCAGTACCATTGATCTCACTGATAGGGATTTTGAACAGATTGACCCTGATGATCTGGAAAGAATGGATATCAGGTGGAATATGGCTATGTTAACTAGAAGAGCCAAAAGGTACTTGCAGAGAACTGGGAGAAAGCACCTGGAAGATGAAACTGATGAAGGTTTGGGTTTCGACAAAAGTAAAGTGCGATGCTACAACTGTCAGAATCTTGGGCATTTTGCTAAAGAATGTGAGAAGACAAAACAGCCCCCATCTAGCTTCACAAAGCCTTCTCCTACTAAGCAACCTGTTACTACCGCTTCAAATGCCTTTCTCATAATTAATGAAGAAGCTTATGATTGGAGTGCTCATGATGATCTGAGCGAAAATAAAGCTCTCATGGCTCACGTCTTGAATAAACCCGAGGTACCTATTGAAGAGCCATTATCTTGTGTGTCATGTATCAAATTAACTAACAAAGTTAACAGGTACAGTGAGGAATTTTAAAATTCCGAATTAAAAAGTTTGAAAAATATGAACAGGCAAATTCTTGAAAAAAGCAACTGCCACTCTTTATACTTGTTAGTATTAAAGAAGTACAGACCTATCAGCGCTATCTTAGTTCTAAAGATACGTTCATACTCTCACCTTCTATATAGAAAATACTAACATGTTTTTGATTTCAAATGTATATTTTAATGTTATTTATATACTATAATATGCATGCTAATAATAACACAAGTGGTTCATCTCATTATGAGTTGAAATCATATACTTAAGTACAAATGTTTAGATAGATAACATATCAATAATCGTCTTGAACTAATCTTTATAACAGATGATTTAAATATGCTAAGTAAATTTAAAGTGGACAAATATACTGATAATCGAAATAACACTTACTATTTCCAAATAATTGCAAGTTATCCTGATATGATCCCTAACCAGACCAAAACAATTCCGTCCCCAAAAAGATTGTTTATTTATTGCTTTCAGTATTTTAACTCTGTCTTATAAAGAAAATTACAAAAATATTTTATTTCTGAGTTATTTTATTCAAGTTACATATCATGCTCATATTCAAACGATAAGAATTGATGAGAGTTTTCCAAAAACTTTGAAGATAAATATTATTGGATAAGCTATTGATGAAAGAGATGATGGTCACTGAAGTTGAAGATCTAATTAGTTGTCAGTCATATGAAACTGAACATCAAGATTTTTGAAGACCAGGCTATCTCCATGGGGAAGTTTATTGGTGAAGACTAATTGAAGATTAATTGACCAAGCTGCTGACATGAGGGAGTTTGTTGGTGCATAAATGTGTGTCAGTCAGTTGGTCAACGTTTGTTATGTTAAAGTTAATTAGTCTAAGTGTGTGAAGTATCAAGTTTGTATTTTCGAGTTTGTAAATGAAATGTAATTATAGAAAATACACAATATTCTGGTCATGCGACACAGAGCCTGTGTCGCTATAGCGACACAAAGGTTGTGTCGGAATGGGCTGGGCCTGCGACATAGGGCTTGTGTCGTAGGGTCCAGCAGGGTGTCTATATATATCGAGTTAGGATTTCGTTTTTGGGTTGATCAAACCCTAAAGAGAGAGAGAGATACGGCAGAGAGAGTGGGAAGAGAGAGTTTGTGATTTGTAATCGTTATTCTTCAAGTGTTTATATATACGAAAAGATTATAGAGTTGTTGTGTTTGTGTTTACGTTTCAATTGCTTGATTGATTGTTTCCGCCTTTCAATTGAGTCAAACGACAAGTCTAGATCCGTGATTAAGGGAACCTACAACCTGAGACCGCCCCTTTAAACTTACAGGGCTGGCTTGGGCCATTTTTATTATCATCCCGGTTGTGGGTTTTCTTATCTCTTGGATCATCCTCTTTCTCCTCGTCTCTTAAGGCACCGAAGCGGTTTCCCAAAGATAAGGGTTTCGAAGCTCCCGAACCAGACTTGGAAGTCGGTTTCAGAAAAGGGCCCTTTGGAACTGGTTTGGATGTAGTTCCTAGGTCTTTCACCTTAAAAATCATTTTAGGCTTTTGTTTCTGTACAGAGAAACCATCAAGGGGTTTCCCGCCCTGCTTTAGCGTGCCTCGGGCCGTCTTCTTTGGGGCAACAAATTACGGGTTACTTGCCTTTGGAACTTCAACAACAACTACATTCTTGGGGGATTCAACATCTTTGTGGCCAAAAATTTTACACATATTGCACCTAGGCGGGCGCCATTCGTACTCAACCCTAACCGTATAAAGGGTCTTGCCATTCCCCCCGAACATGGGGATAGCCACCGTGACAGTTTCCTTCAGCTCGACCCCCGACACGACCTCAACCATGGCACGAGCAAAGTTTGGTCGACCCCAAGCCTCAGTACACATTGTACTAGTATAGGAGTCAAGCATAAGAGGTGTCCCAACGGTTGATACATGTTTTGTATGTCTGTCAGTTGGTCTAGGTCTAAGTAGTTTGTAATATTTTGATTATGATATAAACGTTATTTGTTTTGGAAATCAAAATTAATGTTACTGTTTAGGCGACACAGAGCTTGTGTCGCAATAGCGACACAAGACTTGTGTCGCATAGGTCTGTTTGGCGACACAGAGCTTGTGTCGCAGAGAGTTTAGTGTTTTGTTGGTGCATATTTGTTATGTCTGTCAGTTGGTCTTAGCTTGCAATAGTTTGTTATGTAATTATGATGTTTTGTCTATTATTAGTATATTACAATTTTTGTTTTAGGCGACACAGAGCCTGTGTTGCTTATGCGACACAAGGCTTGTGTCGCATGAACTGGCTGTGCGACACAGAGCTTGTGTCGCAGGTCAGTTTCGGTTTCCCTATAAATAGAGCATTTCGGCCTCATTTGTGGGGTTGACGAATCCAGGGTTCCAGAGAGCATTTGTAAAGCATTTCAGTGTATTAAGCTAATTGGCAAATATATCTATATACAAGTTGATTTGCATTTGATTCGTTTGTGTTTTACGTACTTTATACAATCGTTTGAATTCCGCCTCTCGATTGTTTGTGTTTATCCGGTTAGGTCCAAGACAAGGGAACCTACAAGTGGTATCAGAGCCATAATCTACGGATTTGGTGTTATCGGATAGTGTTAGTACGTGTTTTCGGTTAAAAAACGACTAGTTTTTGGAATTAATTCTTTGCATTTCGGGTTAAGGATCAATATTCTAACGTTTCTGGAAGTTTTTGGTGATTACATTCGTCCATTGTTCGTGGTTTTTCGTTAGGGTTACGGAAGTTTGCGAATTTTAGGGTTTTCTGCCGCAGCTCTCCTCGACATTGCGACACAAGCTGCGACACAGCCTCTGTCGCAGTTAGGGTTTCTGCGACACAAAATCTCTGTCGCTTTTAAGGTTTCTGCGACACAATCTTCTGTTGTGTGTAGGTTTTAAGCGACTCTAGATAGCGACACAAGATTAAAATTTGCGACACAAACTCTGCGACACAAGTTAATATTGCGACATAAAAGTTTGCGACACAAACCTTGTGTCGCCTGTTTAACTGTTACTAATCTTTTTGCGACACATCCTTTGTGTCGCCAGTTGACTTAGCGACACAACCCTTGTGTCGCATAACAGTTTGTTTGTTCTTTGTGTGTTTTGTTTTGCAGGTTATCAAGATGGCATCTTCTTCATTACAACGAGTTGGAGATCTACTCAAGCAGAACTCTGAAGTTGGAAGTACGAATAAACCACCTATGTATACTGTAGGGATGGATTACGCGTATTGGCGTCAACGCTTTGAAGCGTTTGTTTCTTTTAATGATCCCGAAATGTGGGTTGCTTTGACTGAAAGATACGAACGTCCTGTCAGTCCGGGAGTGTATACTGGTTCTGCACCATTAAAACGAATCAAATCAATGACTCCTGAGGAACGCAAAGCCTTTGAAAATGATAAAAAGGCTCATTCTGCAATTACCATGGCATTACCACCGTCAATCCTCAAGCAATTTCGACATCTGGAAATTGCGTATGATTTATGGAAGGCATTTGAGAAAAGATGTGGCGGTAGTGAACAATATAAACAGAATAAATTGCGTTTAGTCAAGAAGCAGTATGACGTATTCGATATTCTTTCAAACGAGTCTCTTTCTGACTTGTTTTCTAGATACTCACAGTTGGTTAGTGAGTTGATAGAAGGGGGAATAACTCTGGACAAAACCGAAATAAATAAAAAACTTCTTGAATCTCTACCTGATAAATGGGATACAAGAGTTTTAATGATGGAAAAGGATCCAGACATTTTGAATATGTCTCTCGATGATCTTATTGGTCAGCTAGAAGCTGATCTTTTGGACATGCAAAGGAAGGAAACAAAATCTACTACAAATGTCCAAAATCCTAAGATCTACGGAGTGGATGTTTCATCAACTAGAACATCTGGTTCAGCATTCTTGGCTGGTGGAACTGGTGGCTCTTCTAGTCATCAACCAAGTGTTTCTTCTGGTGGGTCTTACTTTTTCGGCGTTGCTATCCGCCTATGATGACTTTCTCTGCAAGAAAGCTGGTTCCATGGACTTGACAGAGGAAGATTTTCGTCAAATAGATGATGACGAACTAGAACGAATGGACTTAAGGTGGAACTTGGCCATGCTTACTCGTAGAGCCAAGACCTACTTTAAGAAAACAAGAAAGAAATCGCTGGAGGACCCGAATGATAAGGGTCTGGGATTCAACAACAGAAAGGTTAAGTGCTATAAGTCTCACAACTATGGACACTTTGCTCGTGAATGTGAAACACGACAGCCCTCCTCTGGTTTCACAAGGCCTTCTCAGAACAATTCTACAGAGAAGGCTAAAGCTGAAGAAAAGGCAATGGTATCGGCTGCTTTAATGTTGTCAGATGAAGCGTTTGACTGGTCAGAACAAGCTGATGATGAACAACAGAACAAAGCTTTCATGGCCAACATTCATGAGGTTGATAATGAACCTTTGTCTTGTATTTCATGCATTCAATTGACAGGACAAGTGAACAGGTTAAGAGAGGAAAATGAACGTCTTATAGCTAACATAGAACAATTAACTGCTTCAAATAATATGTTAAAAGATAATGATAAGGTTTGTGATAAAAAGCTAAAAGCTATTTTTGAAGAAAAGAAAGAGCTGAAAGCCAAAATTTTTGAACAGCAAGATGAAATAGGAAGTTATGTTAATATGCTTTCCTTCGTAAAGAAACAACTTGCTGATTCTCAGGCTGAAGTTCTTGAGTTGAACAGAAAATTATCTAACTTTTCAACTTCCTCTCTAGTCTTTGATGAGATCCTTCAGGCACAAAGAAGTGATACGAAAAGCAAGGCTGGACTTGGCTTTCATCAAGTTCCGCCTCCTAAAAATTATTTTCCCATGCCTGTTAAGGATGACATCACTGAATTTATGCCTAATTTTTCAAAGACGGCAATAAATTCTGTGAAATTTGCTCCTGTCAAAATAAGTAAGCCAGTGAAAATTCAGGCTGAAAAAGTTAAAGTAACTGACGATCAACCCTGCACTAGTGAGTCTGAACCTGTTAAGGCAAAACCTACTGAGCCTGAGATTGTTAAGGCTCAAGAGGTTAAATCTGTTGAATCAGTTACTATTTGTGTCAAGGCTGAGTCAGTTAAACCTTCTGATGTTTGTGAGCCTGTTGTAAACAAGGCTTTGAGTGCTTCTCCTGTTATTTTAAAGGAGATTGTTAAAATTGAGGACATAACCGAAGAGGAGTACTCAAAGGTTGAAAAGAAAAACGTAAAGCCAAACAATGTAATTATAACTAATGAATCTTCAGTCATGGCTTTAAGTGGAAAAGGCAAAGTTAAGGCTGAGCCTGAAAAGAAGATTTTGAAAATCAAAGAAAATATTAAAAAACATCAAACTTCTTCTAAATCCACTGTTTTCTCTAAACAAGTGTCAAATTCAACATGCTCACATAAGTGTGCATGTGCCTTTGATACTTCTTTAAACCATCCTCATAGGTTTGTTCCAAAATTTCAACAACCTGTTGAGAAAAGATCTGGTTTCTACTGCAAGAAACAAGGTCATTTAATAAATGATTGTCCGTTGCTTGCTAAAAAGCGGTCTGGGAAAGGTGTACCTAAAAGTTCTAAAATTAAAAATTCTTCAGTTAAAGGTTCACGTTCTCCCTCACCCGCTAAGAATTTCAGCAAGGTTGAGCCAATCAAATCATCAATTACGAAGCTCAATGTTGTTGACAAGCATCCTTCCAAATCTAAAAAGGTTTGGAAAGTGAAAGAATCATCAAATGATTCTACATCCAACAGTGTCACATCAATCAATAATTCTG
Source organism: Gnaphalium uliginosum (assembly GCA_963930675.1). NCBI lineage: Eukaryota > Viridiplantae > Streptophyta > Magnoliopsida > Asterales > Asteraceae > Gnaphalium > Gnaphalium uliginosum. Next base: position 27,096,810 of record OZ005682.1, read on the forward strand.
ATATGTTTAAAAATAAAATTTTGACTGATGTGATCATTGTGGATGATGCGTCTGGAGTGCCCAAGTCTGTAAAGGCTTGGGTCTCCGTTACTAATTAACTTCCTTGTTTTTGGTGTTGCAGCAACCTGAAGCCGTTCTAAATAGCAAATGGTATATCGATAGTGGTTGCTCGCGGCACATGACCAGCAATATATCCCTGCTTTCCGATGTTCATGCGTATAATGGGGGATATGTTGCTTTTGCTGGTGACAAAGGAGGCGTAATTTCCGGCCAAGGCACACTCTCAAACGGCAGAGTGAGCTTTGAAAAAGTTAATTTTGTAGAACAGGTGCAACACAACCTTCTTAGTGTATCGCAAGTTTGTGATAAGTCATACACTACTGTTTTCACGAAAAATGAGTGTTGCATTCTGAAGCCGGGGTTTGTTATTCCCGAGGAGTGGGTGCTACTGAGGGGACCCCGAGACAGAGACACGTACATTCTGGATATGCGTACTGTTGAAACAAAGCAGCAAACGTGTTTTCTGTCTAAGGCTAATGAAAAAGAATCCTTGTTGTGGCACCGACGAATGGGTCATCTGCACTTTCGTAAGATGAATTATCTGGTTAAAAATGATCTTGTGCGTGGTGTACCGAAGCAATCATTCGGGCTTAATGACCATTGCGTTCCCTGCCAAAAAGGGAAACAGCACAAGAAGACCCATAAGTCAAAACTGGTCAACTCTGTTGAAAAGCCATTGGAATTACTGCACATGGACTTATTTGGACCAGTGAGCAAGAAAAGTATAGGTGGAGCATGGTACTGTTTGGTGGTCACTGATGATTAGTCGAGGTTCTCTTGGGTTTATTTTTTGGCCTCCAAGGATGAGATTGCTGAAATCCTTATCTACTTGTTTGACAAGCTGGAAAATTTGTGCAATCTAAAGATCAAGAAACTGAGAAGTGATAACGGTACGGAATTTAAGAATTCTACACTAGGTCTTTTCTGTTTAAAGAAAGGCATTGATCATCAATTCAGTGCTGCCAGAACTCCTCAACAAAATGGAGTTGCTGAACGTAAGAACAGGACGCTCATTGAAGCTGCTCGGACTATGTTAGCTGATTCAAAACTGCCTATCACTTTCTGGGCAGAAGCGGTCAACACCGCTTGCTACATACTAAATCGAGTGTCTATGGTTAAGAAACGTAATAAGACCTGTTATGAGCTCTTCAACAACCGTAAACCAAATTTACAGTTTCTTGAGCCGTTCGGGTGTCCTTGTATGATTATGCACACAAAAGAACGAGTGGCTAAATTCGGTAGCAAATCGAGTGAAGGCTATTTCTTGGGTTTTTCAAATAATTCACCTAATAAGCGTGTGTATAACAAAGTCACAAAGAGAGTGGAGGAACATTTTGAGGTAAAATGTCTTCGTTATACTCAACCTTCACAAGGTTCAGGGCCCGAATTTCTGTTCGACTATGACAGTATGTTCGACTCTTTCAAACTTCCTGCTGAAGATGAAGTTGAACAGGTGGTGACAATGCTTCATGGACTTGATATATATTCTGATGTATCCAAGTCTCCTACAAAAACACCACCACCTCCTCCTCAAACTACTGAACGAGATCAAGATCCTGATACAGATCCAGATATGCCAAATACATTGCTGCTACCAGTTGCTGTTCCCAGGTTCTCTGGATTCAGCATCAAATGCGTGACTATGGGTTACTTCTAACTCATACTCCTATTCATATTGATAATTCCGCTGCTGTATCCATCATACGCAATCCCGTACAGCATTCAAAAACCAAACATATTGAAATTCGTTATCATTTTATACGGGATTGCTATGAGAAGCACCTAATTGACCTTGTCCAAATCCCTACTCTTAAGCAAAACGCAGATCTTTTCACAAAAGCTTTCTCTCGTAGTCGATTTGATGAGCTAGTCTCTATGATTGGAATGGTGAGTCTGGGCAACGCTTAACTCTCCTTTTCTGGTCGAAATTATCCTTAGACTTGGAAATTGCATTAAAAAAAAAAAAAAAAAAAATGCAACTGCCATTCTTTTTACTTGTTAGTATTAAAGAAATGCAATAGTTGCAACATTGTTAAAATAGACGTTGAATTGTGTCTGTAAACAATTGGGGAAATGATAGTACATCAGGAAACATGCATCAAATGGAATTTTAAGATTTATGTTTGATGTGTCAGTAGATTTATCTAGCATACATGAAATACCTTTTATAAATATTAGCTTCATCAAACGATGTATTGATAGGCATTTGTTCTAAAGTTACTAAGAAGCTTAACTTTCAAAAATGCATATTATTTTATATAAAGGCATATTAATATGTATGACTTTAAGTTAAAATAAGGGCAAAAATGTCCAAAATATTTTAACGCTTCGTCTTAATATTTGGATAATAAACATGTTATGATCTAAAATATAGGGTCTTTGTATAGTGTTATCTGGGGGAATATATTAGTTGTCTTCTCTGTTGTATGAAAATACAGACCTGGTTTCATCTAATATACTCTTGAAAAGAACTTAGGTACGAAGTCTATGTTAAGTTATAGACAATTATTGCGTACCCGTGGCATATCTAAATTCTAAAATATAATGTACATATATACAAGAAAAATTATAAAAAGATTGCCTAGTACTGGTTTGTGTTAAACTATGGTACTCTGTTGTACGAAAGTACAGATCTGTACCCTCTAGTTTAAATTGTTCAGACTGGTGTTTGTTCAACCCGAACTATTGCTTATGTGACTCTGTTGTACGAAAGTACAGACCTGTCACCGCTATCTTAGTTCTAAAGATACGTTCATACCCTCACCTTCTATAAAGAAATTACTAACATGTTTTGATTTCAAATGTATATTTTAATGTGAGCTATATAATATAATATGCATGCTAATAATAACACAAGTGGTTCATCTCATTATGAGTTGAAATCATCTATACTTAAGTTCAAATGCTTAGATGGATAAAATATCAATAATCGTCCTAAACTAATCTTTATAACAAGTAAATTTAAATATGCTAAGAAAATTTAAAGTGGACTAACATACTGATAATCGAAATAACACTTACTATTCCTAATTTTTGCATGTTATCCTGATATGATTCCTAAAGCAGACTTAAACAATTTCGTCATTAAAAAGATTTTACGTTTTGTTTTCGTTTTCGTTGATTGCAAAATCGAATCAACGGTTTGTATTTTATTGTTTTACTTTTAGCTTAACCAAGTCTCTGAGATAATATCGAATTGACTCTCGAGTGTAAACTTTAAAATAAAATCAATCTACAAAAACTGTCCCTGGTGCGACACAACTCTTGTGTCGCAATGCGACACAACCTTTGTGTCGCAAGCCATGTCGCATCTTGTGTCGCTATACAGGGTTGAGGTATAAAAGCCGGACCCTACCTCTCAGTCGCTACACGATTTTGCTACACAAATAGCGACACAAGACAAATACTGTGACACAACCACTGCGACGATATTTCAAGTTGATTTTCAATCTTCGGCCGTGGGGCTATGAGACTCACCTGAGTCTTGAAAGCGAGCGTTTAAGTTAATAAACGTGTATCCAATAAGTAACCTTCTAGCGCCCTAAACGCACAAGGTTATGAGTAAGTGAATGTCTCAAAAGATCATTCATGCTAGTTGTCCACTCAATTAGTTATGTCCAAGTGTTTGTTATCGTTCGCGTTTAGGAAACATGTACGGCCCGTTGGTGATTTTTTGTAATAATAATTCCCGAGGAAATTATTATTATGTTTGTTTCATTGTATACTTATAAGAGTATATGAGTTTCATGTACGTATAGTGTCATATGTGAATATTCGTTGTTACGCGTATTTAATAGTTTGTGAAACATGTTCTAAATCTGTTTTATGCGACACTTGGGGCTACACCAAGTCATATTGCGACACTAGGTCAGTGTCGCAACTGCCTCGGAAGTTGAGATTTATGCGACACTAGGATTAGTGTCGCAAGTTGTGATTTCGAGTTTGTTTTAGCGACACAAGTGTTAGTGTCGCAGGGCATTGCGACACCAGTTAACACTGTTGGTTGAATTATTGCGACACAAGGGTTACCACTGTTAGTTCAATTTGCTGCGACACTAGCTTAGTGTCGCAGGTTAGTACTGTTTATGATTTAACGACACTATTTGAGCTATTAATTAGTAAAAACATCTTAAATCAATGTTTATTTACTGAAAATCACTAAAGTTGTTCAAATATAGACATTGCAACAAAAACGATATAAACGTCCAAGTAACATGCAAAACAAAGCAAATAAACTTCACCTGATTCCTCCACTTTTATTTACCTTATGATATACACTTCCTAATGACTATTTTATGATTCATAGGTAATTATGAAATCAAAGAATTAAGAATCAAGCGAAACGGAGAAGGAACGGAGAAGATACAACGCCTAAAGATCAACCAAACGTATTCCAAACACGTATGAGCTATAGACATCCAAAATAGCTGATTTTGATATCATTAGAAGCGTAACGGAAATACGAGATTATAGGTGAAAGAATCAAGCCAAACGGACAAGAAGCGAATAAGATACGTGTGAAACAAGCAACGTACAAAGTACCGAACAACGGGCAAAACAAGAAACGGCCTAGGGGTACCGTATACGGCCCTAGGGATACTGTATATGGCCCCCTTAATACCGTATACCTCCTCGAGGGTGCCGTATATGGCCCCTAGTCCCTCCAGTGGTGTCGTTTTTCAGTTATTTTGAGATTCAGTGAGGATTCGTGCTTGTATTTTGTTCTTTGGAACTTGTACGGGGGACATGAGACCTTTGCCTGTAAATAGGGAACATCCCTTCTGTTGGTGCATATTTGTATGTCTGTCAGTTGGTCTTAGCTTGTAATAGTTTGTTATGTAATTACGACGTTTTGTCTATTATTAGTATATTACAAGTTTTGTTTTAGGCGACACAAAGCCTGTGTCGCTTATGCGACACAAGGCTTGTGTCGCATGAGCTGGCTGTGCGACACAAAGCTTGTGTCGCAGGTCAGTTTCGTTTTGGCTATAAATAGAGAAGTTCGGCCTTATTTGTGAGGTTGACGAATCCAGGGTTTCAGAGAGCATTTGTAAAGCATTTCAGTGTATTAAGCTAATTGGCAAATATATCTATATACAAGTTGATTTGCATTTGATTCGTTTGTGTTTTACGTACTTTATACAATCGTTTGAATTCCGCCTCTCGATTGTTTGTGTTGATCCGGTTAGGTCCAAGACAAGGGAACCTACAAGTGGTATCAGAGCCATAATCTACGGATTTGGTGTTATCGGATCGTGTTAGTACGTGTTTTCGGTTAAAATCGACTAGTTTTTGGAATTAAATCTTTGCATTTCGGGTTAAGGATCAATATTCTAAATTTTCTGGAAGTTTTTGGTGATTACATTCGTCCATTGTTCGTGGTTTTTAGTTAGGGTTACGGAAGTTTGCGAATTTTAGGGTTTTCTGCCGCAGCTCTCCTCGACATTGCGACACAAGCAGCGACACAGCCTCTGTCGCATTTAGGGTTTCTGCGACACAAAACCTCTGTCGCTTTTAGGATTTCTGCGACACAATCTTCTGTCGCGTGTAGGTTTTAAGCGACACTAGATAGCGACACAAGATTAAAATTTGCGACACAAAGAAAGTGACACAAGTTTGAAAGTTGCGACACAAAGACTGCGACACAAGTTAAAATTGCGACATAAAAGTTTGCGACACAAACCTTGTGTCGCCTGTTTAACTGTTACTAATCTTTTTGCGACACATCCTTTGTGTCGCCAGTTGACTTAGCGACACAACCCGTGTGTCGCATAACAGTTTGTTTGTTCTTTGTGTGTTTTGTTTTGCAGGTTATCAAGATGGCATCTTCTTCATTACAACGAGTTGGAGATCTACTCAAGCAGAACTCTGAAGTTGAAAGTACGAATAAACCACCTATGTATACTGTAGGGATGGATTACGCGTATTGGCGTCAACGCTTTGAAGCGTTTGTTTCTTTTAATGATCCCGAAATGTGGGTTGCTTTGACTGAAAGATACGAACGTCCTGTCAGTCCGGGAGTGTATACTGGTTCTGCACCATTAAAACGAATCAAATCAATGACTCCTGAGGAACGCAAAGCCTTTGAAAATGATAAAAAGGCTCATTCTGCAATTACCATGGCATTACCACCGTCAATCCTCAAGCAATTTCGACATCTGGAAATTGCGTATGATTTATGGAAGGCATTTGAGAAAAGATGTGGCGGTAGTGAACAATATAAACAGAATAAGTTGCGTTTAGTCAAGAAGCAGTATGACGTATTCGATATTCTTCCAAACGAGTCTCTTTCTGACTTGTTTTCTAGATACTCACAGTTGGTTAGTGAGTTAATAGAAGGGGGAATAACTCTGGACAAAACCGAAATAAATAAAAAACTTCTTGAATCTCTACCTGATAAATGGGATACAAGAGTTTTAATGATGGAAAAGGATCCAGACATTTTGAATATGTCTCTTGATGATCTTATTGGTCAGCTAGAAGCTGATCTTTTGGACATGCAAAGTAAGGAAACAAAAGCTACTGCAAATGTCCAAAATCGTAAGATCTACGGAGTGGATGTTTCATCAACCGGAACATCTGGCTCAGCATTCTTGGCTGGTGGAACTGGTGGCTCTTCAAGTCATCAACCAAGTGCTTCTTCTGGTGGTTCTTACTTTCAACCACCAACTCATCAAGGGCCTATTCCTGCAGCTACACAAGATCATGCTGCACTTTTCTCGGCGTTGTTATCCGCCTATGATTACTTTCTCTGCAAGAAAGCTGGTTCTATGGATTTGACCGAAGAAGATTTTTGTCAAATCGATGATGACGAACTGGAGCGAATGGACTTAAGGTGGAACTTGGCTATGTTTACTAGAAGAGCCAAGACCTACTTTAAGAAAACAGGGAAAAAGTCGCTGGAGGACCCAAATGATAAGGGTCTGGGATTCAACAAGAGCAAGGTCAAGTGCTACAAGTGTCAAAACTATGGACACTTTGCTCGTGAATGTGAAACAAGACAGCCTTCATCTGGTTTCACAAGGCCTACTCCGAACAAATCCACAGAGAAGGCTAAAGCTGAAGAAAAGGCAATGGTATCTGCTGCCTTAATGTTGTCAGATGAAGCGTTTGACTGGTCAGAACAAGCTGATGATGACCAACAGAACAAAGCTTTCATGGCCAACATTCATGAGGTTGATAATGAACCTTTGTCTTGAATTTCATGCATTCATTTGACAGGACAAGTGAACAGGTTAAGAAAGGAAAATGAACGCCTTATCGCCAACATAGAACAGTTAACTGTTTCAAATAATATGTTAAAAGATAATGATAAGGTTTGTGATAAAAAGCTAAAAGCTATTTTTGAAGAAAAGAAAGAGCTGAAAGCCAAAATTTTTGAACAGCAAGATGAAATAGGAAGCTATGTTAATATGCTTTCCTTCGTAAAAAAACAACTTGCTGACTCTCAGGCTGAAGTTCTTGACTTGAACAGAAAATTATCTAACTTTTCAACTTCCTCTCTAGTCTTTGATGAGATCCTTCAGGCACAAAGAAGTGATATGAAAAGCAAGGCTGGACTTGGCTTTCATCAAGTTCCGCCTCCTAAAAATTATTTTCCCATGCCTGTTAAGGATGACATCACTGAATTTATGCCAAATTTTTCAAAGACGGCAATAAATCCTGTGAAATTTGCTCCTGTCAAAATAAGTAAGCCTGTGAAAATTCAGGCTGAAAAAATTAAAGTAACTGCTGATCAACCCAGCACTAGTGAGCCTGAACCTGTTAAGGCAAAACCTAGTAAGCCTGAGATTGTTAAGGCTCAAGAGGTTAAATCTGTTGAATCAGTTACTGTTTGTGTCAAGGCTGAGTCAATTAAGCCTTCTGATGTTTGTGAGCCTGTTGTAAACAAGGCTTCGAGTGATTCTCCTGTTATTTTAAAGGAGATTGTTAAAATTGAGGATATAACCGAAGAGGAGTACTCAAAGGTTGAAAAGAAAAACGTAAAGCCAAACAATGTAATTATAACTAATGAATCTTCAGTCATGGCTTTAAGTGGAAAAGGCAAAGCTAAGGCTGAGCCTGAAAAGAAGATTTTGAAAATCAAAGAAAATATTAAAAAACATCAAACTTCTTCTAAATCCACTGTTTTCTCTAAACAAGTGTCAAATTCAACATGCTCACATAAGTGTGCATGTGCCTTTGATACTTCTTTCAACCATCCTCATAGGATTGTTCCAAAATTTCGACAACCTGTTGAGAAAAGATCTGGTTTCTACTGCAAGAAACAAGGTCATTTAATAAATGATTGTCCGTTGCTTGCTAAAAAGCGGTCTGGGAAAGGTGTTCCAAAAACTTCTAAAATTAAAAATTCTTCAGTTAAAGGTTCACGTTCTCACTCACCCGCTAAGAATTTCAGCAAGGTTGAGCCAACCAAATCATCAATTGCTAAGCTCAATGTTGTTGACAAGCAACCTTCCAAACCTAAAAAGGTTTGGAAAGTGAAAGAATCATCAAATGATTCTACATCCAACAGTGTCACATCAATCAATACTTCGGATATGTTTAAAAACAAAATTTTGACTGATGTGATCATTGTGGATGATGCGTCTGGAGTGCCCAAGTCTGTAAAGGCTTGGGTCTCTGTTACTAATTAACTTCTTTATTTTTGGTGTTGCAGCAACCTGAAACCGTCCTAAATAGCAAATGGTATATTGATAGTGGTTGCTCGCGGCACATGACCGGCAATATATCCCTACTTTCTGATGTTCATGCGTATAATGGGGGATATGTTGCTTTTGCTGGTGACAAAGGAGGTGTAATTTCTGGCCAAGGTACACTCTTAAACGGCAGAGTGAGCTTTGAAAAAGTTAATTTTTTAGAACAGCTGCAACACAACCTTCTTAGTGTATCGCAAGTTTGTGATAAGTCGTACACTACTGTTTTCACGAAAAGTGAGTGTTGCATTATGAAGCCGGGGTTTGTTAATCCCGAGGAATGGGTGCTACTGAGGGCACCTCGAGACAGAGACACGTACATTCTGGATATGCGTACTGTTGAAACAAAGCAACAAACGTGTTTTCTGTCCAACGCCACTGAAAGAGAATCAATACTGTAGCATCAACGAATGGGTCATTTGCATTTTCGCAAAATAAATTATCTGGTTAAACATGATCTTGTGCGTGGTGTACCGAAGTAATCATTCGGGCTTAATGACCATTGCGTTCCCTGCCAAAAAGGGAAACAGCACAAGAAGACCCATAAGTCAAAACTGGTCAACTCTGTTGAAAAGCCATTGGAATTACTGCACATGGACTTATTTGGACCAGTGAGCAAGAAAAGTATAGTTGGGGCATGGTACTGTTTGGTGGTCACTGATGATTACTCGAGATTCTCTTGGGTTTATTTTTTGGCCTCCAAGGATGAGACTGCTGAAATCCTTTCTCTCGTAGTCGATTTGATGAGCTAGTCTCCATGATCGGAATGGTGAGTTTAGCAAATGCCTAACTCTTCATTTCTGGTCAGAATTATCTTTTAGACTTGGTTAAAAAAAAAAAAACGCAACTGCCAATCTTTATACTTGTTAGTATTAGAGAAATGCAAAAGTTGCTACATTTCTAAAATAGACGATGAATTGTGTTGCGTAAACAATTGGGGAAATGATAGTACATCAGGAAACATGCATAAAATGGAATTTTAAGATTTATGTTTGATGTGTCAGTAGATTTATCTAGCATAATTGAAATACCTTTTATAAATATTAGCTTCATCAAATGATGTATCGGTAGGCATTTGTTCTAAAGTTATTAAGAAGCTTAACTTTCAAATATGCATATTATTTTATATAAAGACATATTAATATGTATGACATTAAGTTGAAATAAGGGCATAATTGTCCAAAATATTTTGATACCTAGTCTTAATATTTGGATGATAAACATGTAATGATCTAAAATATAGGGTCTCTGTATGGAGTTATCTGGGGGAATATATTAGTTGTCTCCTCTGTTGTATGAAAATACAGACCTGGTTTCATCAAATATATTCTTGAAAAGCACTTAGGTACGTAGTCTATGTTAAGCAATAGACAACTATTACATACCCGTGGCATTCTTACAATTCCCAAATAAAATGTACAAATGTACAGAAACGTCATAAAAAGATTGCCTAGTACTGGTTTGTGTTAAACTATGGTACTCTGTTGTACGAAAGTAAAGAACTGTACCCTCTAGTTTAAAGTGTTCAGACTGGTGTTAGTTCAACCAGAACTACTGTTTATGTGACTTTGTTGTACGAAAGTACAGACCTGTCACCGCTAGCTTGGTTCTAAAGATACATCCATACCTTCACCCTCTATATAGAAAATACTAACATGTGTTGAGTTCAAATATATATTTTAATGTAATTTATATACTCTAATATGCATGCTAATAATAACACAAGTGGTTCATCTCATTATGAGTTGAAATCATATACTTAAATTCAAATGTCTAGATGGATAAAATATGATTAATCGTCTTGAACTAATCTTTATAACAAGTGATTTAAATATGCTAAGTAAATTTAAAGTGGACAAATATACTGATAATCGAAATAACACTTACTATTTCCTAATAATTGCATGTTATCCTGATATGATTCCTAAAGCAGACCTAAACAATTTCGTCACAAAAAGATTTTACGTTCTGTTTTCGTTGATTGCAAAATTGAATCAACGGTTCTATTTTATTTCCTGTATAATTTTAGTCTATTGTTTTACCTTTAGTTTATCCAAGTCTCTGAGATAATATCAAATTGAATCTCGAGTGTAAACTTTAAAAAAAAATCAAACTACAAAAACTGTCCCTGGTGCGACACAACCCTTGTGTCGCAATGCGACACAACCCTTGTGTCGCAAGCCATGTCGCATCTTGTGTCGCTATACAGGGTTGAGGTATAAAAGCCGAACCCTCCGTCTCAGTCGCTACACGATTTTGCGACACAAAGAGCGACACAAGACAAATTCTGCGACACAACCACTGCGACGTTATTTCAATTTGATTTTCAACTTTCGGCCGTGTTTCTTTGCAATTCATTTCGTGTTTTGTGTTCATCTCAATTTACTTGATTTATAGGTACCCATTTTAACCTTTTTTACCGTATAATTAGTGTTAAATTGTTAAAATAATATACGGGTTTTTAGTGTTTTGTTTATGGTGCAAATTAACGAGGTGTTTGGTTATGTTATGGGTTAAAACACATGAATTCTTGCTCTCCAAACATAGTCGCATCATTTGGTGTGCTCAATTTCGAAAACCCCTAAATTTGGTCATTGGATTTTTCTGGGTTAGGCACCTGTTCGTCAATGCGACACAAGCGCTTGTGTCGCACTTCTGTATGCGACACTAACTTTGTTTGCGACACATGATGTGCGACACAAGGTTTCTGTCGCCTTGATTAAAATAAATCAATTTATTGCAAAATGCGACACAACCCTTGATGTCGCTTAATTTGTTAGCGACACAAGTGCTTGTGTCGTACAGTGTTTGAAATTGATTTATGCGACACCTCTGTCTGTGTCGCTTACCTTTATAGCGACACAAAAGCTTATGTCGCATACCTTCTGCGACACAATCCTCTGTGTCGCATAAGACAAATTTTTTGAAATTAATTATTTTCGATTATTAATGCTAACGCTATTCGAGCTATGTTTCTTTGATATTAATAGCAATGGCAGATATTAACATCAATGACTGGGAGCCAAGGCATAACATCGTGGCTTTTCTAGAAGAGGATCGAGATTCGGCTGCACACCAATTCGTATGAACTACTATATTAAAGCATATCACTAGACATTAATGGACACATTCTTACTGGACTAGGTCACAGTTAGAGAATCATTTCCGGATTGTAACTTTCTCACAGCTTTACTCGTTAAACTCAGCTCACAAGGTGAGTTCACTGTCCCCCTCTTTCTGATTTCTAATTTTGGGGCTGAAAGCATGCAATTACTTTAAACTTTTGGTTGAACTTTTACGTATTATCAACTGCTTTTGAACTATTTTACGCGAACTGTGGTATGTCAACATGTTAAGCTTGGGTTTTTCTTATACTCAAAGTCCCCTATAACTAACCCACCACTAATTAACTCGTAGCGACGAGCCGTAGATATTATGGGTAGCATGCTATTTAGTAGGACCATCCCTCACTCACACTTCAACGTGGGTGCATAATATCGCCTTTTACTCATGTTTGTTGAAGAACATACAGCTCTTATACTTTGGGGCATCGGTCAGATAACCGGATTAGTTGTGGTCTCAAGGCTTATACAATGGATGAACCGTCTACTTCCACTGCTGCTGAGTCAAATATGTCTAAGACCTGCAAATTTTACAAAGTCAGCAGCAAACGATGCAAAGGTCAAATAATCAGCTGGAAGTATGACGAAGTGAACAAAGTAATTGTGGTTAAGAGGAAGGATGGGATGCAGTATTTTGCTACAAATTTCAAGGTTTTGAGCACATTGCCATATTGTGAGATTCATCATCTGGCTCAACTAAACATCATAAATCACTCAGACAATGAATTGGGAAATCAAGTGTAGAGGATATTGAGGAAAGAGGTCTACAGCAAACAATTTTACCTTTTGAGACCAAATCTGGGGACGAGGTACATATATAGGAATAAGATACATCCTCTTACCAACAGGCCCTGGATTAAAGTTGTGTATAAATCTCCAAAAACGTTGAAGTGCATTCCCTTGGAGAGACTTTCGGTAGATTTTTTGAAGAAGCTACAATATTGGGTGTATGATGGCTACACAGGCGAAGCTGAAATTGTATATATCCCTGATACAGAGCCTGAAGATTTGTGGAAAGCCAAGATTGCCAAAATAAGAGTGTATGATCCGTTAAGTTCGATTAATCTATCAACAGATGATCTTAAAGCTCTTCAAGCTAAGAAGATTGAATATATTGAAGAGTTTAAGGCTGAGGCGATAAATTTTCAGAAGGTTATAGATGTTTGCGTGGCTCACGGAGTACATGCCGGAGGAAATTTTCCAGCTAATTGGAAGTGTTAGAAGATTTTTGAAAACCAAGCTGAAGACACGGGGGAGTTTGTTGGTGCATATTTGTATGTCTGTCAGTTGGTCTTAGCTTGTAATAGTTTGTTATGTAATTACGACGTTTTGTCTATTATTAGTATATTACAAGTCTTGTTTCAGGCGACACAGAGCCTGTGTCGCTTATGCGACACAAGGCTTGTGTCGCATGAGCTGGCTGTGCGACACAAAGCTTGTGTCGCAGGTCAGCTTCGTTTTGGCTATAAATAGAGAAGTTCGGCCTCATTTGTGAGGTTGACGAATCTAGGGTTTATCAGAGCATATTGTAAGGCATTTCATTGTATTCAAGCTGATTGATTATCATATCAATATACGAGTGATTTGCGTTTGATTCGTTTGTGTTTTACGTACTTTATACAATCGCTTGAATTCCGCCTCTCGATTGTTTGTGTTGATCCGGTTAGGTCCAAGATCAGGGAACCTACATTTTCCATCCCCCGTCATCCATTTCACTCCTTCACTCTCCCTCACACCTTTCTCTCACACACACTCTCTCTACTTTCTCCATCTAGAGTTAAGTAGTTAGAGATTTAGGTTAGAATTAGTTAGTTTTTGGTTAATATTTAACCAAGATTAACGGAAGGCGTAGCATTGCAATATTGTTGAAATACTGGAGGGATCATTTGTAATATTGAAAAAGATATTTCGGAGCTCCGCTCATGTAATCCTTCAACATCTATTCAATCTACGCATTAATCACCATTATATCTTTCCTTATCTTTTATAATAATGCATGCTATTATTATTATGCTAGATTTAGGAGTTGTTGCCATGATTAGTGAGTAGTTAGCTTATGTGTTTTTTGTAATGTAGTTAGCTTGTTAATATTTTGGGTGATGCTACTATACAGTTGAAAACTCGGTGTGCTGTTTAAATTTACATTTATGATTATACATTAAACTATCGCCTTTCCTCCAATAAACGTGGTTAAAACCTTTATGACAAGGAGTCGCGAACCTTGATCAAACGGTAATTACCTATCTATGTTTTCATAAAAACATGGTCTGAGTTTGTAAGTGTGGAAATACTATTTAAACCTATTGTATAGTACACTGTGAATCAATCAGGGATTTATTGGGTCTTATAAATATAAAGTGAACGGGTTGTTTAATTAACATAGATGGTTAAACTGTAATACAAATGTAAGAATATTTGTTCTAGAGTGACCGAAAAGTATGTGGTACCAGAAAGACCGTAAAGTAGCTGAATACTTGGTATAGCGTTGGAACCACCCTTTGGTGTAGTACAAATACGTGGAAGCCATGGAAAAGTCGAAGGTTGAAGACTATGCCACATCCTAGTTATTTACCAGCTCTAGAATAAACCATTGCCATTAATGTAAGGTTAACAGCCACCGAAATCCCATCTTACTATTAAATGCCTTGCCTAGCTTAGATGCCCCGTAGTGTTAAGAAAGGTCAGAAGATAAATTGCGGTCTGCTGTCTCATTTCTGCACCCTGGATACATGTATCCAAAGAGGGTCACTTGGTCTCTTAGAGACGGTGAGGGGGGTTTTAAAGCAGCCCGATCTGATCAGAATTCAAGATAACCTAGTTGTCAGTGACATATTGTTCATCAGGCACCCGAACATTAGGGTGCTAGTGTTTACACTACAAACATTTAAGTTAGGTAAGATACAAATACTTAGAGACGTTTTCATACTGCATCCTTGAAAGCATCATCCATGTATAAGCTAATGAAATCACAACAAGCACTTATATCCGTACTGATTTAAACATATTCTCTTTATTTACTGTTTATTTACTTTTTATCTCGGACCTAAGAACAGAAACTCCCCACTCAAACCATTTTAAAATCCATCACTAAATCGAATCGCTCTTCCCGATATCTCTGTTTCACAATACGATTATCTTCAAAGAACGACCCTAGGTCATATATTCAATTGCCCTATTAATTCTTTATAACGTGCTCTATTTTTTTGACAAATAAGCCAGCAGCTTTTTATACTACTGCTATTGCTTTAGTAAAACTTAGGTCTCTAGCAACTTATAAAAATTTAAAACAATCCATAGACGTGCCTCTTTCCTGATTCAATCAACAACGATCTACGGACGGAGGCGCGTCAAGTTTTTGGCGCCGTTGCCGGCGAGCTTAATCGTAAGATCCAGAGGCGTCCCGACGAACTTTCATTTTAGTGACACCCTTAGGATAGATCTCTCTTCTTATAACCACCTACAATTCTTTCCACAAACACTCCTCGATGTATGATCAGATCGTCCAAATCTGAACCACTCATCAAAGACAACTGTTAATTTCACGGTTTACCCCGTGATGATCTTAACGCTCATATCGACAAATTCATTCAAGTCTCAAACTCATACAAGCAGAATGGGGTTGAGCAAGATATTGTCCGACTATACCTGTTCCCCTACTCTCTCGCTTTACATGCTCTGACTTGGTTTAAGGGACTCGAGACCGGCTCAATCTCCTCTTGGACGGTTATGGCAACAAAGTTTCTCACCAAATACTTTCCCCCATCCAAACAAACCAAACTCAAGAATGACATCACGAAATTTCATTAAGCTCATGATGAGTCTATCTACACCGCATGGGAGCAATTTAAGAGTTTATTGAAGAAATGTCCGAACCACCAGATGGAGAAGACTGCCCAGTTGTGCACCATCAAATCTCTGAGCGAGCAAATCGAGACTCTAACGAAGCAGATTGGGGAGCAAAAGAAACAACCGCAACAGGTCCATCAAGTTCAGGCTTTCCAGAACTGTACCAACCATCCTACAGAAGAATATCAAGTTAATTACGAGGATCCCACTGACGGTACTGTCTACTACGCCCAATTTCCTACTCGAACACAGAACCCACCTGGTTTCTCTCGAACTTCCCCGCCTAGAAACCGAGGGACTGAATACCCTCCACGGAACAACCAACCACCTTTTCCACCTAGATTTCAACCACGGTATCCGACCTACCCGCAACAACCCCAACTAAGCTATAATCAATCATTGTCTTTTTAACAACCATCAAAAATATTAGGTTAATACCTAACTTAACTTCACTTGAATCTGGACCTGATCTTCTTAAGTTAACAATTACTACTGCTAGACAAAAGTGACTACTGTTAATTATAGTTAGTACTGATGGTTAAAAGTTTATACTATTGATTTCAGTTAATACTGTTACGTTCTGTCGCAAAGTTTCCACTGTTCTCGCAAAAATCCTTAAGTACTACTGTTGTCATTGTTAATACTGCTAGCACAATTCCTCAGTTAATACTGCTAGCACAATTCCTCAGTTAATACTGCTAGCACATTCCTCAGTTAATACTGCTAGCACGTTCCTCGGTTAATACTGCTAGCACAATTCCTCAGTTAATACTACTAGCACATTCCTCAGTTAATACTGCTAGCACGTTCCTCGGTTAATACTGCTAGCACAATTCCTCAGTTAATACTGCTAGCACATTCCTCAGTTAATACTGCTAGCACGTTCCTCGATTAACACTGCTAGCACGAATTACTCCAGTTTCTACTGTTAGTTCAGTTTCTACTTCTAGTTAGTTTCTACTGCTAGTCAGTTTCTATTGGTAGTCGAGTTACTACTGCTTTCATTGTTACAACTATCTATGTTTCTACTGCTAGTTCAGTTTCTACTGTTAGTCAGTTTCTACTGCTAGTCAGTTTCTACTGGTAGTCGAGTTACTACTGCTTTCATTGTTACAACTATCTATGTTACTACTGCTAGTTCAGTTTCTACTGCTAGTTCAGTTTCTACTGTTAGTTCAGTTTTCACGGTTAGCACACTCATGTCACGAACAAATCATGAATTACTTGGTGTCAATCTACTGTTAGTGATATGCTTAAACGATTTTAAAACCAACCAAGTGTTACCCACACACCCAGCAAATCATCCTGCCCGATTTAAAAGTTTTCTAAGTAGTTTTATATGAAAGGTAATCGTGCATATTCTATAAAAAGGAACTGTTAATACATGTTTTGTATGTCTTTCAGTTGGTCTAGGTCTGAATAGTTTGTAATAATGTGTTCAGTGATATAAAACGTTATTTGTGTAAATATATAATTGATGTCACTGTTTAGGCGACACAGAGCTTGTGTCGCAGGTCGTTTAGAGTTTGGCTATAAATAGAGACTTACGGGTTCAGTTCTAGGGTTGACGAACATAGAGAGTTTTCAAGCTATCTGTGAGGTATTGATTGTATTTGGTTGATTCGTTATTCTTGATATATATAAAAGCTAATCGACTAGTTTCGTGTGATTGTTAACGTGCATTGTTCAATTGATTGTATTCCGCGCTTTCAATTGTTGAATTGATTCGATTTAGATCCAGAAAAAAGGGTCCAACAAGTGGTATCAGAGCTAAAATCGTTTGATTTTGTGGTATTGAATCGATTTTGTGCGTTTTTCGGGTTAAATCACATACTTTTTAGCAATTACTCTTGATTAGAAGTGGTAAAAGCTTGAAATCTGGTTTTTCTGAAAGATTATTGAAGGTTCGTTCAATTGCAGGTCGTTAATTTTCGTGAGGTTTACGAAAATATTCGAATTTTGGGGTTTAAGTGCGGCTGAGTTCGCAGCATAGCGACACAACCTCTTTGTCGCCACTAGGGTTTTAGCGACATAAGCTATTTGTGCGACACAATCACTCTGTGTCGTGTTAGGGTTATCTGCGACATTATAATTGTGACATTGGGTGCGACATAAACCTGAGATATTGGACAGCGACATTGGATAGCAACATAACCTTTGTGTCGCTTTTGGACTTTTCCATTTATTCACTGTTTGCGACACAACCCTTGTGTCGCCAGTTGTTTTTATTGCGACATTACCCCTTGTGTCGCCATTTGTCTCTGCTTGTGACATTACCTTTGTGTCGCATCTGTTCTAACTTGTTTTTGCTGGTTAGCGACACTAGTCTTAATGTCACCATTTGTCTGCGACACAACCTTAGTGTCGCTGTTTAATATTTGAAAAACAATTTTTTTTGTTTTGTCTAGTGTGCAGGAAATACAATGTCTCTTCAAAGCTTTACTCAGCTATTGAAACATAGTAATGAAGTTGGAAGCACAAACAAACCTCCACTATTTACTAGCAAACACTGATTATGTGGAATGGAGGCAACGATTTGAAGCTTTCATTTCATATAATGATCCTGATATGTTAATTCCTCTGCTGGAGCGTTATGAACATCCACCATCTGATGGTCAATTCAATTCTATCAACCCTGCGCCAAAACCTATTAGATCCCTGACTCTGGATGAGAAAAAGGCTTGGGATTTGGAAAGAAAAGTACATTCAACAATCACAATGAGCATGTTTGCCGATGTTTTGAAAATGTTTAAACACTACACTATTGCTTATGATTTGTGGAAGGCTATTGAACAACGGTGTGGGGGTAATGAGAGATACAAAAAGAGTAAACTTGTTGGGTCACAAGGTTCCCAAAACTTAGATACAAATTAAATAACAGTTATCTCAGCGTGTTAGTTTATATCCAAGTTTTATATCAAACAAGTTTAAATTAATCTAGGCGGAAAACAAGATTAATTTTAACACAGAGTTTATTATGAATCAAAGTATTATTCACAATAAAGTGTTTGTCTCACAAAGATGACAAGGTATTCAAACCCACACAGATGGTTTGAATACGATCCAAGTAGTATACAAAGATACAGTTATCACTACAAACTTCACAGTAAGTGTGGTAATGCTTTAGCCTAAGCTCAAAGGTCTAGTATACTAATTCTCTTGAATTTCTTGGATGATAGCAGTGCTTTTTGGACTGCTATTTATAGAGTTGGATGTAACTCTATATTATCCAGCTTACATAGTTGTCCAAGGGATAACAGATGCATCTTGGGCAACTTTGCACGCCTTCCTTTTTACTTTTCTTGGAAATAGAAAAAGCAAAAAGGTAAAAGGTTTCTTTGCTGAGAAGAGAACCTTTATATGATGTTTGACCTTTCTCAAACATCTTATCAGTTGTATCTAGCCTAAGGAAAGAAGAATATCTCCTGTACATTTGTACTTTCATTCTTCAATCTGTGCTCTTCAGTCTGTGCTCATCAGTCTGTGATCTTCAGTCTGTGAACTTCAGTTTGTGAAGCCTTCTGTATTCAATCTTCATTCTTCAGATGATGAATTCATAAGTCTTCAGAAAGAGCATGGCTTTCAGTCTGTGAGGATCTTCAGTCTGTGCAGCACAGACTTAGAAACAATTCTTCAGTCTGTGTAGCACAGACTCAGAAACACAGACTCAGGAATTTCACTAAGTTTCCTGAATACAACTGAGTTAGATTTTGACTCTTCAGATTTATAACTTAGGTTTGATCATTGTTTTTCCCAACAATCTCCCCCTATCTGATGATGTCAAAATCTATTTACAAAAGATACTAGAGAAATAATAAATACTAAGGTGAATCATAACATATGGATCAAGACTTATATATATAAAGTCAGAATCACAGTTAGTTCACAAAAATATTACAATTATTACATAAGATTGTAAATCAAAAATCTAACAATCTTCAATCCTTTCTCTGAGCCCTGATCTCTTTCATCTTTTCCACTTTCCTCTTCAACAGTTCTTCCATTTCCTTATCAGATTTGTCTTCAAATTCTTGATACTCTAGGATGATCTTCTTGCAGATATCTTCAAGTCCAGTCATCATCCTGAGTTGGGAAAGGTTGTTGAATAACCAGCTGATCAGTCTTCTTCTGAATGGTCTGGCTTGAGAATGTTTGCATTCCTTCAGCAGGGCAATGCAGTGCAGCAGAGACTCTCCATATAACCTATTCTGATCCTGGAAGCACTCTATCCCGTTGATATCTCTATAGCACAGACCTTCAATGCTGTCAGTCTGTACATATGATCTATCAATGAAAATGATACCTTTGGGTAGAGGATGCTCCCTTCTCTGCTCATTCTCTGTGGATAACCCAGCTGACTTCTTCTTGATTACAAAGTTGTTTGCTATGCAAAACAACTTGTATTCTTCTTCTGAGATGAGCCCCAGACTGAGAACTAGCTCAATCAGGTAAGATAGCTCATCCAGAACTTCTTTCTTCAATTCCTTGTCAGCTGCACTCTTCAAAAGATTGGCAATGGATTGCCATTCCTTAAGCCCTAGAGTGTACAGTTCATCCACCCATACCATCTTCTTGCTCTTGGTCAAAGTCAGCTCCAGCTTCAATTTCTGCCCAATCTTGTTCAGATGACATTCTCTAATCTTCTGCTTGAGCTTTGACTTTTGGAAAGTGGCTTGTAGCTTTGGTTTCAGGCTCTCTATCTTCTGTAATCTTATTGACAGCTCTTCATCTTCTTTGATCTGTTGCTCAACTTGACTCATTATGATCTGAGTCTGTGAACAACTTTCATCTTCTAATTCTTTGGAGAGCATGTCAACAAATCTTGCTTCCTTCAGCTTCTGCTCTTCAATTGATAATACATTTAAGTATTCGGTTAAGGTCATACCTTGAGCAGTAGCTTCTTGTTGCAAGAGCTCATCCTGTAGATTTGACAGTTCAGGATTTCTTGTTCCAGCAGCATGATCATCCACCATCTTCTTAATCTTGCTTAATCTTTCCTGCTTGGATAAGGCAATCTCCTTGCCCTTACCCTTATCCATTACTTCTTCCATGGTAGAGCTTGACCCAGGATAAGTGCTTATCAGATGAGCACTTCTCCATTGCATTCTGTCTTCAATCTCACTTCTACCTGGAGGCAGTGTTCTGGTTGATGTGGTTGGTCTAGCAGGATAGGCTTCAGCTTGAATGGCTTCAGCACTGATAATTAGAACATCAGTGCTTGCTGCTGGTTGCTCTGAGCTCTGAGTCTGTGATTGATGTTGTGTCTCAGTTTGTGCAGGTTCAGAAGGCACAGACTGAGACTCTCCAGTCTTGACTTTTGAGGCTCCTTCACCTACACCTCCAAAAGTAGCATCATCTTCATCATCATCTGATCTTCTGAAAACTTCAGACTCAGAACTGCAGTCAGGATTGATGGCATCATCATCATCACCATCATTGTCCTGTTCTTCTACCAGCTTTAAGAACTGGTCCCAGGTTTTGATCCCCTTCATTTTTGGTTGGGAATCAAAGATATCCCTTTCAGGAATTCTCCTGGCCATTCTTTTCATTTTCCTGGCTTTCTTGATTAACAGAGGTTGAACATCTTCTTCTTCTTCTTCCCTTGGTCTTTTCAACTTCAGCTGACCTTGGGTTGAGATAGTTGCAATTGGGTCTATGTGTAAGACAATGGATGACTCCCCCTGAGTCTGTGCAACCATCTCAGCATGTTCACCTAATTGCAATCTCTCTTGCTCCCCCTCAGTCTGTGCACTCATATCTTCAGTCTGTGGCATAAACTGAGCTTCAGTCTGAGACTTCACCCTAGCACCTTCGGGTCCATCATCTCCATCATCTCCCTCACTGCTATCTCCCCCTAAATCTAAGGATTTATTATTTAAATCTTTATCTTTTGAGGTTTTAGCTTCTGCAGACCCATGCTTCATCTTCTCCCCCTTTTTGACATCATCTACCAAGTTTGAGAGGGTGGTCTGCATTTCATCTAACCTATTGGATACCTTTTCCTCCAGCATATCCACTTTATCCACCATAGTAGAGACTAGATGCTTCATCTTCTCTAGCTCTTTCTTATTATTGAACTCAGTCTGTACCCATTCAGACAACCTGTTGATGGCAGAAAGCACATCATTAAGTGTACTAGAAGGCATAGACTGGGTCTGGTTGGAGGGGTTAGAATTGGGTGATGGTATGTGTTCCTCACTTGCCTCATGTTGAAACTGAGCAAGATCACTGGAATCTTTTGGTGTTGCACTCTTTGCCTCACTCTGTGTCCTGTGCATGGAAAAGCGATCATAGGCATTGAGTGGTGTAGTTGTTCCCTCAGATCTAATCCGGTGATAGGATAAGATATCACGGGGAAATGATTGTGTTGCACCTGTTGCCTCAAACAGTTCCTGGTGTAATGGAGCAGTATCACTGGCAACTGATGTTGAAGTTTGTATGCCCTCACTAACCATCTGGTAATAAGATGGTAGATCATGGAGCAAAGAAGAGGAGATCTGTACCTCAGTCTGTGACATGACTGGGGCATTGGCAATCTGTGCAAAGGGGTGTAAGAAAAGACTCACTGGAGTGTGAACTAGTTCAGGACTAGTGGTCAATATGGGTCCAGCCATTGTGAGTGGGGTAAAGAGGGGGTTGGTAGTGCTCAGGATTGGAGCATCTTCTTCAATGCTTACTACAGGGGTCAGTGTAGCAGCAGCAATGTGGGTATCCAAGCTGACTAAACTAGGTGTAGGTTGGGTCAGTTGGGTAGCCATTGGCACCACAGACTCTAGCAGAGCTGTAATGGAATGGTCTACAGCACTGGAAGGTGTTCTGTTGACATCCAGTTCCATGGATGATGATTCCATTTGTGCTATACTTTTGGGGGTTGAGTCTGGTGATTCCTCCAGAGTGAGTGGTGACTCATCTGGGTTGGTTTGTTTGTGACTCTCTTTTGTGGGTGAGGATGGGCTAGGATAAGAAGGTTGATCTGTATCCATGTCCTCAGAAGAAGAAGAATTACTACCTGCATCTTCTGTTGAAGATGGAACAGACTCAGGAATGTTTGAGTCTGACTCCAAGTGCACAGACTGAGTTGAGTCTGTATCCCCGGAGTCTGTGTGCTCTGCTTCAGCCACACGATCTTTAACAGCCTGGGTCTTATTACCCATACTATCACTTGAATCATCACCCTCCATGGATGCAGAAGCAACATATGGGTGATCAATCCAGTGCTGCATAGCAGCAGTGATAGGTGCTCCAGAAAGTGGAACCGGATGGTTAAACACTTTATATGGGAGCATGGGAACAGGTATATCTGCCACTTTATTATTAAAAGACATATATACAGACCCAGTTAACCTGGATTGGATGCACAGGGAGAGTAGCCTTATAAAAGGTACATTAAAAATTCTGTTTGACTCATTCACCAGTTTTAAAATTTCTTGAAAATACAACTCTGCAAAGTTGATGTTTAAACCAGTGATGAATGAGCTCAACAGCTGAGTTTCAAACTCATTTAGCTCCCCTGTGCTACCAGATTTACCTCCTAGACTTCTAATGATGCCAGAAATTAAAAATTTCTATTTGGGGGTGAATCCTGACATCAAAATTGTGCCTTTTTCTTTGGTATATCCAACCAAAGTAAGAGAAGCCCTTGCTGCTTCTTTGGTTGGAATAGGTTCAAAATTATTTCCCAAAGGCAGGTCTAAGACATTCCTAATTAACTCCTGATCAATGGTAACTGCCCGTTTACCATGATCAATAGTACCAGTAATTGCAGTATTGGTACTATTTGAGGAGCAAGTATACCACCATTCCATTAAAAAATGTGGGTATATTTGAGGAAAACTGTGTTAAAGAACGCTCCCCTTAATGGATGAGCAGACATAAAAGCAGTTAGTTCCTCAAACCCTTTATTCTTTTTCGAATCAGGGATGGAAGTGGTAGCTACTTGATTGTTGATACAGAGTTTTACCTGTTTCCCTCGTTTGAAGGGTTTAGCCGCAGCGATGTTGGCAGGTGCCGTGTAAACCCATTGATCAGCCATTGAAGAAATTTTAGAAATTGATTTTGAAAATGGTTGAGCGATTTAGGGTTTAGAAACTCTGTTTGTTTTTGGTGTGCAAGTACGAATGAAGAAGAAAGGGAGAAAACATAAATGGGTATTTGTAGAAATTAAATTTCCGTTAAATGGGACCCACTTGGACGGTTTATCCCTGTTTCTGCAACAGTAGCGCTGAGACACGTGCACTTTTTGTATTGAGCAGATAAATAGACAACAAGCGCCAAAACTTTTAATGATTATTACCATAAAGATGGTTAAAGCATTAAATGCAAGGATATTGTTGTTTATTTACAAAAAAAATAGAATAAATAAATAAATATATTAAAATTTAAAAACATTTAGTCTGAGTGTATATAATCAGTCTGTGCAATGAGTCTGGGTGACGTCACACAGACTGAGCCATATAACAGACAGACTAAGAGAAAATAACAGAATTTTAAAAAAAAAACTTTTGTGCCAGCAGTGGTAACAGATTGATATTGCTAACAGTACTAACTTGTGAAAGCAGTACTAAAATTAACTAACAGTAGTAACTTTCGAAGGCAGTACTAAAGTTAACTAACAGTGGTAACTTGCCAAAGCAGTACTAAAATCAACTAACAGTGGTAACTGGTGTGAGCAGTACTAAAGTTAACTAACAGTGGTAACTGGTGTGAGCAGTACTAAAGTTAACTAACAGTAGTAACTTGCTACATTAACAGTGTTAATTGTACCAATCTTTACCAGCAGTGCTAAAATACGAATTCATGGGGGCAGTGTTAAAAAGTCTTATCAATATTAACCAGCAGTACTAAAAGTAACTAGCAGTATTAATACTAATAGTACTAAAATACTAACCTTATGAATTAATAAAGCACAAAAATAGAGGGTCTAGTCTGAATGAATATGGTCAGTCTGTGTAGCTAATCTGGAAGAAGTTACACAGACTGAAACATATAATCAGTCAGACTGAGAGAAAATAACAGAAGGTATAAAATCTTTTTGGTATTTTCTTAGAAAGTATGTACAAAAACATCTCTTTGTCTGTGCTTTTTGATTGTATGTAGCTGAGAATACAGTTATACAGATTGAAAAACAGACACAGACTGAGAATTGAATCATATAGATTCAAGGTTTTACTAGGGGTTGAGCATTCCTAGTTGACCAAGCAGATACAAAAATCTATCTTCATTAAGAGGTTTAGTAAAGATATCTGCTAGTTGGTCATTTGTTGGCACATATTTGAGAATCACTTTACCTTTCTCAGCACAATCTCTGATAAAGTGATGTCTGATCTCAATATGCTTTGTCCTGGAGTGAAACACAGGATTCTCAGTGATGGCAATGGCACTTTGGTTATCACACATGATTGGAGTTTTTGTAAACACCAAATCATAGTCTGCTAGTTGATGTTGCATCCATAGCAATTGAGCACAGCAACTACCAGCAGCCACATATTCTGCTTCTGCAGTGGATGTAGCAACAGAGTTCTGTTTCTTGCTTGACCAACTAACTAGTTTGCCACCTAGCAGTTGACATCCACCAGAAGTGCTTTTCCTGTCTAATTTACAACCTGCGTAATCTGCATCTGTATATCCAATTAGATCAAAACTAGAGTCTTTGGGATACCAAAGACCCAGGTTAGGAGTACCTTTTAGGTACCTAAAAATCCTTTTTACAGCTTTTAGATGCGATTCTTAAGGTTCATATTGATATCTAGCACACAAACATGTTGAGAACATGATATCTGGTCTACTTGCAGTGAGGTATAGTAGAGATCCTATCATACCTCTATAAGTGGTTTGACAGACTGACTTGCCAGACTGATCCTTATCCAACTTATCTGCAGTGCTCATTGGTGTTTTCATAATTGAACAGTCCTTTAAAGAATATTTAGTAAGTAGGTCATTGACATATTTACCTTGGTTGATGAAGATACCATCAGGTTTCTGATGTACTTGTAGACCAAGAAAGTATGTTAAATCACCCATCATACTCATTTGATACTGTTTTGACATTAAGTTTGAAAACCATTTACACAATTTTTCATCAGTAGACCCAAATATAATATCATCAACATAGATTTGGACTAGTATGACATCTGCCTTGTTCCTTTTGAAGAACAAAGTTTTATCAATTGATCCTCTAGTAAAGTCATTACTAAGAAGATAGGATGATAAGGTGTCATACCAAGCTCTTGGAGCTTGTTTTAGCCCATATAGTGCTTTCTGCAATTTATAGACATGATTTGGAAAAGTGGAACTTACAAAACCTGGAGGTTGTTTCACATAGACTTCCTCCTGTAAGTTGCCATTCAGAAATGCACTCTTGACATCCATTTGATAGACTTTGAAGTCCTTGAATGCAGCATATGCCAAGAATAACCTTATTGCTTCAATTCTGGCTACAGGGGCAAATGTTTCATCATAATCAATGCCTTCTTCCTGCTTGTAGCCTTGAGCAACTAGCCTTGCCTTGTTTCTGATTATCACTCCATCCTTGTCCATTTTGTTTCTGTAAACCCATTTTGTTCCAATAATGGTTTTCCCTTTTGGAGCAGGAACTAGGATCCAAACATTGTTTATGTCAAATTCTGTTAACTCTTCCTGCATTGCTTCAACCCAATCATCATCTTTCAAGGCTTCTTCAGCTTTCTTTGGTTCAATGATTGACAGGAAGTTTGTGTAGAAACAGAAATTTGCAGTAGATAAGTTTGACACTTTAGCTCTTGTTTGTACACCAGAAACATAATCTCCAATTATTTCTGTAATTGGATGATACTTGTGTTCTTTGACTCCTAGAAGTGATTCATCATTTGATGGTAAATCATTCTCATTTGGTGGAAGAATAGCAGGACTGAGTTCTGCATCATCTTCTACACAGGGCAAGTCTGAGTCTGTAGAGTTCACAGACTGAAAACTATCAGACTGAACACATGTATCAGAAGAATTTGAATCTCTGGACATAGATTCATCTTCTGTTGATGAAGGTATTGTCATAGAATGAGCAGGTTGAGCATCTTCATTATCACTTTCAGAGTCCTGTTGTTGGTTAACAACAACTGGGATTTGAGATTCAGATCCCACAACAGATAAATCTTCTAACAAATGAACATCAGACTGAGAAACATGTTCATCATTAGTAGAGGAAGCATCAAAGGTGACATTAATGGTTTCTTCAATTTTATTCCTTCTGTTGTTGTAGACTCTGTAGGCCTTTGAGATAGATGAATAGCCAACAAAAATTCCTTCATCAGATTTAGGTTCCATCTTAGCTAATTGATCTCTTTGATTGAGAATATAGCATTTACTACCAAAGGTCTGGAAGTAATGGATGGTTGGAACCTTCTTATGATACAACTCATATGCAGTTTTGCCATGCCTTTTGACCAAAATAGATCTATTTTGGGTATAACAGGCAGTGTTAACTGCTTCTGCCCAAAAATAAACCTTCATTTGACCATGGCATAACATGGTTCTTGCAGCTTCTATGAGTGTACGATTTCTTCTCTCAGCAACACCATTTTGTTTAGGAGTTCTGACAGAGGCAAAGTTTTGAATAATGCCTTTGTCAGTACAGAATTCAATGAGAGTAGAATTCTTAAATTCTGTACCATGGTCACTCCTGAGTTGCTTGACTGGTGCATCTTTCTGCAATTCTTCTCTCTTGATTAGATTAATAATCTCTTCAGGAGCATCACTTTTAGCTTTAAGAAAGATGACCCAAGTATACCTTGTGTATTCATCCACAACCACAAGTGTATACTTCTTTCCACCCAAACTGCTAATGCTCATGGGTCCAAACAGATCCATATGGAGCATATGCAGTGGTTGTTCAATTGTAGCTAACAATTTGGATGGAAAATGGTTCTTGGTCTGTTTCCCTAGTGTACATGCAGGACAAAGTTTGTCTTTTGCAAATGTAACATCAGGCAGACCTCTAACCAGTTTCTTCTTTGACAGGAGGTTAATATTTTTGAAGTTCAGGTGGGATAACCTCCTATGCCATAGCCAGCTTAGTTCTGGCACAGACTGAGTATAGAGACAGGTCTCTACATTGTTGTCTGCAGAAGAAAGATCCAAGAGATAGATATCTCTTTCTCTTTTGGCAACTAATATAGGTTTGCCTTTGGAATTATAGATAACAGCAGCCTTCTTTCTGATTCTGATTTCACCATCATCATCACAAATCTGGCTAGCACTAAGCAGGTTATGCTTTAATCCCTCAACATAGGCCACCTTTGTTATTCTGATGTTGCCAGCCTTCACCACACCATAACCTTTTATCTTGGCAACAGAGTTGTCACCATATTTGACAGAAGGTCCTTCTTCTTCTACAAACTCTGACAGATTCTTCAAGGAACCTGTCATGTGTCTTGAGCATCCACTGTCTAGGTACCATTTGCTGTTACCCTGCACAGGACAAACAAAATCAATTAGTTACTTTTGGGAACCCATCTTTTGATGGGTTCTTTAGAGTTGGTTGAAGTCAATTCTTTAGCAGTTTTGGTGCTAAGTCTGTGAAGTTGACTTTTAACCTCTCTATTTTTGATTTTGTTGTTTGTAGACGACATTTGTTTGATCAAAGCAGCCTTTGGCTGTTTAAGAATAGACTTTGTGCATTTAATACCTTCATGTCCCAGATTTCCACAGTTGTAACATTTTCTGTTCAACATGATGGTCCTTTTGGATTTTGGGTTATTATTTGCACTAGATCCTCTGTTAAACTCTTGTTTTGACTCAACAAATGTTTTAAAATCTGTGGTTAACTTCATTAAGTTTTCACTAAGCAGCTTAATGGTCTCAGTCTGGTTGTTAAGATTTGACGTTTGAGAGTCAGACTGAGTGTTAACACTAACAGATTTGGAGTTAAGTTTGCCAGACTGAAAATTTATTTTTCCAGACTGACAGTTAGATCTCACAGACTGAGATCTTTTTAACTCCTTTGTTACTGGTTTTATGCCTTTAGATTTATCATTTGGCATATTATTGTCTGGACCAGTTACAGACTGAGATGTGGAAGGTTCAAATACATTGTAACCTTTCTATTTATTCTTGATTCCTTTTACCTCTTTTTATCTTTTTAAAGATGGTACTGTGGGAATATTAACTTTGTCTTTTATAAATCTTTTCTTTTCAAGTTCTATAGTTTCTAAAGATTCATTAGTGATTATAAGTTCAGGCTGTTCAGATTGAGAAGTTTCACAGACTGAGATTTCTGAGTCTGTGTCTTCAGAGTCTGGCTCTGTCTCATATACTAGTTCTTTAGTAACTATTTTTGGTCTAACAAAAGCATTTGTCAATATAACTTTGTCTCCCACAGTATGACTAAAAGTATGAGGTAAAATCTCAGGTACAAATATAGTAGGTTTTGAGTTTATTTCTGAATTTATGTGACTTTTAAGATTAAACTCGTCACCTATGACCGCTTGTATCTGAGCTGGAATCTGTTTGGATAAACATTCCACATTTTTAAGTGATGAAATACACCAAGATTTACAGATCCTTTCATAATGATCAGCTTTGTTTTTATAAGCTTCTTTTTCCAGCTTGATCTTTTTGAGAAGGTCATATTGAGCATCAAGCTCAAGTTTGTACTGTTTATTTTGGTTTATTTCATTCACTTTTGATTGTAGATCTTTTTGAACTTGACTGAGTTTGGTTTTTAAATCTTGTATTTCCTCAAGTCTTTTCAAAAAATCTACATAAATGTGTTCAAACATTTTCTGTTTTTCTGCATCACTATAGTAAAGTTTAAAATGATTTACATTGTAAGCAGATCCTCTGTCCCAATCTGGATGAACACATGCCTTTTCTGCAAATTTGACATCTTTGTCAAACTGGCTCTCTGTGATAGCCATTAAGCACATATCTTCATCATCCTCAGATGATGAAGATTCTTCATCTATCCATTGTTCAACAACCAAAGCTTTCTCTAGTTTCTTTGGTTGTTGTTTCTCTCCAATTTTCTTGGAGTTGAAGTACTTTTTCTTGTACTTCTTGGCCTTTTCTTCCCACTTATCAGAATTTGAAGATTCTGCAATCTTCACTCTGCAGTCAGAAGAAATATGACCAACTTGCCCACATTTATAGCAAGTAGCTTTCTTAGGATCTAAAGTTGGCCTTCCTTTTGAACCTTTGAATCTTGCTTTTTCTAACCTTTGGGCTAGCAATGCCATTTCAGCTTCTAGAGACTCAGTTTCATCATCTGATTCTGAGTCTGTAAGAGTAAGATGGTAATCTGCTCTAGAGAAAAGTTCTCTATTTTTCCTTGTTGTTGCAACAAGGGCAGCAGATGGATCTTTTGCAATCCTTTTGGCATTTAGATCCTTTCTGGCTTTGGTTTCTTCAAAATTTAGTAGAAGTCCAAACAAGCCAGAGAGATCATATGTCTCCAATTTTTCACTTACAATTAATGAAGTGATAACTTCAGAAAAAGTGTTTGGAATGACATCAACAAATTTTGCACAGATTTCAAACTGTCCTTTGATGATATTATACCTTTCAAGATCATTGATTAAGATCTGAAATCTGGTATGAATATCAGTTAATGACTCTCCTTGACCAGCAGAGAAGTTCTCATAATTTCTTATGAGATTCTTCTTCTTTTGGGATTGTACTAAACTTACACCATCATATTGGTCAGTTAGCATATCCCATATGGCTTTAGCAGTTTTGCAGCCAGATATCTTAGCAAAGATAGGCTCAGTAACTGCATTGCCCAGAATGGATTTGGCCTTAAAATCTAATGCATATAGTTGCCTGTCTAGATCAGTCCAGGTACTTTTGGCAGCCTCAACAAATTTTTCAGGTGTCAAAATAGTGCCATTTGCATCTAAAGTAGCAGGAACTATTCTGCCAGGAATAATGGGTCCTTCCTGAATGACTCTAAGCATTTCATCATGAATGCTAGCAAGAAACCATTCAGCTTTCAATTTCCAGTGGGTAAAATTTACACCATTGAAGATTGGAATTCCCTTCCCAGCCATAGCAATAGAGGAAGTCATTTTTCAAAGTAGAAAATGTAGAGAAAAATGGATTTAGATGATTGTTTGATAAACTCGGTTCCTTTGATCGTTAAAGATTAAATCTTTATTTGCTCTGATACCAGTTGTTGGGTCACAAGGTTCCCAAAACTTAGATACAGATTAAATAACAGTTATCTCAACGTGTTAGTTTATATCCAAGTTTTATATCAAACAAGTTTAAATTAATCTAGGCGGAAAACAAGATTAATTTTAACACAGAGTTTATTATGAATCAAAGTATTATTCACAATAAAGTGTTTGTCTCACAAAGATGACAAGGTATTCAAACCCACACAGATGGTTTGAATACGATCCAAGTAGTATACAAAGATACAGTTATCACTACAAACTTCACAGTAAGTGTGGTAATGCTTTAGCCTAAGCTCAAAGGTCTAGTATACTAATTCTCTTGAATTTCTTGGATGATAGCAGTGCTTTTTGGACTGCTATTTATAGAGTTGGATGTAACTCTATATTATCCAGCTTACATAGTTGTCCAAGGGATAACAGATGCATCTTGGGCAACTTTGCACGCCTTCCTTTTTACTTTTCTTGGAAATAGAAAAAGCAAAAAGGTAAAAGGTTTCTTTGCTGAGAAGAGAACCTTTATATGATGTTTGACCTTTCTCAAACATCTTATCAGTTGTATCTAGCCTAAGGAAAGAAGAATATCTCCTGTACATTTGTACTTTCATTCTTCAATCTGTGCTCTTCAGTCTGTGCTCATCAGTCTGTGATCTTCAGTCTGTGAACTTCAGTCTGTGAAGCCTTCTGTATTCAATCTTCATTCTTCAGATGATGAATTCATAAGTCTTCAGAGAGAGCATGGCTTTCAGTCTGTGAGGATCTTCAGTCTGTGCAGCACAGACTCAGAAACAATTCTTCAGTCTGTGTAGCACAGACTCAGAAACACAGACACAGGAATTTCACTAAGTTTCCTGAATACAACTGAGTTAGATTTTGACTCTTCAGATTTATAACTTAGGTTTGATCATTGTTTTTCCCAACAAAACTTGCACTCATTAAGAAGCAATATGAATTGTTTGACATATTACCAAATGAGTCTATTAATGCACTGTTTATTCGCTACTCACATCTGGTAAGTGAGCTGAATGAAGTAGGGGTGACTTTAACTACCGAGGATGTGAACAAAAACTCTTAGGCGCTTTGCCTAAGAAATGGAATCATCGTGTCATGATGATGGAGGAAGATGAACGAGTGATGAATCTTTGGTTAGATGATCTTGTTGGAAGACTACAAGCTTATGCACTAGATATGCAGAGAAAAGAAACGAAGTCTAGTGCACTAGTTCAAGATCCCAACTTATATGGTAGTTCGTCTCCTACTACTGGTGTGGCATTATTATCTGGCAGCTCTAGTGGGTCTTTTGCATCCTCTACTAAACCAGCTATTCCTTCAGTTGGAAGAGTACCTTACTCTTCAAATACTCCAGTATCACCTGATACTGAAGAGAATGCTGCTGTGTTTCAAGCCTTTCTCAGTGCTTATGATAGTTTTCTTTCAAAGAAAACTAGCACAATCGATCTTACTGAGAGAGATTTTGAACAAATAGATCCCGATGATCTGGAAAGAATGGATCTGCGTTGGAACTTTGCTATGCTAGGCAGGAGAGCAAAGAAATATTTAAAGAAAACTGGGAGAAAGAATCTGGATGATGATAGTGATTCCGGTCTGGGCTTTGATAAAAGCAAGGTGAAGTGCTACAACTGCCAAAATCTTGGGCACTTTACTAGGGAATGTGAGAAGGCAAGGAATCCTGCTTCTGGCTTCTCAAAACCATCTGCCTACACAAGACCATCTCCGAGGACTCCAGAGAAAACGCCTACCTCAAATGCTCTTCTTATTCAAAATGAAGAGGCGTATGATTGGAGTGAAGAAGCAAATGA
Organism: Gnaphalium uliginosum; assembly: GCA_963930675.1. NCBI lineage: Eukaryota > Viridiplantae > Streptophyta > Magnoliopsida > Asterales > Asteraceae > Gnaphalium > Gnaphalium uliginosum. The sequence continues at coordinate 27,129,497 of OZ005682.1, forward strand.
TGATCAAAACAGTGCTCTTATGGCTGAAATCTCCAGTGTGCATGAGGTACCCATCGAAGAACCATTCTCTTGTATATCATGCATTAAATTAACTGGGAAAATTAACAGATACTCTGAGGATAACCAACGCCTGAATAATGAATTAGAAAAACTTGCTAAGGCTAATAAGATCTTAAAAGAAAATGAAAAAGCTTTTGATAAGAAACTAGATGCTGCATTTTCTGACCGAAAGGAACTAAAAGCTAAAATTTTTAGTCAACAAGATGCAATTGATAGTTATCTTAAATTACTAGCTGATCTTAGAAATAAATAACCTTAAGAGAAAACTTTCTAATTTCTCAACGTCCTCACTTGTCTTTGATGAAATTCTTCAAGGGCAAAGGTATGATACTAAAAGCAAGGCTGGCCTTGGTTATCACCAAGTACCACCTCCTATAAATTATCTACCTATGCCTTCAAAGGATGAAGCCAAAGACTTTGTGCCTTCCTTTTGAAAGGAAGTCATGAAATCTGTTAATGACCCAGTTAATGATTCTAAGCAAAGTGTTGAGTCTAAATTTGAACAAACTACTGCTAATGAATCTGTAAAACCTGATGAAACTAAGCCTGGGCCTGTTACGAAACCTGAATTTGTTAAGATCAAGATTTCAAACCCAGTTAGTGAACAGGAAGTAGTTGAAGTTGAGGATTTGACTTAGGAAGTCAATGAGAAGATTAAAAAGGAAAATGTTAAGCCTAAAAATCATATAATAACCACTGAATTAAGTGACATGGCTTTTCAAGGAAAAGACAAAGCTACGGCTGAGCCTCAAAAGAAGATTTTAAAAATTGATAAAAAGAACAAATCACCTGAAAAATCTTCTAAACCTGTTGATGTCTCGGATAAACCATCAACATCTTCACCAGCATCTAACTCATCGTGTACACACAAATGTGCATGTTCTGTTAATGTTTCATTTAAACAACCTCCAGTGCTTCATCCTCAACCTCAACCATTTGTTGAAAGACGATCTTGTTTCTATTGTAGGAAATAAGGTCATCTCATTAAAGTTTGTCCGTTGCTTTCTAGACAACGATTTGGGAGATCTACGCCACGAAATTCTTTATATACAAATTCATTTAATAAATCTCAATCGAGGCGTAGCTCATCATCTCCCTTACCTGTCAGGAAAGTCAATAAGATTGTGCCCAGTAAACCCAGTGTCAAACAGCACAATCCTATCGATAAGCAACCACCCAAACCTAAACAGGTTTGGCATATTAAAAGGTCAACCAATGACCTGCAATCCTATAATAACACATCAGGAAACACCACTGATTTGTTAAAAGATAAAGTTTTAACTGATGTTGTTATTATAGATGACCTTGGAAGACCCAAGTCTGTAAAGGCTTGGGTCTCCACTACTAACTAATCCATTCCTACATTTTGTGTCTGCAGCAGTCGGAGGAAGTGAAAAATAGTAAATGGTATATCGATAGCAGCTGCTCACGACACATGACTGGCAACTTAGCTCTACTTTCTGATTTGAAGCCATATAATGAGGGTTATGTTGCATTTGCAGGTGATAAGGGTGGAGAGATTACTGGCCAAGGAACACTCACAAATGGGCAAGTGAGCTTTGAAAAAGTGAATTTTGTTGAACAGCTGAATCACAACTTGCTCAGTGTTTCTCAAATGTGTGACAAGAAGTATATTACAGCATTTACTGACGTAGAATGCTTGATTCTGAAGCCGGGATTTGTGATTCCCGAGGAATGGGTGCTAATGAGAGCACCAAGGACAAAGGACACGTATGTACTAGATATGCGTACCATTTCATCTACAGAGCATACTTGTCTATTGTCTAAAGCTGATGAAAAGAATTCACTAATGTGGCACAGACGAATAGGACATCTTCATTTCCGCAAGATGAACTATCTTGTAAAACATGATCTTGTGTTAGGCGTTCCTAAACAATCTTTTGGATTAAATGATAACTTTGTTTCCTGTCTCAAAGGAAAACAACACAAGAAATTCCATAAGTCTAATTAGTGAATACCAATGAAACACCTCTTGAGTTATTGCATATGGATCTTTTCGGACCAGTGAGCAAACGGAGTATAGGCGGAAGTTCTTACTGCTTGATAGTGACTGACGACTATTCTCGATTTTCATGGGTGTACTTCATTTCTTCTAAAGATGAGGTGCCTGATATTCTAATTTATCTGTTTGATAAACTGGAGAACCTAAGCAATCTGAAGATAAAGAAACTGCGGAGTGACAATGGAACTGAATTCAAGAACAAAACATTAGAGATGTACTGTTTAAAGAAAGGAATAACTCATCAGTTCAGTGCCGCAAGAACTCCACAACAAAATGGAGTCGCTGAAAGAAAGAATAGGACTCTAATAGAGGCTGCACGAACTATGCTCTCAGACTCAAAATTGCCTATCAATTTTTGGGCAGAAGCGGTTAATACAGCCTGTTATGTTCTCAACAGGGTTTTGACGGTGAAGAAACGAAATAAGACATGTTATGAGCTATTTAATAACCGTAAACCAAACTTGCAGTTTCTTGAACCTTTTGGGTGTCCCTGCATCATCATGAACACACGCGAAAGAGTTGCCAAGTTCGGTGAAAAGTCAAGTGATGGTTTCTTCTTGGGTTATTCTGTTAATTCTCCTAATAAGAGTTTATAATAAATCAACGAAGAGGATTGAGGAGCACTATGAAGTTAAATGTTTAAGATATACTGAATCTCCTCAAAGCACGGGACCCGACTCATTGTTTAAATATGATGAATTGTTTGACTCATTTCATCTATCTATGGATGATAATGTTGATCAGGTGGTGACCCTACTGCATGGAATTGATATGTTTCAGGATGTATCTATTTCTCCTAAAGTCCCATCACCCTCAAACAATGATACCCCTTCTACTTCTGGAACAGCTCCTAGTGTATCTATTCCACAAACTAATTCTGAGATGTCGGGTTTATCCGATGATGAAACTGAGGATAAATCTGATGAAGCTGACCAATTGCCTGCCATTATTGAAGTTGAGGGAGATTTAAACAACTTGGATTCTGAGGTTGTGCCACCACAGATTCCACAGCAACGAGTACACACATCTCATCCGACTGATAATATTATTGGTGAGTTGTCTAAAGGTGTACAAACACGACATCAAGTTAAGGCCACTACATCCGACTCTTCTTCTTGTCTTGTAGCTGAGATGGAATCATGTTTTCTATCTCAGATTGAACCGAAAAATGTGAAGGAAGCATTAATCGACTCTCATTGGGTCGAGGCTATGCAGGATGAACTTCATCAATTTCAAAAGCTACAAGTTTGGAGTTTGGTTCCACTCCCCAAGGGGCAACACCATATTGGTACGCGTTGGGTGTTTCGTGCAAAGAAAGATGATCGTGGTATTGTGATTCGGAACAAGGCTAGACTAGTGGTACAAGGTTTTTCTCAAATAGAAGGTCTCGATTATGATGAGGTATTTGCTCCAGTTGCAAGGCTAGAATCAATTAGAATATTTCTTGCCTACGCCTCATACAAGAAATTTAGAGTGTACCAGCTAGATGTAAAAAGCGCGTTTTTGTATGGAAAGGTCAGTGAAGAAGTGTATGTCAAGCAACCTCCTGGATTTGAAGACTCAGTGCATCCGGAGTATGTTTACAAATTAGACAAAGCACTGTATGGACTTCATCAAGCTCCAAGGGCGTGGTACGAGACGTTGTCAAAACATCTGCTGGCTAATGGATTCACACGAGGACAGATTGACAGCACACTCTTTATTAAAAAGGTTGGAAACGATTTGTTACTTGTGCAGGTATATGTGGACGACATTATCTTTGGATCTACCAATGAGAAGCTGTGTAAGGACTTCGAGAAAATCATGAAGGACAAGTTTGAGATGAGTGCAATGGGAGAACTTACATTCTTCTTAGGTGTACAGGTTGAGCAATCTGATAAAGGTATTTACATTCATCAAACTAAGTATGTCAATGACATCTTAACCAAATATCAGTTGCTCGACTGTAAGACCTTTGGAACTCCCATTGACATAAATCACAAACTTGGTTTGGCTGAAGACGAAGAAGACGTAAATCAGCGAGACTATCGGTCAATGATAGGATCACTGATGTATCTCACAGCATCAAGACCCGACATAATGTTTGTTGTGGCTATCTGCTCAAGATTTCAAGCAAATCCGAAGGTTTCTCATATGAAGGCGGTTAAGCGAATCTTTAGTTACCTCAAATTTAGACCATTTCTGGGTCTCTGGTATTCTATTGAGAATAACTTCGCTTTAACTGCCTACTCCGATTCAGACTTCGGTGGTTGCAATGTGGACAAAAAGTCTACGACTGGAGGATGTCAGTTCTTTGGTAGTCGCTTAGTCTCGTGGCAGTGTAAAAAGCAGACCACAGTCTCTACTTCATCTGCTGAGGCTGAATACATTGCTGCTGCAAGTTGCTGTTCTCGGGTTTTCTGGATTCAGCATCAAATGCGTGATTACGGGTTACTCTTAACTTTAAATCCTATCCACATTGACAATACTGCTGCTATCTCTATCATACGCAATCCCGTACAACACTCAAAAACTAAATATATTGAACTTCGTTTTCATTTCATACGGGATTGCTATGAGAAACACCTGATAGACCTTGTCCAAATTGATACATCTAAGCAAAACGCTGATCTTTTTACAAAGGCCTCTTCACGATCTCGATTTGATGAACTTGTCTCTATGATAGGGATGAGGTTCTTTGTTAAAAATTAATTTATGACTTGGAGTGTGAAAAAAAAAAGAACAAAAAAAAAGGGGGCAACTGCCACTCTTTATACTTGTTAGTAGTAAAGAAACGCAATGGTTGCAACATTGTTAAAAATAGACGTTGAATTGTGTCTGTAAACAATTGGGGAAATGATCGTAAATCAGGAGACATGCATAAAATGGAATTTTAAGGTTTATGTTTGATGTGTCAGTAGATTTATCTAGCATACTTGAAATATCTTTTATAAATATTAGATTCATCAAATGATGTATTGGTAGGCATTTGTTCTAAAGTTACTAAGAAGCTTAACTTTCAAATATGCATATTACTTTATATAAAGACATATTAATATGTATGACATTAAGTTGAAATAAGGGCCAAAATGTCCGAAATATTTTGACGCTTCGTCTTAATATTTGGATGATAAACATGTTATGATCTAAAATATAGGGTCATTGTATGGTGTCATCTGGGGGAATATATTAGTTGTCTCCTCTGTTGTATGAAAATACAGACCTGGTTTCATCTAATATATTCTTGAAAAGAACTTAGGTGTGTAGTCTATGTTAAGCTTTAGACAACTATTACGTACCCGTGGCATTCCTACAATTCCCAAAATAAAATGTACAAAAGTGCAGAAAAGTTATAAAAAGTTTGCCTCGTACTTGTTTGTGTTAAACTATAGTACTCTGTTGTACGAAAGTACAGACCTGTACCCTCTAGTTTAATTGTTCAGACTGGTGTTCGTTCAACCCGAACTATTGTTTATGTGACTTTGTTGTACGAAAGTACAGACCTGTCACCGCTAACTTGGTTCTAAAGATACGTTCATACCTTCACCTTCTATATAGAAAATACTAACATGTTTTGATTTCAAATGTATATTTTAATGTGAGCTATATAATATAATATGCATGCTAATAATAACACAAGTGGTTCATCTCATTATGAGTTGAAATCATATACTTAAGTACAAATATTTAGATGGATAAAATATCAATAATCGTCTTGAACTAATCTTGATAACAGGTAATTTAAATATGCTAAGTAATTTTAAAGTGGACAAACATACTGATAATCGAAATAACACTTACTATTCCTAATAATGGCATGTTATCCTAATATGATCCCTAACCAGACTTAAACATTTCCGTCACCAAAAATAGGTTACGAACTTTTCGTTGATTGTAAAATTGAATCAACGATTTTTCTTTTTGCATTATTTCTTATTTTATCTGTAGCTTAATTAGTTTCTCCGAGTCTATAAATTAATATCAAATTGACTATCGAACTCTGAAAATCGAAATCATACTGAAAAATCACCAAGTGTCCTTTTGCGACACAAGCCTGTGTCGCTCCCTATGTCGATGCCTGTGTCGCAGGCTATGTCGCTATGTAGTGTACGGGTATGAAAGCAAACCTCTGCGACCTTAACGTGTTTACTATTCCTAATTACCTGCGACATCACCATTAACTTCTGCGACACAAGCACCCGATATAGCGACACAAGCAAACCCGTGTGACTTTCGAATTGATCTTCATTTTCTGAGCTTTCTGTTCCAATCAATCCATACAATCTCATTCTCCTTACCTTACTCGATCTAGTGGTATAAATCTTTCCCTTTTTCACCGTGTATTTTGTGTTTAATTGTTAATTAAAGTCACTCGATCTAGTGGTATGGGATTAAATTGAGGTGTTTATGTGTGCCTAACTTGATAAGACGGATATTTTCTTGTTCCTAATGATGCTACGCATCTTGTGGTCGATTTGGTTTGCAAAAACACCAAATTTTCGACCATTGGGATCTGGGCACTGTTTGGTGTTCATATTTCCGACACAACATGCGACACAAGCCTTTGTGTCGCAGGATTTTTCAAATTAATTTAATGGCAGACTTTGGGTGCGACACTAAAGTCTGTGTCGCTATTCTATGCGACATAAGCTCTTGTGTCGCTTTTCTATCAAAATCAATTTTTCTTCCAAGTGTTTGGCTGCGACACTAACGTCTGTGTCGCTACCCCTCTGCGACACAAGTCCTTCTGTCGCTTACTTTAATTAATTTCAAAATAATTGCCAAATGCGATACAACCCTTTTCTGTCGCATCTTTGAGTTGCGACACAAGTGCTTGTGTCGCTTGCATGATTTCAATTAATTAACTTAAATGTTTTCGACACTAAGGTCTATGTCGCTCCATCTGTGCGACACAACCCTTGTGTCGCCTCTACAGATTGTTTCAATTAAATATTTATTGCTAATGCTTCTGTAGTGCTTTTTCTTGTGTATTTTTATAAATGGCAGGACAAGACGCATTCTTGAGGTTGCTCGAACCTCGTCACAACACAGTCGCTTTTTTAGAAGCCGATCGGGACTCTGCCACCCCTTTCCGCCAAATGATTCAATTCCTTAGGCGCTCCCGAATATTCTATGCCATCACTGCTGCTCCCACTATCTACCGTGACCACGTTGGTCCTTTTTGGAGAAATGCGGTTGTAAACACCGAACTGGAGGAGACCCGGATTATATCTAGAGTCTTTGACCGTGAGGTTATTATAACTGAGCAGTTGATTCGCGAAGTTCTCCGTTTTAATGATACTTTGGACATGCCCACCCAATTTTCCAACGTATTTCTCGCCGGTGGCATGACACGAATGGGTTATCCGGGTGTCCCCTCTGATCAGTACCACAAGGGGCACCTCACTCGCGTCTGGAGATTTTTGATGCACGTGATAATCGTGTGTTTGTCTGCCCGGAAGGCAAGTTTCGATGGTGCAAGTCACCGTACCGTCTCTGCCATGCTGGCCCTGGTCTACAATAAACCTTACAATTTTTTCGGATATCTGTTCCGTGAAATGGTGGAAAATGCCAAAGCTGAAAATGACAAATGGGTCATGTACCCAAGGTTTATCCAGTTGCTGATCAACCATTTATTACCGGATCTTCCGGTGAATCCTGATGCAACTTTCCGCCAAACGCCAATGAACCTGCGGATTTTTGCCATATGCAGCTCCTACAGCAAAGGAGTTGCAGCCCCTGCTGATGTCCCACTCTTTGGGCATATTGTTAATGAGGGCTACGTCCCTCCGGCTAATGAAGGTTTTTTGGATGATGCTGCTGCTCCTCTTCCCTCTGAGGATGCTTTTGTAAATATACCGGTTCAAACCGAGGGTGAGAATATTAATGATGTTTTGCAGGATATTGATAACTTTCAAACAGTTGACGAGACTGCTGCTGATGCGGCCTCGGATGATACTGTATCCGTGGATCCAAACGACACCCCAACGGATTCGGATGGTGATGTCCCCTCATTGAAAACCATTTAACGCCTCCGAGTTTATAATACTCTTCCATACGAGCGTGTTCTTCGCCGAATTAGGACAGGACGGGTGCATGTGCCGTCTAACCGGGGGAAACGGCCCCGGGACGTACAGGACTCAGATGATGACATCTACGAGCCCCGTCCTCGTCCTCGAACTCAAGTTCATCCGGTCTCTACTTCTGCTGATCCCCAACTACAACCAGCTGTTCTTCAAACTATCTTGGATGATCTAGCAAAGATGCAAGCGCTGATTGTTGATCAAGCGGCTTTGATTCAAGTTCAAGCTTCGAGTATTACGGATTTAGAAGCGACAGCGGCTCGGGTTCCTCAGCTGGAGAGTCGACTTTTAGAACTAGAGGCCTTCGCTGTTGTTCCGGGGGAGGTAGGCTTAGATGAAACAACATCAATGGCGCCTGGTTCAACTGAAATTGTAAATACTGATGATGTAACCGAAGAAGCTATGAATGAAAATATTAATTTAGATTATTTTGCGTCTTCTGCTCCAATCCGAGGACAACCAATTGCCCTAAATGTAGATTACTCCGAAGCCAATCTTGAGTATCTACAAAGTCTAATAAATGAAGAAGATATAGAAAATGACAATGAGGAGTTTGTGTTTGATAATGAAGAAGTGGATGTTGAAGAAGAAATGCTCAAGAAGATTTTGTGAATGTTGATGAAATGAATTTCGGAGAGGAGATGGAGGTCTCTAATACACAGGAGATTATTGAGGAAGAACAATCTGCAAATTCCACTCCTGCTTCGGCTACAACCGAACCATCTACTTCCACTGCTGCTAAGCCAAATCTGTCAAAGACCTGCAAGTTCTACAAGATCAGCAACAAACGGTATAAGGGTCAAATTATCATTTGGAAGTTTGATGAATTGAACAAAGTGATTGTTATTAAGAGGAAAGATGGGATGCAGTATTTCACTATGAACTTCAAAGTATTAAGCACGCTACCTTACTGTGAGATACTGCACTTAGCACAATTGAATATCATAAATCCCACGAACAACGAATTAGCCAACCAATTTCAAAGAATTTTGAGGAAAGAGGTCAACACTACAGTGTTTTATCTTTTGAGACCGAATCTGGGGACAAGGTACACTTACCGAAACAAGATGCATCCGATTACCAACAAGCCCTGGGTTAAGATTGTATATAAATCTCCAAAGACTTTAAAGTTCATTCCTCTGGAGAAGCTCCCAGTTGATTTTTTGCGCAGACTACAACTGTGGATATATGACGGTTATACAGGCGAAGCAGAGATTGTTTATATTTCCGATACAGAGCCTGAAGACCTATGGAAAGCCAAACTATCGAGGATTAGAGTGTATGATCCTTTGAGCTTGATTAACCTTACCAAGAAAGACCTTGAAGCTCTTCATGCCAACAAGATTGATTATTTTCAAGAGTTTAAGGTTGAAGCTATGCGATTTCAAAAGGTTGTCAGCGTATGTATAGCTCAAGGAGTACACGCTGGAGGAAACTTGTGACACCCGGCGAATTAGGCCGTCGTTAACGATTAATTATAGATCATTATTACTCGTATTTAGTATGAAATAGGACTAAATGCAGTAACAGCCCGTATGTATGTAAATATATATATACGCATACGTAATTAAAAATTAATTACGCAAACTCGATCGGATGGGATCCGACACAAAAATACGAACGTTGGTGAAAACTTTTCATAAATAACGTAAATCTATTTTAAATAGTAGTTATTTACATTATATTATTATTATACAATAATATACAGACACTTTACGTTTTATGCAAAACGTACCATACGAAACGTAAACGCGCGAATCGCACTCGGCAAATAAAGGGAGGACTCAAATGTAATATAACAACTCTTTTAAAACAAACAAACAAATTAAGTTAATGGGCAAGTGAGGAAAAATCAGGTGGAGCCCACACAAAAGATAAAAGTTCTGCAAAGTCTAAAACTTTCTAGGCCGGCCCACACACTACCCAAGGGAATATCATCATTTTGGTTACCTACACACACAACTCAACTCTTCATTGACCAAAATCTTCAGAAAACTTTACCCAAAACTTTCTCTCATTTTCTCTCCTCACGGCAACCATAATCAGAAATCCTTTTCATTTTCACTTTAACTCTCAATTTTCACCAAAACTCACAAGGGAACTTACTGGTAACAAGGAGTCAAGCTTCACAAATTTCCTACCCATCTCGTTCGTCACACATATTTCGGGTAAGGACATATTTTTCTCAACTTATTTTGTTATCCGTAGGATTTTGTTGATTTAACATGCTAGTAAGTTCACTCACTAAGTCCAAACTGAAAACCCACTTGAAGTTACCCTAAAACAAACGTCTTTAAAGAAATCTACCAAAGAAACCGTTTAAAATTTCGTGTCAAAACCGATTCATTTCGTTTTATGAGTGTAAAAATATTAAAATTTAACGTGTAAAAGTTTCGGGTCCAAAACGAAATCAATAAATAGAAACTCTCGAACAAAAATGAATATTCAGAAAACAAACAGTAGGAAACGTACTAACAGTGGTAACTAAAATGTACTAGCAGTGGAAACTAAGAAAACACACTAGCAGTATTAACTAAGGAAATGCACTGGCAGTATTAACTAAGGAAATGCACTGGCAGTATTAACTAAGGAAATGCACTAGCAGTATTAACTAAGGAAATGCAATAGCAGTATTAACCAAGGAATTGAACTAGCAGTAGAAACAAAGGAATTGAACAAGCAGTAGAAACAAAAGAAGAATGAACTAACAGTAGAAACTAACGAACAGTAGAAACAAAAGGAACCAACAGTAGAAACAAAGGAAGAATGAACTAATAGTAGAAACTAACGAACAGTAGAAACAAAATGAACCAACAGTAGAAACAAAGGAAGAATGAACTAGCAGTAGAAACCATGGAAATTACATTAGCATTGGAAACTAAGTACATGAACTAGCAGTATTAACTTGGTCACCAGTAGAAACTAAGCGAGCAGTAGAAACCATGTAAAACCTTTAGTCTGTGATAATAGCGACACAAACTTTGTGTCGCTACTGTTAACCACCAACAGTATTAACCAGCAGTACTAACTAGCGACACAAAGACCAGCAGTATTAACTAGCGACACTAGCCTTAGTGTCGCATTAACCTTAGTGTCGCATTAGCCAAACAGTACAAACCCTTGAGTCATAACAACCTCAGTCTGTGAAACCCTCAATCTGTGAACTTTAGCGACACAAGCTATAGTGTCGCAACCCCTTTTAAACTATCACATATGTTACTGTACAACTCAGGTGGATTAAAACCATATTTTCACAAAATATTTAATTCGCGTGACAATACATAACTATGATAATTACTTGGATACACACAACTTGTATTTTTACAGATATATATCGAAACGTAACATAATAATAATGTCTTCGGGAATTATTATTACAAACCATCACCAACGGGCCGTACATGTTTTTCTAAACGTAATCATGGAACAAACCACATTGAACATAACTAGTTGAGTGGACAACTAGCATGAATGATCTTTTGAGACATTCACTCATATATAACCTTGTGCGTTTAGGGCGCCAGAAGGTTACATCTCAGATAAACGTTTATTAACTTAAACGCTAGCTCTCAAGACTCAGGTGATTCTCATAGCCCCACTTTTACTATTACTGTTTTACTTACTTTGGGGTGAGAATACATTGCTCTGTTTTTATGAACACAAGTACTATGAAAACTTATACGGATTGCATGGGTAAACTAAACCAAACTACGATGGTCTCCAACAAATATCATAGCCCGTTAATACTAAGCGTGAACATTATGGATAGATCTATCGGGAACTGACAGTCCGCCGTCCGGGGTTATTCGCTCTAACTACTATACGGACGCATAATAATTCGTAATCCGAGTGTACTGGTTTATACACTTAACTGGAGACACCAACTACGGTTAAGCTTCGGAACTATGAGCCCATGGCAATAGTATACTATGATTTACTTTGGCATTCGTGCTACTACGATAACTCTGAAATCTTGTGGTTCATACTATGGTTTTAACTACGTAAACCTATGAGCTCACCAACATTATTGTTGACCTTTTAGCGTGTATTTCTCAGGTACTCAACAACCGTAGGGTTGCCCACAGGACTGCCTGCTAGCTCGAGTCGCATGCATCATACGTTTATGAAGATTTGCTTGCATTATTTTGTAAATCGCTATGTACTAGAATCTTCAGGATTTCACCTCGCGAACTCGAGACTGATGTAAACTTTAATTATATTAATGTAACTACTTTTGTACTATTTTTCAAAACATCTCATATAGAGTCGTTTGCTTTTCCTTTCCGCAATGATTACTGGATTAGTCGCGCCCCGACCCGACTTCCGCTGCACAGTAAATCTGGGGGTGCGACAAAACTTTCCTGCCAGTTGGAAGTGTTAGAAGACCGAGGCTGAATGAAGAAATTTTGAAAACCAAGCTGAAGACACGGGGGAGTTTGTTGATACATGTTTTGTATGTCTGTCAGTTGGTCTAGGTCTGAATAGTTTATAATAATGTGTTCAGTGATATAAAACGTTATTTGTGTAAATATATAATTGATGTCGCTGTTTAGGCGACACAGAGCTTGTGTCGCAATAGCGACACAAGGCTTGTGTCGCATAGGTCGGTTTGGCGACATAGAGCTTGTGTCGCAGGTCGTTTAAAGTTTGGCTATAAATAGAGACTTACGGGTTCAGTTCTAGGGTTGACGAACCTAGAGAGTTTTCAAGCTATCTGTGAGGTATTGATTGTATTTGGTTGATTCGTTATTCTTGATATATATAAAAGCTAATCGAATAGTTTCGTGTGATTGTTAACGTGCATTGTTCAATTGATTGTATTCCACGCTTTCAATTGTTGAATTGATTCGATTTAGATCCAGAACAAATGGTCCAACAGGAACATTAATATTTGAAGTAATCCTTGAACCTAGCCGATAGGATGTTTAACATCGACCTAATACCGATTGAGCTGAAAAGCTTTGATGTGATTGTGGGAATGGATTGGTTGACGAAAGTCCGAGCAGAAATACGATGTTTTGATAAGGTTGTCCGGATACCTCTCTCCGACAACGAAACCTTTGTCATACAAGGGGATAAACCCGGCAGGAAACTGAACATTGTGTCAGCTATGCAAATGCGTAAGTACCTGGGGAAGCAGTGCTTTGCATTTCTGGCACATGTAGTTGACAAAAGGCCGGAGGAGAAGTGTATTCAAGACATCAATGTTGTTAGAAATCACCCTGAGATTTTCCCAAACGACCTACCTGGACTGCCCCCACCTAGACTAGTTGAATTTCAAATCGACCTAATTCCCGGAGCGGCGCCCGTAGCAAGGACACCGTATCGGCTGGCACCATCCGAGATGCAGGACTTGTCAAGTCAACTGCAAGAGCTTTTGAGTCATGGACTAATTCGTCCAAGCTCGTCGCCCTAGGGAGCTCTAGTTCTCTTCGTAAAAAAGAAAGACGGATCGTTCCGTATGTGCATAGATTATAGGGAACTGAACAAACTAACCATAAAGAATCGATATCCTCTACCCCGAATCGACGACTTATTTGACCAATTGCAAGGCGCATCGTACTTTTCAAAAAACGATCTTCGTTCAGGATACCACCAATTGAGAGTCCGTGAAGAGGACATCCCAAAGACAGCCTTTAGGACGCGATATGGGCATTATGAGTTCTTAATAATGCCGTTTGGACTAACCAACGCACCCGCAGTATTGATGGATTTAATGAATAGGGTGTGTCGCCCATATCTAGACAAGTTCGTAATTGTGTTCATCGACGACATATTGATTTATTCCAAAAGCAAAGAAGACCACGAACGACACTTGGAGATAATATTGAAAATACTAAAGGAGTAGAAGCTGTACGCCAAGTTCTCAAAATGCGAATTTTGGCTTCGAGAAGTACACTTCCTTGGTCACGTGGTCAACAAGGAGGGAATTCATGTTGACCCAGCCAAAATCGAGGCTATCAAAAAGTGGGAAGCCCCGAGAACCCCTACAGAGATACGTCAGTTTCTAGGATTAGCCGGTTACTACCGAAGGTTTATTAAGAATTTCTCAAGGAACGCTAAGCCATTGACTGAGCTGACCCAGAAAGCCAAGGAGTTTGTTTGGGGAAAGGAACAAGAGGAAGCGTTTCAAACGCTGAAGAGTAGGCTTTTTAACGCGCCCATCTTAGCTTTACCGGAAGGAACAGAAGATTTTGTCGTGTACTGTGACGCATCACACCAAGGAATGGGCTGCGTGCTGATGCAAAGGAATAAGGTGATTGCCTACGCATTGCATCGAGACAACTTAAGGAGCATGAGAAAAACTATACGACGCACGATTTAGAGTTAGGAGTGGTGGTGTTCGCTCTTAAGATTTGGAGACACTGCCTGTATGGCACGAAGTGCACCATCTTCACCGATCACAAGAGTCTTCAGCATATCTTTGATCAGAAGATGATCAACATGAGACAGAGAAGGTGGGTAGAACTGCTTGGTGATGACGATTGCGACATCAAGTATCATCCAGGCAAGGCTAACGTCGTAGCCGATGCTCTAAGTAGGAAGGAAAGAGTAAGGCCCTCGCGGGTACGAGCGTTGGGAATACTAGTTCAGGCGAGTTTGAAAACTCGAATCTTGGAAGCTCAAGATGAAGCAATGAGACCGGAGAACATAAAGAATGAGACCTTGCATAACCTGGATCAGAGATTTGAAATCAAGTCCGATGGAGTTCGTTACTTCAAGGAAAGAGTTTGGATTCCGAATGTCAATGATTTGAGAAAAATCATTCTTGATGAAGCCCATAGATCCAGATATTCGATTCACCCGGGAGCTGATAAAATGTACAAGGACTTAAGGGAATACTACTGGTGGCCAGGAATGAAAAAGGATATTGCTGTATACGTGGGAAAATGCTTGACGTGCTCTAAAGTCAAGGCAGAGTACCAGAAGCCATCAGGATTATTGCAACACCCGGAAATCCCACAATGGAAATGGGAACAAATATCAATGGATTTCGTCACGAAATTGCCACGAACGGCAAGAGGACATGTCTCTATATGGGTCATAGTGGACAGATTAACGAAGTCAGCACACTTTATTCCCATCCGAGAAGACTACAAGATGGACAAGCTCGCCCAAATCTATATCGACGAGATCGTTGTACGTCATGGAATACCACTCTCCATCATTTCCGATAGGGATAGTCGTTTCACGTCACGGTTATGGCAACAACTACAGAAGGCTCTAGGCACTCAACTAAATTTGAGCACCGCTTACCACCCACAAACCGATGGCCAAAGTGAACGAACCATCTAAACTTTGGAAGACATGTTGAGAGCACGTGCCATTGATTTTAGAGGAAGCTGGGATATTCACTTACCCTTAGTGGAGTTTTCCTACAACAACAGTTATCACACAAGGATAGGATGTGCACCATTTGAGGCCTTATATGGACGTAAGTGCCGATCACCACTCTGTTAATTAGAAACAGGTGATAGACAGCTAATCAAACCCGATATTATACAAGAGACAACCGATAAAATCACTGCTATCAAGGAAAGATTGAAAGTAGCCAGAAGTCGTCAGAAAAGTTATGCACACAACCGTAGGAAACCATTAGAATTTCAAGTTGGCGATAAAGTACTACTGAAAGTGTCACCATGGAAGGGCATGATCCGCTTTGGAAAGCGAGGCAAACTTAACCCAAGGTATGTTGGACCTTTTGAGATAATAGAAAGGATTGGTCCAGTCGCGTACCGAATCGAACTACCTCAAGAACTTAGCAACATACATAACACGTTTCATGTGTCCAATCTAAAGAAATGTCTATCTGATGAAACGCTTATTGTTCCTCTCGATGAAATTCAAGTAGATGATAAACTAAACTTCGTAGAAGAGCCACTCGAAATTATGGACCGCGAGGTCAAAAGACTGAAACGAAGTAAGATACCCATCGTTAAGGTTCGGTGGAATTCACGTCTGTGACACCCGACACTTTAGGTTAATTGTTAAACCTAGCTGGAAACCCTAATTACTTGTATTTAGTTGGTATTAGGCTAAATATGTGTAATTACCTGTATATTTGAATATACACTTACGTGATTATGTGTTTATCTGTAATTACGCGAAACAACCGGACGAGGTCCGACAATCCATACGGCGTTGGTGATACACTTTTATAAATAATGTAAATCTATTTTATAAATTAAATAGTAATTATTTACCCTATATTATTGTGATTAAATAATAATATACGAAAACCTAGACGTTTTGCTAAAAACGTAACAAACGCAACGAAAACGCGCGGATCGCGCCCGATACCCGAACGAAACCGGCAAATATTTTAAGAAGGATTAATAAAGTATTTTTAAATACATTGGTCAAATTAAAATAGTGATATTGTATCAAAAATAAAACACAAAATTTTAACATTAAAGATTTAATGTTTACACACGCGATTAACGTTTAACCGAACAAGCAAAGTGATACGCAATCGAGGAGCAAGTCACGGGCCCGAGAACCACTTTGGGCCAGGCCCAATATCCGGCCCAGCCCAGCCCAAAACCGGCCCAATGGACCCCTCCTCCTCCTCTCCCTTTTTAAACCACCCCACCCTCACTTTCTCTCATTTTACACACACTAATTCACACTCTTTCTCTCATCTTCTCTCTACTCCCCTACTCTCTCTCTAAAATCTGCCCATTTTAACACCACCACCACCCAAAAATCCGGCCACCATCACCACCCTCATCATTCACCATACTTTCAAGAAGAAATCAAGCCGAAAACGCAAGAAAACGAGCCCTCAACGTCCATCTCTTTGTGCTTTCATCCTCCTCTTTGTAAGAACTTAAAAACCCTTCTAAAATACTTCTATAAACATGTTAAAAGGTTCATATAACAAAGAAATGTCCAAAATATAACATAAAAACGTTTTTCATGGCTTAAAATGTTCAAGAACAAAACATGCAATTTCGGACAGAAAAGTAGCTCGACTTTGAGAGGCTGTTTCTCCCTCAAAATTTGACCAAAATGGACGATTCAAAAGGCAAAAATTAAGTTTAAGAAGTTAGCTTTCATTTCCAAGTGGTTTCATGATTTTTGGAGTTCGTTTGATACCCGAAATGATTTTTACAAAAACATGTGTCCGGGCTGTCAAAAAGGACAGAAATTTCACCCTCCTTGTTTTAATCATAACTCGAGATATACCCATCCATATGACCTGAAACCAACGCCAAAAGTTCAAAAATTTTGTTAGGTACAAATGTCGTTTAGATAACTTTTTCTGAAAATGTGTAGATTTTGCCCAGAAATCCGATCTTGTTGCATGTATCCGGATTGGTCACTTTCTGACCTTAGGGAACAAACAAAATTTTTAAAAATACTTAGAAGTACCTAAAAATCCTGGAAAAATTAATTTAGAGAGCTAACATACTAGGGAACAACAGGGATTTTTCTTGAATTTTCATTTGAACATTTGAGACACGAAATAAATTGTACAAAACCGACCTGTTTCAGGCCTCTGTGTCGCAGAAGCCCAGTAGTCTGCGACACAAGCCTTTGTGTCGCCATAAATCGAATCGTCACATTAGCGACACAAGCTTTTGTGTCGCTATAAACCGAATCGTCACATTAGCGACACAAGCCTTTGTGTCGCTACAGCACCCGAATCGTCACATTAGCGACACAAGCCTTTGTGTCGCTATAGCACCCGAATCGTCACATTAGCGACACAAGCCCTTGTGTCGCATAATACCTTAGTGTCGCATAATACCTTAGTGTCGCATAATACCTTAGTGTCGCATAACACCTTAGTGTCGCATGTAGCGACACTAGCTCAGTGTCGCTAAAAACACAAAAATCGATACGTTTTCCTTAAAGCAATATAAGCATAAATAAAAATTTTCCAAGCTGACCTGGCAGCTCGACCCCAGCCAGGGGCTCTGCCCCTTGGACCCCGCCAGGGGTTGCCACCCCTTGGACCCCGCTACCAGGGGCGCTGCCCCCGGACCCCCGTCATTAATGGGCTTCGCCCCTTGCCACACTGATTAATTACCCATAACTGGAAAGTAGAAATACGCGTAACATAATTAATCAAAAGCTGTATTTTCACAAAATATCACCAACGGCCCGTACATGTTTTCTATACAGCAAATGATAACTGAACAATTGGACATTTCTAATTGTGTGAACTTATTTTAGGTGGACATTAACCCTCCACCTACATGATTAACTTAGGTGGACATTAACCCTCCACCTACATGATTGGCTTAAGTGGACATTAACCCCCACTTATACAATCACTATAGATGGTCTTTTGAGACATCTACTTACACAGCCTTATACGTTTAGGACGTTAGAAGGTTGCATTCAGAAAACACGCTTTGCTTACTATTTGCTACTTGCTTGCTAATATCAGGTGAGTTTCATAGCCCCTTTTTACTTTTTCTAACAGGGGTGAGAATACATACAACTGCTTTTACACTGCTATTTTCCTGTGAACACAAGTACAAAACTCGATATATTGGTTGCATGAGTTATTTTACTAATCCTGAAGTCCCCCACATCATAGTTTGTTAGTATCGTTATAGCGTGAATGTTAATGAATAGTACTATTTGGGATTGACTCCCCCCCGTCCGGGTTAGTAGCGCTAACTTGTCAAACGGACGCATTACCATTTGTTCTTACGAGTGTTGGATTAGGCACTCGCTGGGAGGCACCCCGATCGTGGCACTTGATTGTGACCCGACACCACAGTTAAGCTCGAACTATGAGCTCATGGCAACAATATACACTATCTTTACATTTTTGTAATACATTACCTATCATTGTTGAATGATACAACTTGAAATCTTGTGTCCCATACGATGTTATATCAACTGTTTACAAACCTATGAACTCACCAACTTTATGTTGACCTTTTAGTATGTATTTCTCAGGGAACCAACCACAGTAGGCTTGCTCTTGGAGGGAGATAGCTCGAGTCGCATACTTTTCACAAACATCAGAGATTAGCTTGCATTATATTATGTTGAAATCTTGTACTAGATGCGTACTCTACTTTTGGCAAAACTTATGTAAACATTTTAACTATGTAATGTAATGATTTTTGAAACGTCTCATATAGAGGTCGTTTGTTGTAATTCTTGTGTTGTAATATTTGATTTGGTCGGCGCCCCCAACGCAACACCCTACCTTCCGCTGCCACGTGTCTTGGGGGTGCGACAACGTCGAGGTCCTGAATTTACTTGGGAACGTGAAGACTATATTCGACACAAATACCCGCACCTATTTCCAAGCACTTCGGCAACAAATGGAATGAATTGAATTTCGGGACGAAATTCTTTTCAACGGGGAGATAATGTAACAACCATCAAAAATATTAGGTTAATACCTAACTTAACTTCACCTAAATCTGGACCTGATCTTCTTAAGTTAACGATTAGTACTACTAGACAAAAGTGACTACTGTTAATTATAGTTAGTACTGTTGTGTAAAAGTTTATACTGTTGATTTAAGTTAATACTGTTACGTTCTGTCGCAAAGTTTCCACTATTCTCGCAAAAATCCTAAAGTACTACTGTTGTCATTGTTAATACTGCTAGCACAATTCCTCAGTTAATACTGCTAGCACAATTCCTCAGTTAGTACTGCTAGCACATTCCTCAGTTAATACCTCTAGCACGTTCCTCGGTTAATACGGCTAGCACAATTCCTCAGTTAATACTGCTAGCACATTCCTCAGTTAATAATGCTAGCACGTTCCTCGGTAACACTGCTAGCACGAATTACTTAGTTCAGTTTCTACTGCTAGTCAGTTTCTACTGGTAGTCGAGTTACTACTGCTTTCATTGTTACAACTATCTATGTTTCTACTGCTAGTTCAGTTTCTACTGTTAGTTCAGTTTCTACTGCTAGTCAGTTTCTACTGGTAGTCGAGTTACTACTGCTTTCATTGTTACAACTATCTATGTTACTACTGCTAGTTCAGTTTCTACTGCTAGCTCAGTTTCTACTGTTAGTTCAGTTTTCACGGTTAGCACACTCATGTCACGAACAAATCATGAATTACTTGGTGTCAATCTACTGTTAGTGATATGCTTAAACGATTTTAAAATCAACCAAGTGTTACCCACACACCCAGCAAATCATCCTGCCCGATTTAAAAGTTTTCTAAATAGTTTTATATGAAAGGTAACCGTGCATATTCTATAAAACGGAACATTAATATTTGAAGTAAAGATACCTGTGCACGCAAAAAGGGTTATGATTACCTCTTTCCTCTCAAAAACGGCCAGCAAACCTATTTCCCATAAAACCAAATCAATTAACTTACACTCCCCATAAATCACCTCCACCCTCACCCAATCAAATTCTCTGGTAATAATCATATACACTCTACCTCTTATTCTCTTTGTATCAAACAGCAGAAATATACACACACATACTCAAAACACTCTCACCTATTCTCTCTCAAACTCTTTCAATACTTATACCCGATTTTAACTTAACACCCAACTTATTCATCACCTTCCATCAAGTAATCGACCACTCCAGAAAACCTGCTCGATCTCAACTCTCTGTGGATAGGACCTCATCACTCAACACACACATTCCTGGTCGAAGAGGTAATTATGAAGTGCAAGATGTTTACATTTTATCCTGCACAAACCCATTTATTTCTATTTCTGACATCTGCCTTCATAATGTGCGTGCACTAGGGTTTTGTATATGTAATTCCATGATGTTTTCTGTATAAAAACACTTCTAAAAACTATCCAAATCATCTACATTCGGAGTTATAACAAATTAGTTGCTTTTGGTAAAGTAAGAGAGTTGGACAACTTTCTGTCCAGATTTTTAATCCAACTTTGGAAGCCTGTAACTCCATTTATACTCCACCAAAAGTGGTGGTTTTTCTTCTAAAAGTTACACTTATGTGTTATTTTCCAAACCCAATTGATTTCATGCAAAAATATTTACATTAAACCCAATTGATTTTCAAAGTCTGATGTGATTTCATGTGAGAAACTGCTGTATGCGTTGATACTTTTAAGAATCACACAAAACCTAAATCATGCACCAATGACCTAGTATTTTGAGGTGCATCAAGGAGATGCCTAGGAAACGTTTTAGTCTTGACAAAAGAGTCACGAAATAAACAACAAAACCCGGGTAGATTCATTATTTAAAGATAGTGGGTGACCAATTCGTATGAACTTATATATTAAAGCATATCACTAGACATTAATGGACACATTATTATTTGCATTAGGTCTCGGTTAGAGAATCATTCCAGATTTGTAACTTGCTCACAGATTATACTCGTTAATTCAACTCACAAGGTGAGTTCACTGTCCCCCTTTTCTGATTTCTGTTTTGGGGCTGAAAAGCATGAATTTACATTAAACTTTTGGTTACACTTTTACATGTTACCAACTGTTTTTGAACTGTTTTACGCAAACTGTGGTATGTCATTATGTTAAGCTTGAGAATTCATGTATAAAGTCCCCGGCAACTCATTCACTACTAATTAACTCGTGGCTACGAGCCGTGGATATTATGGGTAGCATGCTATTTAGGGTAGACCATCTCTCACTCACACTTCAACGTGAGTGCATAATATCGCCATTACCCATGTTGGTTGAAGAACATGGCGCATTTGGGGCAAACCTCGGTCGGATAATCGGATTAGTAGTGGTCTCAAGGCTTGAATATCTCTCTTTTTATTACCACATGTTTATTTACATCAACATTTATCAACCAATGCTCATTATACTTACGTCCCCGATTGGACGAACACATGGGTGATAGCGTCCCCGATTGGACGGCTATACCCTTACTTATGTCTCCGATTGGACACATCTTTTGTTTAATAGTTACAAACTTTGAACTCACCAACTATGGCCATAGTTGACCCTTTTGTTTTGTCATGTTTTTCAGGAGAACGTCGGTAAGTTGGATCATGTTGTGGGCAAGTGCATGGAATCATGTTAATCAAGCTTTAATACCTGGACATTTTGAAGGAAATTTTCATGATTTTATTTGTAACAGTACTTTCATAACAATGAACAAACTGATGTATTGTTAGTTGCTTTTAAGACGACTTTTTAAATTATGGTATTAGTGCTATATCTTTGTGTTGTGAATTTCCTCAGCTGTTACACCTCGTGGTTTCGCTTTAGCGGGGTGTGACAGTCTTTGACCGCACCCGATGATATTCAGCCTAGTGAGCCTTTAAAGACCATTGTGCTAATCACTGGTACAGACGATAACCTCGCTAAGTTCAACCAAGGTCAAAACACATCCAACCTTAAGACCACGGCTAAGCAAGACCAGACCGACCTTTTCCTAAGAAACCAACTCATAGTTCTCAAAAACCTTGAGAACCAGATTGGTCAATTAGCCCATCGTCTTGACACTAGACCACAAGAAACCCTTCCTAGCAACACTATCCATAATCCTCCCGTTGAGGAAGCTAAAACTCTGAACTCCACAGATTTTCAGATGGCACCGTGCCATTCTAACGTTTCTTCTCCGGTGAAGGAACCTTCTCCTGTTCCGACGACAGTTGAAAATCAGTTCGTGCCTACTCCTACACAAGAAGTTCAAGTTCCCTTCCTAAATCGTCTACGACAAAGATACAACGCCAAATCATTCAAACTAGACGGAAAATTCTTAGACACCGTGTCTAAATCCCTTCCGGCTCAAAGTATATTCAACGAATGTTGGCCACTAAGGAAAAAGTGTCCGAAGCACCCAAAATCTCTCTGAACGCAGAATGTTCAGCCGTCTTATAAAATGCCCCGCCGGAAAAACTATGAGACACCGGTCGATTCATATTACCCTGCTCTATCTATCATTCAGGCATGATACATTCCTTGGCCGATCTTGGAGCTAGTATCAACCTAATCCCTTTTTCACACTGTACAAGATTAGAACTAAGAGCTTTGAAACCAACCAAAATGAGTGTTCAGCTAGCCGATCAATCAATCTGATATCCTAAAGGGATAGCTGAAAATGTAATGGTTAAGGTCGACAAATTTTGGTTCCCTACTGAGTTTGTATTGATGGATATTCAGGAGGACATTAACATATCGATTATCCTAGGTAGGCCCTTTATAAATACCGTTCGTGCTATTATTGATGTTTATTCGCAGACTATCAGTCTTAGAGCATAAGGACAGACTATAGCATTCAAGATTGATCAAGCTGAATGTTCGGTAGCTGAACATGCGGAGATATACGCAATATCCATGGGCAGAGTCACATCAGACGATGACACTTCCGACTCAGACACATCAGAGACAAATCCATATATTGCAGATAACCATACTTGCCTCATCTCATCAACAGAAGAATCAGAATCAAAGATAGAGGAAGAAATAAAAGAATCTGAAGAAGAGATAGAAAAAGAAGAGGAACCGGAAGAAATGGAAGAAGAAATAGAGGATGATGAGCATGAATCCACCCAAGCATATCACTACTTAGCAAAGGTCTAGTATACTAATTCTCTTGAATTTCTTGGATGATAGCAGTGCTTTTTGGACTGCTATTTATAGAGTTGGATGTAACTCTATATTATCCAGCTTACATAGTTGTCCAAGGGATAACAGATGCATCTTGGGCAACTTTGCACGCCTTCCTTTTTACTTTTCTTGGAAATAGAAAAAGCAAAAAGGTAAAAGGTTTCTTTGCTGAGAAGAGAACCTTTATATGATGTTTGACCTTTCTCAAACATCTTATCAGTTGTATCTAGCCTAAGGAAAGAAGAATATCTCCTGTACATTTGTACATTCATTCTTCAATCTATGCTCTTCAATCTGTGCTCATCAGTCTATGATCTTCAGTCTGTGAACTTCAGTCTGTGAAGCCTTCTGTATTCAATCTTCATTCTTCAGATGATGAATTCATAAGTCTTCAGAAAGAGCATGGCTTTCAGTCTGTGAGGATCTTCAGTCTGTGCAGCACAGACTCAGAAACAATTCTTCAGTCTGTGTAGCACAGACTCAGAAACACAGACTCAGGAATTTCACTAAGTTTCCTGAATACAACTGAGTTAGATTTTGACTCTTCAGATTTATAACTTAGGTTTGATCATTGTTTTTCCCAACAAAACTTGCACTCATTAAGAAGCAATATGAATTGTTTGACATATTACCAAATGAGTCTATTAATGCACTGTTTATTCGCTACTCACATCTGGTAAGTGAGCTGAATGAAGTAGGGGTGACTTTAACTACCGAGGATGTGAACAAAAACTCTTAGGCGCTTTGCCTAAGAAATGGAATCATCGTGTCATGATGATGGAGGAAGATGAACGAGTGATGAATCTTTCGTTAGATGATCTTGTTGGAAGACTACAAGCTTATGCACTAGATATGCAGAGAAAAGAAACGAAGTCTAGTGCACTAGTTCAAGATCCCAACTTATATGGTAGTTCGTCTCCTACTACTGGTGTGGCATTATTATCTGGCAGCTCTAGTGGGTCTTTTGCATCCTCTACTAAACCAGCTATTCCTTCAGTTGGAAGAGTACCTTACTCTTCAAATACTCCAGTATCACCTGATACTGAAGAGAATGCTGCTGTGTTTCAAGCCTTTCTCAGTGCTTATGATAGTTTTCTTTCAAAGAAAACTAGCACAATCGATCTTACTGAGAGAGATTTTGAACAAATAGATCCCGATGATCTGGAAAGAATGGATCTGCGTTGGAACTTTGCTATGCTAGGCAGGAGAGCAAAGAAATATTTAAAGAAAACTGGGAGAAAGAATCTGGATGATGATAGTGATTCCGGTCTGGGCTTTGATAAAAGCAAGGTGAAGTGCTACAACTGCCAAAATCTTGGGCACTTTACTAGGGAATGTGAGAAGGCAAGGAATCCTGCTTCTGGCTTCTCAAAACCATCTGCCTACACAAGACCATCTCCGAGGACTCCAGAGAAAACGCCTACCTCAAATGCTCTTCTTATTCAAAATGAAGAGGCGTATGATTGGAGTGAAGAAGCAAATGATGATCAAAACAGTGCTCTTATGGCTGAAATCTCCAGTGTGCATGAGGTACCCATCGAAGAACCATTCTCTTGTATATCATGCATTAAATTAACTGGGAAAATTAACAGATACTCTGAGGATAACCAACGCCTGAATAATGAATTAGAAAAACTTGCTAAGGCTAATAAGATCTTAAAAGAAAATGAAAAAGCTTTTGATAAGAAACTAGATGCTGCATTTTCTGACCGAAAGGAACTAAAAGCTAAAATTTTTAGTCAACAAGATGCAATTGATAGTTATCTTAAATTACTAGCTGATCTTAGAAATAAATAACCTTAAGAGAAAACTTTCTAATTTCTCAACGTCCTCACTTGTCTTTGATGAAATTCTTCAAGGGCAAAGATATGATACTAAAAGCAAGGCTGGCCTTGGTTATCACCAAGTACCACCTCCTATAAATTATCTACCTATGCCTTCAAAGGATGAAGCCAAAGACTTTGTGCCTTCCTTTTGAAAGGAAGTCATGAAATCTGTTAATGACCCAGTTAATGATTCTAAGCAAAGTGTTGAGTCTAAATTTGAACAAACTACTGCTAATGAATCTGTAAAACCTGATGAAACTAAGCCTGGGCCTGTTACGAAACCTGAATTTGTTAAGATCAAGATTTCAAACCCAGTTAGTGAACAGGAAGTAGTTGAAGTTGAGGATTTGACTTAGGAAGTCAATGAGAAGATTAAAAAGGAAAATGTTAAGCCTAAAAATCATATAATAACCACTGAATTAAGTGACATGGCTTTTCAAGGAAAAGACAAAGCTACGGCTGAGCCTCAAAAGAAGATTTTAAAAATTGATAAAAAGAACAAATCACCTGAAAAATCTTCTAAACCTGTTGATGTCTCGGATAAACCATCAACATCTTCACCAGCATCTAACTCATCGTGTACACACAAATGTGCATGTTCTGTTAATGTTTCATTTAAACAACCTCCAGTGCTTCATCCTCAACCTCAACCATTTGTTGAAAGACGATCTTGTTTCTATTGTAGGAAATAAGGTCATCTCATTAAAGTTTGTCCGTTGCTTTCTAGACAACGATTTGGGAGATCTACGCCACGAAATTCTTTATATACAAATTCATTTAATAAATCTCAATCGAGGCGTAGCTCATCATCTCCCTTACCTGTCAGGAAAGTCAATAAGATTGTGCCCAGTAAACCCAGTGTCAAACAGCACAATCCTATCGATAAGCAACCACCCAAACCTAAACAGGTTTGGCAGATTAAAAGGTCAACCAATGACCTGCCATCCTATAATAACACATCAGGAAACACCACTGATTTGTTAAAAGATAAAGTTTTAACTGATGTTGTTATTATAGATGACCTTGGAAGACCCAAGTCTGTAAAGGCTTGGGTCTCCACTACTAACTAATCCATTCCTACATTTTGTGTCTGCAGCAGTCGGAGGAAGTGAAAAATAGTAAATGGTATATCGATAGCGGCTGCTCACGACACATGACTGGCAACTTAGCTCTACTTTCTGATTTGAAGCCATATAATGGGGGTTATGTTGCATTTGCAGGTGATAAGGGTGGAGAGATTACTGGCCAAGGAACACTCACAAATGGGCAAGTGAGCTTTGAAAAAGTGAATTTTGTTGAACAGCTGAATCACAACTTGCTCAGTGTTTCTCAAATGTGTGACAAGAAGTATATTACAGCATTTACTGACGTAGAATGCTTGATTCTGAAGCCGGGATTTGTGATTCCCGAGGAATGGGTGCTAATGAGAGCACCAAGGACAAAGGACACGTATGTACTAGATATGCGTACCATTTCATCTACAGAGCATACTTGTCTATTGTCTAAAGCTGATGAAAAGAATTCACTAATGTGGCACAGACGAATAGGACATCTTCATTTCCGCAAGATGAACTATCTTGTAAAACATGATCTTGTGTTAGGCGTTCCTAAACAATCTTTTGGATTAAATGATAACTTTGTTTCCTGTCTCAAAGGAAAACAACACAAGAAATTCCATAAGTCTAATTAGTGAATACCAATGAAACACCTCTTGAGTTATTACATATGGATCTTTTCGGACCAGTGAGCAAACGGAGTATAGGCGGAAGTTCTTACTGCTTGATAGTGACTGACGACTATTCTCGATTTTAATGGGTGTACTTCATTTCTTCTAAAGATGAGGTGCCTGATATTCTAATTTATCTGTTTGACAAACTGGAGAACCTAAGCAATCTGAAGATAAAGAAACTGTGGAGTGACAATGGAACTGAATTCAAGAACAATACATTAGAGATGTACTGTTTAAAGAAAGGAATAACTCATCAGTTCAGTGCCGCAAGAACTCCACAACAAAATGGAGTCGCTGAAAGAAAGAATAGGACTCTAATAGAGGCTGCACGAACTATGCTCTCAGACTCAAAATTGCCTATCAATTTTTGGGCAGAAGCGGTTAATACAGCCTGTTATGTTCTCAACAGGGTTTTGACGGTGAAGAAACGAAATAAGACATGTTATGAGCTATTTAATAACCGTAAACCAAACTTGCAGTTTCTTGAACCTTTTGGGTGTCCCTGCATCATCATGAACACACGCGAAAGAGTTGCCAAGTTCGGTGAAAAGTCAAGTGATGGTTTCTTCTTGGGTTATTCTGTTAATTCTCCTAATAAGAGTTTATAATAAATCAACGAAGAGGATTGAGGAGCACTATGAAGTTAAATGTTTAAGATATACTGAATCTCCTCAAAGCACGGGACCCGACTCATTGTTTAAATATGATGAATTGTTTGACTCATTTCATCTATCTATGGATGATAATGTTGATCAGGTGGTGACCCTACTGCATGGAATTGATATGTTTCAGGATGTATCTATTTCTCCTAAAGTCCCATCACCCTCAAACAATGATACCCCTTCTACTTCTGGAACAGCTCCTAGTGTATCTATTCCACAAACTAATTCTGAGATGTCGGGTTTATCCGATGATGAAACTGAGGATAAATCTGATGAAGCTGACCAATTGCCTGCCATTATTGAAGTTGAGGGAGATTTAAACAACTTGGATTCTGAGGTTGTGCCACCACAGATTCCACAGCAACGAGTACACACATCTCATCCGACTGATAATATTATTGGTGAGTTGTCTAAAGGTGTACAAACACGACATCAAGTTAAGGCCACTACATCCGACTCTTCTTCTTGTCTTGTAGCTGAGATGGAATCATGTTTTCTATCTCAGATTGAACCTAAAAATGTGAAGGAAGCATTAATCGACTCTCATTGGGTCGAGGCTATGCAGGATGAACTTCATCAATTTCAAAAGCTACAAGTTTGGAGTTTGGTTCCACTCCCCAAGGGGCAACACCATATTGGTACGCGTTGGGTGTTTCGTGCAAAGAAAGATGATCGTGGTATTGTGATTCGGAACAAGGCTAGACTAGTGGTACAAGGTTTTTCTCAAATAGAAGGTCTCGATTATGATGAGGTATTTGCTCCAGTTGCAAGGCTAGAATCAATTAGAATATTTCTTGCCTACGCCTCATACAAGAAATTTAGAGTGTACCAGCTAGACGTAAAAAGCGCGTTTTTGTATGGAAAGGTCAGTGAAGAAGTGTATGTCAAGCAACCTCCTGGATTTGAAGACTCAGTGCATCCGGAGTATGTTTACAAATTAGACAAAGCACTGTATGGACTTCATCAAGCTCCAAGGGCGTGGTACGAGACGTTGTCAAAACATCTGCTGGCTAATGGATTCACACGAGGACAGATTGACAGCACACTCTTTATTAGAAAGGTTGGAAACGATTTGTTACTTGTGCAGGTATATGTGGACGACATTATCTTTGGATCTACCAATGAGAAGCTGTGTAAGGACTTCGAGAAAATCATGAAGGACAAGTTTGAGATGAGTGCAATGGGAGAACTTACATTCTTCTTAGGTGTACAGGTTGAGCAATCTGATAAAGGTATTTACATTCATCAAACTAAGTATGTCAATGACATCTTAACCAAATATCAGTTGCTCGACTGTAAGACCTTTGGAACTCCCATTGACATAAATCACAAACTTGGTTTGGCTGAAGACGAAGAAGACGTAAATCAGCGAGACTATCGGTCAATGATAGGATCACTGATGTATCTCACAGCATCAAGACCCGACATAATGTTTGTTGTGGCTATCTGCTCAAGATTTCAAGCAAATCCGAAGGTTTCTCATATGAAGGCGGTTAAGCGAATCTTTAGTTACCTCAAATTTAGACCATTTCTGGGTCTCTGGTATTCTATTGAGAATAACTTCGCTTTAACTGCCTACTCCGATTCAGACTTCGGTGGTTGCAATGTGGACAAAAAGTCTACGACTGGAGGATGTCAGTTCTTTGGTAGTCGCTTAGTCTCGTGGCAGTGTAAAAAGCAGACCACAGTCTCTACTTCATCTGCTGAGGCTGAATACATTGCTGCTGCAAGTTGCTGTTCTCGGGTTTTCTGGATTCAGCATCAAATGCGTGATTACGGGTTACTCTTAACTTTAAATCCTATCCACATTGACAATACTGCTGCTATCTCTATCATACGCAATCCCGTACAACACTCAAAAACTAAATATATTGAACTTCGTTTTCATTTCATACGGGATTGCTATGAGAAACACCTGATAGACCTTGTCCAAATTGATACATCTAAGCAAAACGCTGATCTTTTTACAAAGGCCTCTTCACGATCTCGATTTGATGAACTTGTCTCTATGATAGGGATGAGGTTCTTTGTTAAAAATTAATTTATGACTTGGAGTGTGAAAAAAAAAAGAACAAAAAAAAAGGGGGCAACTGCCACTCTTTATACTTGTTAGTAGTAAAGAAACGCAATGGTTGCAACATTGTTAAAAATAGACGTTGAATTGTGTCTGTAAACAATTGGGGAAATGATCGTAAATCAGGAGACATGCATAAAATGGAATTTTAAGGTTTATGTTTGATGTGTCAGTAGATTTATCTAGCATACTTGAAATATCTTTTATAAATATTAGATTCATCAAATGATGTATTGGTAGGCATTTGTTCTAAAGTTACTAAGAAGCTTAACTTTCAAATATGCATATTACTTTATATAAAGACATATTAATATGTATGACATTAAGTTGAAATAAGGGCCAAAATGTCCGAAATATTTTGACGCTTCGTCTTAATATTTGGATGATAAACATGTTATGATCTAAAATATAGGGTCATTGTATGGTGTCATCTGGGGGAATATATTAGTTGTCTCCTCTGTTGTATGAAAATACAGACCTGGTTTCATCTAATATATTCTTGAAAAGAACTTAGGTGTGTAGTCTATGTTAAGCTTTAGACAACTATTACGTACCCGTGGCATTCCTACAATTCCCAAAATAAAATGTACAAAAGTGCAGAAAAGTTATAAAAAGTTTGCCTCGTACTTGTTTGTGTTAAACTATAGTACTCTGTTGTACGAAAGTACAGACCTGTACCCTCTAGTTTAATTGTTCAGACTGGTGTTCGTTCAACCCGAACTATTGTTTATGTGACTTTGTTGTACGAAAGTACAGACCTGTCACCGCTAACTTGGTTCTAAAGATACGTTCATACCTTCACCTTCTATATAGAAAATACCAACATGTTTTGATTTCAAATGTATATTTTAATGTGAGCTATATAATATAATATGCATGCTAATAATAACACAAGTGGTTCATCTCATTATGAGTTGAAATCATATACTTAAGTACAAATATTTAGATGGATAAAATATCAATAATCGTCTTGAACTAATCTTGATAACAGGTAATTTAAATATGCTAAGTAATTTTAAAGTGGACAAACATACTGATAATCGAAATAACACTTACTATTCCTAATAATGGCATGTTATCCTAATATGATCCCTAACCAGACTTAAACATTTCCGTCACCAAAAATAGGTTACGAACTTTTCGTTGATTGTAAAATTGAATCAACGATTTTTCTTT
Source organism: Gnaphalium uliginosum (assembly GCA_963930675.1). Classification (NCBI taxonomy): domain Eukaryota; kingdom Viridiplantae; phylum Streptophyta; class Magnoliopsida; order Asterales; family Asteraceae; genus Gnaphalium; species Gnaphalium uliginosum. Next base: position 27,160,620 of record OZ005682.1, read on the forward strand.
TTGCATTATTTCTTATTTTATCTGTAGCTTAATTAGTTTCTCCGAGTCTATAAATTAATATCAAATTGACTATCGAACTCTGAAAATCGAAATCATACTGAAAAATCACCAAGTGTCCTTTTGCGACACAAGCCTGTGTCGCTCCCTATGTCGATGCCTGTGTCGCAGGCTATGTCGCTATGTAGTGTACGGGTATGAAAGCAAACCTCTGCGACCTTAACGTGTTTACTATTCCTAATTACCTGCGACATCACCATTAACTTCTGCGACACAAGCACCCGATATAGCGACACAAGCAAACCCGTGTGACTTTCGAATTGATCTTCATTTTCTGAGCTTTCTGTTCCAATCAATCCATACAATCTCATTCTCCTTACCTTACTCGATCTAGTGGTATAAATCTTTCCCTTTTTCACCGTGTATTTTGTGTTTAATTGTTAATTAAAGTCACGGGTTTTTAGGGGTTTCGGTATGGGATTAAATTGAGATGTTTATGTGTGCCTAACTTGATAAGACGGATATTTTCTTGTTCCTAATGATGCTACGCATCTTGTGGTCGATTTGGTTTGCAAAAACACCAAATTTTCGACCATTGGGATCTGGGCACTGTTTGGTGTTCATATTTCCGACACAACATGCGACACAAGCCTTTGTGTCGCAGGATTTTTCAAATTAATTTAATGGTAGACTTTGGGTGCGACACTAAAGTCTGTGTCGCTATTCTATGCGACATAAGCTCTTGTGTCGCTTTTCTATCAAAATCAATTTTTCTTCCAAGTGTTTGGCTGCGACACTAACGTCTGTGTCGCTACCCCTCTGCGACACAAGTCCTTCTGTCGCTTACTTTAATTAATTTCAAAATAATTGCCAAATGCGATACAACCCTTTTCTGTCGCATCTTTGAGTTGCGACACAAGTGCTTGTGTCGCTTGCATGATTTCAATTAATTAACTTAAATGTTTTCGACACTAAGGTCTATGTCGCTCCATCTGTGCGACACAACCCTTGTGTCGCCTCTACAGATTGTTTCAATTAAATATTTATTGCTAATGCTTCTGTAGTGCTTTTTCTTGTGTATTTTTATAAATGGCAGGACAAGACGCATTCTTGAGGTTGCTCGAACCTCGTCACAACACAGTCGCTTTTTTAGAAGCCGATCGGGACTCTGCCGCCCCTTTCCGCCAAATGATTCAATTCCTTAGGCGCTCCCGAATATTCTATGCCATCACTGCTGCTCCCACTATCTACCGTGACCACGTTGGTCCTTTTTGGAGAAATGCGGTTGTAAACACCGAACTGGAGGAGACCCGGATTATATCTAGAGTCTTTGACCGTGAGGTTATTATAACTGAGCAGTTGATTCGCGAAGTTCTCCGTTTTAATGATACTTTGGACATGCCCACCCAATTTTCCAACGTATTTCTCGCCGGTGGCATGACACGAATGGGTTATCCGGGTGTCCCCTCTGATCAGTACCACAAGGGGCACCTCACTCGCGTCTGGAGATTTTTGATGCACGTGATAATCGTGTGTTTGTCTGCCCGGAAGGCAAGTTTCGATGGTGCAAGTCACCGTACCGTCTCTGCCATGCTGGCCCTGGTCTACAATAAACCTTACAATTTTTTCGGATATCTGTTCCGTGAAATGGTGGAAAATGCCAAAGCTGAAAATGACAAATGGGTCATGTACCCAAGGTTTATCCAGTTGCTGATCAACCATTTATTACCGGATCTTCCGGTGAATCCTGATGCAACTTTCCGCCAAACGCCAATGAACCTGCGGATTTTTGCCATATGCAGCTCCTACAGCAAAGGAGTTGCAGCCCCTGCTGATGTCCCACTCTTTGGGCATATTGTTAATGAGGGCTACGTCCCTCCGGCTAATGAAGGTTTTTTGGATGATGCTGCTGCTCCTCTTCCCTCTGAGGATGCTTTTGTAAATATACCGGTTCAAACCGAGGGTGAGAATATTAATGATGTTTTGCAGGATATTGATAACTTTCAAACAGTTGACGAGACTGCTGCTGATGCGGCCTCGGATGATACTGTATCCGTGGATCCAAACGACACCCCAACGGATTCGGATGGTGATGTCCCCTCATTGAAAACCATTTAACGCCTCCGAGTTTATAATACTCTTCCATACGAGCGTGTTCTTCGCCGAATTAGGACAGGACGGGTGCATGTGCCGTCTAACCGGGGGAAACGGCCCCGGGACGTACAGGACTCAGATGATGACATCTACGAGCCCCGTCCTCGTCCTCGAACTCAAGTTCATCCGGTCTCTACTTCTGCTGATCCCCAACTACAACCAGCTGTTCTTCAAACTATCTTGGATGATCTAGCAAAGATGCAAGCGCTGATTGTTGATCAAGCGGCTTTGATTCAAGTTCAAGCTTCGAGTATTACGGATTTAGAAGCGACAGCGGCTCGGGTTCCTCAGCTGGAGAGTCGACTTTTAGAACTAGAGGCCTTCGCTGTTGTTCCGGGGGAGGTAGGCTTAGATGAAACAACATCAATGGCGCCTGGTTCAACTGAAATTGTAAATACTGATGATGTAACCGAAGAAGCTATGAATGAAAATATTAATTTAGATTATTTTGCGTCTTCTGCTCCAATCCGAGGACAACCAATTGCCCTAAATGTAGATTACTCCGAAGCCAATCTTGAGTATCTACAAAGTCTAATAAATGAAGAAGATATAGAAAATGACAATGAGGAGTTTGTGTTTGATAATGAAGAAGTGGATGTTGAAGAAGAAATGCTCAAGAAGATTTTGTGAATGTTGATGAAATGAATTTCGGAGAGGAGATGGAGGTCTCTAATACACAGGAGATTATTGAGGAAGAACAATCTGCAAATTCCACTCCTGCTTCGGCTACAACCGAACCATCTACTTCCACTGCTGCTAAGCCAAATCTGTCAAAGACCTGCAAGTTCTACAAGATCAGCAACAAACGGTATAAGGGTCAAATTATCATTTGGAAGTTTGATGAATTGAACAAAGTGATTGTTATTAAGAGGAAAGATGGGATGCAGTATTTCACTGTGAACTTCAAAGTATTAAGCACGCTACCTTACTGTGAGATACTGCACTTAGCACAATTGAATATCATAAATCCCACGAACAACGAATTAGCCAACCAATTTCAAAGAATTTTGAGGAAAGAGGTCAACACTACAGTGTTTTATCTTTTGAGACCGAATCTGGGGACAAGGTACACTTACCGAAACAAGATGCATCCGATTACCAACAAGCCCTGGGTTAAGATTGTATATAAATCTCCAAAGACTTTAAAGTTCATTCCTCTGGAGAAGCTCCCAGTTGATTTTTTGCGCAGACTACAACTGTGGATATATGACGGTTATACAGGCGAAGCAGAGATTGTTTATATTTCCGATACAGAGCCTGAAGACCTATGGAAAGCCAAACTATCGAGGATTAGAGTGTATGATCCTTTGAGCTTGATTAACCTTACCAAGAAAGACCTTGAAGCTCTTCATGCCAACAAGATTGATTATTTTCAAGAGTTTAAGGTTGAAGCTATGCGATTTCAAAAGGTTGTCAGCGTATGTATAGCTCAAGGAGTACACGCTGGAGGAAACTTGTGACACCCGGCGAATTAGGCCGTCGTTAACGATTAATTATAGATCATTATTACTCGTATTTAGTATGAAATAGGACTAAATGCAGTAACAGCCCGTATGTATGTAAATATATATATACGCATACGTAATTAAAAATTAATTACGCAAACTCGATCGGATGGGATCCGACACAAAAATACGAACGTTGGTGAAAACTTTTCATAAATAACGTAAATCTATTTTAAATAGTAGTTACTTACATTATATTATTATTATACAATAATATACAGACACTTTACGTTTTATGCAAAACGTACCATACGAAACGTAAACGCGCGAATCGCACTCGGCAAATAAAGGGAGGACTCAAATGTAATATAACAACTCTTTTAAAACAAACAAACAAATTAAGTTAATGGGCAAGTGAGGAAAAATCAGGTGGAGCCCACACAAAAGATAAAAGTTCTGCAAAGTCTAAAACTTTCTAGGCCGGCCCCACACACTACCCAAGGGAATATCATCATTTTGGTTACCTACACACACAACTCAACTCTTCATTGACCAAAATCTTCAGAAAACTTTACCCAAAACTTTCTCTCATTTTCTCTCCTCACGGCAACCATAATCAGAAATCCTTTTCATTTTCACTTTAACTCTCAATTTTCACCAAAACTCACAAGGGAACTTACTGGTAACAAGGAGTCAAGCTTCACAAATTTCCTACCCATCTCGTTCGTCACACATATTTCGGGTAAGGACATATTTTTCTCAACTTATTTTGTTATCCGTAGGATTTTGTTGATTTAACATGCTAGTAAGTTCACTCACTAAGTCCAAACTGAAAACCCACTTGAAGTTACCCTAAAACAAACGTCTTTAAAGAAATCTACCAAAGAAACCGTTTAAAATTTCGTGTCAAAACCGATTCATTTCGTTTTATGAGTGTAAAAATATTAAGATTTAACGTGTAAAAGTTTCGGGTCCAAAACGAAATCAATAAATAGAAACTCTCGAACAAAAATGAATATTCAGAAAACAAACAGTAGGAAACGTACTAACAGTGGTAACTAAAATGTACTAGCAGTGGAAACTAAGAAAACACACTAGCAGTATTAACTAAGGAAATGCACTGGCAGTATTAACTAAGGAAATGCACTGGCAGTATTAACTAAGGAAATGCACTAGCAGTATTAACTAAGGAAATGCAATAGCAGTATTAACCAAGGAATTGAACTAGCAGTAGAAACAAAGGAATTGAACAAGCAGTAGAAACAAAAGAAGAATGAACTAACAGTAGAAACTAACGAACAGTAGAAACAAAATGAACCAACAGTAGAAACAAAGGAAGAATGAACTAACAGTAGAAACTAACGAACAGTAGAAACAAAATGAACCAACAGTAGAAACAAAGGAAGAATGAACTAGCAGTAGAAACCATGAAAATTACATTAGCATTGGAAACTAAGTACATGAACTAGCAGTATTAACTTGGTCACCAGTAGAAACTAAGCGAGCAGTAGAAACCATGTAAAACCTTTAGTCTGTGATAATAGCGACACAAACTTTGTGTCGCTACTGTTAACCACCAACAGTATTAACCAGCAGTACTAACTAGCGACACAAAGACCAGCAGTATTAACTAGCGACACTAGCCTTAGTGTCGCATTAACCTTAGTGTCGCATTAGCCAAACAGTACAAACCCTTGAGTCATAACAACCTCAGTCTGTGAAACCCTCAATCTGTGAACTTTAGCGACACAAGCTATAGTGTCGCAACCCCTTTTAAACTATCACATAAGTTACTGTACAACTCAGGTGGATTAAAACCATATTTTCACAAAATATTTAATTCGCGTGACAATACATAACTATGATAATTACTTGGATACACACAACTTGTATTTTTACAAATATATATCGAAACGTAACATAATAATAATGTCTTCGGGAATTATTATTACAAACCATCACCAACGGGCCGTACATGTTTTTCTAAACGTAATCATGGAACAAACCACATTGAACATAACTAGTTGAGTGGACAACTAGCATGAATGATCTTTTGAGACATTCACTCATATATAACCTTGTGCGTTTAGGGCGCCAGAAGGTTACATCTCAGATAAACGTTTATTAAGTTAAACGCTAGCTCTCAAGACTCAGGTGAGTCTCATAGCCCCACTTTTACTATTACTGTTTTACTTACTTTGAGGTGAGAATACATTGCTCTGTTTTTATGAACACAAGTACTATGAAAACTTATACGGATTGCATGGGTAAACTAAACCAACCTACGATGGTCCCCAACAAATATCATAGCCCGTTAATACTAAGCGTGAACATTATGGATAGATCTATCGGGAACTGACAGTCCGCCGTCCGGGGTTATTCGCTCTAACTACTATACGGACGCATAATAATTCGTAATCCGAGTGTACTGGTTTATACACTTAACTGGAGACACCAACTACGGTTAAGCTTCGGAACTATGAGCCCATGGCAATAGTATACTATGATTTACTTTGGCATTCGTGCTACTACGATAACTCTGAAATCTTGTGGTTCATACTATGGTTTTAACTACGTAAACCTATGAGCTCACCAACATTATTGTTGACCTTTTAGCGTGTATTTCTCAGGTACTCAACAACCGTAGGGTTGCCCACAGGACTGCCTGCTAGCTCGAGTCGCATGCATCATACGTTTATGAAGATTTGCTTGCATTATTTTGTAAATCGCTATGTACTAGAATCTTCAGGATTTCACCTCGCGAACTCGAGACTGATGTAAACTTTAATTATATTAATGTAACTACTTTTGTACTATTTTTCAAAACATCTCATATAGAGTCGTTTGCTTTTCCTTTCCGCAATGATTACTGGATTAGTCGCGCCCCGACCCGACTTCCGCTGCACAGTAAATCTGGGGGTGCGACAAAACTTTCCTGCCAGTTGGAAGTGTTAGAAGACCGAGGCTGAATGAAGAAATTTTGAAAACCAAGCTGAAGACACGGGGGAGTTTGTTGATACATGTTTTGTATGTCTGTCAGTTGGTCTAGGTCTGAATAGTTTATAATAATGTGTTCAGTGATATAAAACGTTATTTGTGTAAATATATAATTGATGTCGCTGTTTAGGCGACACAGAGCTTGTGTCGCAATAGCGACACAAGGCTTGTGTCGCATAGGTCGGTTTGGCGACATAGAGCTTGTGTCGCAGGTCGTTTAAAGTTTGGCTATAAATAGAGACTTACGGGTTCAGTTCTAGGGTTGACGAACCTAGAGAGTTTTCAAGCTATCTGCGAGGTATTGATTGTATTTGGTTGATTCGTTATTCTTGATATATAAAAGCTAATCGAATAGTTTCGTGTGATTGTTAACGTGCATTGTTCAATTGATTGTATTCCACGCTTTCAATTGTTGAATTGATTCGATTTAGATCCAGAACAAATGGTCCAACAGGAACATTAATATTTGAAATAATCCTTGAACCTAGCCGATAGGATGTTTAACATCGACCTAATACCGATTGAGCTGAAAAGCTTTGATGTGATTGTGGGAATGGATTGGTTGACGAAAGTCCGAGCAGAAATACGATGTTTTGATAAGGTTGTCCGGATACCTCTCTCCGACAACGAAACCTTTGTCATACAAGGGGATAAACCCGGCAGGAAACTGAACATTGTGTCAGCTATGCAAATGCGTAAGTACCTGGGGAAGCAGTGCTTTGCATTTCTGGCACATGTAGTTGACAAAAGGCCGGAGGAGAAGTGTATTCAAGACATCCCTGTTGTTAGAAATCACCGTGAGATTTTCCCAAACGACCTACCTGGACTGCCCCCACCTAGACTAGTTGAATTTCAAATCGACCTAATTCCCGGAGCGGCGCCCGTAGCAAGGACACCGTATCGGCTGGCACCATCCGAGATGCAGGACTTGTCAAGTCAACTGCAAGAGCTTTTGAGTCATGGACTAATTCGTCCAAGCTCGTCGCCCTGGGGAGCTCTAGTTCTCTTCGTAAAAAAGAAAGACGGATCGTTCCGTATGTGCATAGATTATAGGGAACTGAACAAACTAACCATAAAGAATCGATATCCTCTACCCCGAATCGACGACTTATTTGACCAATTGCAAGGCGCATCGTACTTTTCAAAAAACGATCTTCGTTCAGGATACCACCAATTGAGAGTCCGTGAAGAGGACATCCCAAAGACAGCCTTTAGGACGCGATATGGGCATTATGAGTTCTTAATAATGCCGTTTGGACTAACCAACGCACCCGCAGTATTGATGGATTTAATGAATAGGGTGTGTCGCCCATATCTAGACAAGTTCGTAATTGTGTTCATCGACGACATATTGATTTATTCCAAAAGCAAAGAAGACCACGAACGACACTTGGAGATAATATTGAAAATACTAAAGGAGTAGAAGCTGTACGCCAAGTTCTCAAAATGCGAATTTTGGCTTCGAGAAGTACACTTCCTTGGTCACGTGGTCAACAAGGAGGGAATTCATGTTGACCCAGCCAAAATCGAGGCTATCAAAAAGTGGGAAGCCCCGAGAACCCCTACAGAGATGCGTCAGTTTCTAGGATTAGCCGGCTACTACCGAAGGTTTATTAAGAATTTCTCAAGGAACGCTATGCCATTGACTGAGCTGACCCAGAAAGCCAAGGAGTTTGTTTGGGGAAAGGAACAAGAGGAAGCGTTTCAAACGCTGAAGAGTAGCCTTTTTAACGCGCCCATCTTAGCTTTACCGGAAGGAACAGAAGATTTTGTCGTGTACTGTGACGCATCACACCAAGGAATGGGCTGCGTGCTGATGCAAAGGAATAAGGTGATTGCCTACGCATTGCATCGAGACAACTTAAGGAGCATGAGAAAAACTATACGACGCACGATTTAGAGTTAGGAGTGGTGGTGTTCGCTCTTAAGATTTGGAGACACTGCCTGTATGGCACGAAGTGCACCATCTTCACCGATCACAAGAGTCTTCAGCATATCTTTGATCAGAAGATGATCAACATGAGACAGAGAAGGTGGGTAGAACTGCTTGGTGACTACGATTGCGACATCAAGTACCATCCAAGCAAGGCTAACGTCGTAGCCGATGCTCTAAGTAGGAAGGAAAGAGTAAGGCCCTCGCGGGTACGAGCGTTGGGAATACTAGTTCAGGCGAGTTTGAAAACTCGAATCTTGGAAGCTCAAGATGAAGCAATGAGACCGGAGAACATAAAGAATGAGACCTTGCATAACCTGGATCAGAGATTTGAAATCAAGTCCGATGGAGTTCGTTACTTCAAGGAAAGAGTTTGGATTCCGAATGTCAATGATTTGAGAAAAATCATTCTTGATGAAGCCCATAGATCCAGATATTCGATTCACCCGGGAGCTGATAAAATGTACAAGGACTTAAGGGAATACTACTGGTGGCCAGGAATGAAAAAGGATATTGCTGTATACGTGGGAAAATGCTTGACGTGCTCTAAAGTCAAGGCAGAGTACCAGAAGCCATCAGGATTATTGCAACACCCGGAAATCCCACAATGGAAATGGGAACAAATATCAATGGATTTCGTCACGAAATTGCCACGAACGGCAAGAGGACATGTCTCTATATGGGTCATAGTGGACAGATTAACGAAGTCAGCACACTTTATTCCCATCCGAGAAGACTACAAGATGGACAAGCTCGCCCAAATCTATATCGACGAGATCGTTGTACGTCATGGAATACCACTCTCCATCATTTCCGATAGGGATAGTCGTTTCACGTCACGGTTATGGCAACAACTACAGAAGGCTCTAGGCACTCAACTAAATTTGAGCACCGCTTACCACCCACAAACCGATGGCCAAAGTGAACGAACCATCTAAACTTTGGAAGACATGTTGAGAGCACGTGCCATTGATTTTAGAGGAAGCTGGGATATTCACTTACCCTTAGTGGAGTTTTCCTACAACAACAGTTATCACACAAGGATAGGATGTGCACCATTTGAGGCCTTATATGGACGTAAGTGCCGATCACCACTCTGTTAATTAGAAACAGGTGATAGACAGCTAATCAAACCCGATATTATACAAGAGACAACCGATAAAATCACTGCTATCAAGGAAAGATTGAAAGTAGCCAGAAGTCGTCAGAAAAGTTATGCACACAACCGTAGGAAACCATTAGAATTTCAAGTTGGCGATAAAGTACTACTGAAAGTGTCACCATGGAAGGGCATGATCCGCTTTGGAAAGCGAGGCAAACTTAACCCAAGGTATGTTGGACCTTTTGAGATAATAGAAAGGATTGGTCCAGTCGCGTACCGAATCGAACTACCTCAAGAACTTAGCAACATACATAACACGTTTCATGTGTCCAATCTAAAGAAATGTCTATCTGATGAAACGCTTATTGTTCCTCTCGATGAAATTCAAGTAGATGATAAACTAAACTTCGTAGAAGAGCCACTCGAAATTATGGACCGCGAGGTCAAAAGACTGAAACGAAGTAAGATACCCATCGTTAAGGTTCGGTGGAATTCACGTCGAGGTCCTGAATTTACTTGGGAACGTGAAGACTATATTCGACACAAATACCCGCACCTATTTCCAAGCACTTCGGCAACAAATGGAATGAATTAAATTTCGGGACGAAATTCTTTTCAACGGGGAGATAATGTAACAACCATCAAAAATATTAGGTTAATACCTAACTTAACTTCACCTAAATCTGGACCTGATCTTCTTAAGTTAACGATTAGTACTGCTAGACAAAAGTGACTACTGTTAATTATAGTTAGTACTGTTGTGTAAAAGTTTATACTGTTGATTTAAGTTAATACTGTTACGTTCTGTCGCAAAGTTTCCACTATTCTCGCAAAAATCCTAAAGTACTACTGTTGTCATTGTTAATACTGCTAGCACAATTCCTCAGTTAATACTGCTAGCACAATTCCTCAGTTAGTACTGCTAGCACATTCCTCAGTTAATACCTCTAGCACGTTCCTCGGTTAATACGGCTAGCACAATTCCTCAGTTAATACTGCTAGCACATTCCTCAGTTAATAATGCTAGCACGTTCCTCGGTAACACTGCTAGCACGAATTACTTAGTTCAGTTTCTACTGCTAGTCAGTTTCTACTGGTAGTCGAGTTACTACTGCTTTCATTGTTACAACTATCTATGTTTCTACTGCTAGTTCAGTTTCTACTGTTAGTTCAGTTTCTACTGCTAGTCAGTTTCTATTGGTAGTCGAGTTACTACTGCTTTCATTGTTACAACTATCTATGTTACTACTGCTAGTTCAGTTTCTACTGCTAGTTCAGTTTCTACTGTTAGCACACTCATGTCACGAACAAATCATGAATTACTTGGTGTCAATCTACTGTTAGTGATATGCTTAAACGATTTTAAAATCAACCAAGTGTTACCCACACACCCAGCAAATCATCCTGCCCGATTTAAAAGTTTTCTAAGTAGTTTTATATGAAAGGTAACCGTGCATATTCTATAAAACGGAACATTAATATTTGAAGTAAAGATACCTGTGCACGCAAAAAGGGTTATGATTACCTCTTTCCTCTCAAAAACGGCCAGCAAACCTATTTCCCATAAAACCAAATCAATTAACTTACACTCCCCATAAATCACCTCCACCCTCACCCAATCAAATTCTCTGGTAATAATCATATACACTCTACCTCTTATTCTCTTTGTATCAAACAGCAGAAATATACACACACATACTCAAAACACTCTCACCTATTCTCTCTCAAACTCTTTCAATACTTATACCCGATTTTAACTTAACACCCAACTTATTCATCACCTTTCATCAAGTAATCGACCACTCCAGAAAACCTGCTCGATCTCAACTCTCTGTGGATAGGACCTCATCACTCAACACACACATTCCTGGTCGAAGAGGTAATTATGAAGTGCAAGATGTTTACATTTTATCCTGCACAAACCCATTTATTTCTATTTCTGACATCTGCCTTCATAATGTGCGTGCACTAGGGTTTTGTATATGTAATTCCATGATGTTTTCTGTATAAAAACACTTCTAAAAACTATCCAAATCATCTACATTCGGAGTTATAACAAATTAGTTGCTTTTGGTAAAGTAAGAGAGTTGGACAACTTTCTGTCCAGATTTTTAATCCAACTTTGGAAGCCTGTAACTCCATTTATACTCCACCAAAAGTGGTGGTTTTTCTTCTAAAAGTTACACTTATGTGTTATTTTCCAAACCCAATTGATTTCATGCAAAAATATTTACATTAAACCCAATTGATTTTCAAAGTCTGATGTGATTTCATGTGAGAAACTGCTGTATGCGTTGATACTTTTAAGAATCACACAAAACCTAAATCATGCACCAATGACCTAGTATTTTGAGGTGCATCAAGGAGATGCCTAGGAAACGTTTTAGTCTTGACAAAAGAGTCACGAAATAAACAACAAAACCCGGGTAGATTCATTATTTAAAGATAGTGGGTGACCAATTCGTATGAACTTATATATTAAAGCATATCACTAGACATTAATGGACACATTATTATTTGCATTAGGTCTCGGTTAGAGAATCATTCCAGATTTGTAACTTGCTCACAGATTATACTCGTTAATTCAACTCACAAGGTGAGTTCACTGTCCCCCTTTTCTGATTTCTGTTTTGGGGCTGAAAAGCATGAATTTACATTAAACTTTTGGTTACACTTTTACATGTTACCAACTGTTTTTGAACTGTTTTACGCAAACTGTGGTATGTCATTATGTTAAGCTTGAGAATTCATGTATAAAGTCCCCGGCAACTCATTCACTACTAATTAACTCGTGGCTACGAGCCGTGGATATTATGGGTAGCATGCTATTTAGGGTAGACCATCTCTCACTCACACTTCAACGTGAGTGCATAATATCGCCATTACCCATGTTGGTTGAAGAACATGGCGCATTTGGGGCAAACCTCGGTCGGATAATCGGATTAGTAGTGGTCTCAAGGCTTGAATATCTCTCTTTTTATTACCACATGTTTATTTACATCAACATTTATCAACCAATGCTCATTATACTTACGTCCCCGATTGGACGAACACATGGGTGATAGCGTCCCCGATTGGACGGCTATACCCTTACTTATGTCTCCGATTGGACACATCTTTTGTTTAATAGTTACAAACTTTGAACTCACCAACTATGGCCATAGTTGACCCTTTTGTTTTGTCATGTTTTTCAGGAGAACGTCGGTAAGTTGGATCATGTTGTGGGCAAGTGCATGGAATCATGTTAATCAAGCTTTAATACCTGGACATTTTGAAGGAAATTTTCATGATTTTATTTGTAACAGTACTTTCATAACAATGAACAAACTGATGTATTGTTAGTTGCTTTTAAGACGACTTTTTAAATTATGGTATTAGTGCTATATCTTTGTGTTGTGAATTTCCTCAGCTGTTACACCTCGTGGTTTCGCTTTAGCGGGGTGTGACAGTCTTTGACCGCACCCGATGATATTCAGCCTAGTGAGCCTTTAAAGACCATTGTGCTAATCACTGGTACAGACGATAACCTCGCTAAGTTCAACCAAGGTCAAAACACATCCAACCTTAAGACCACGGCTAAGCAAGACCAGACCGACCTTTTCCTAAGAAACCAACTCATAGTTCTCAAAAACCTTGAGAACCAGATTGGTCAATTAGCCCATCGTCTTGACACTAGACCACAAGAAACCCTTCCTAGCAACACTATCCATAATCCTCCCGTTGAGGAAGCTAAAACTCTGAACTCCACAGATTTTCAGATGGCACCGTGCCATTCTAACGTTTCTTCTCCGGTGAAGGAACCTTCTCCTGTTCCGACGACAGTTGAAAATCAGTTCGTGCCTACTCCTACACAAGAAGTTCAAGTTCCCTTCCTAAATCGTCTACGACAAAGATACAACGCCAAATCATTCAAACTAGACGGAAAATTCTTAGACACCGTGTCTAAATCCCTTCCGGCTCAAAGTATATTCAACGAATGTTGGCCACTAAGGAAAAAGTGTCCGAAGCACCCAAAATCTCTCTGAACGCAGAATGTTCAGCCGTCTTATAAAATGCCCCGCCGGAAAAACTATGAGACACCGGTCGATTCATATTACCCTGCTCTATCTATCATTCAGGCATGATACATTCCTTGGCCGATCTTGGAGCTAGTATCAACCTAATCCCTTTTTCACACTGTACAAGATTAGAACTAAGAGCTTTGAAACCAACCAAAATGAGTGTTCAGCTAGCCGATCAATCAATCTGATATCCTAAAGGGATAGCTGAAAATGTAATGGTTAAGGTCGACAAATTTTGGTTCCCTACTGAGTTTGTATTGATGGATATTCAGGAGGACATTAACATATCGATTATCCTAGGTAGGCCCTTTATAAATACCGTTCGTGCTATTATTGATGTTTATTCGCAGACTATCAGTCTTAGAGCATAAGGACAGACTATAGCATTCAAGATTGATCAAGCTGAATGTTCGGTAGCTGAACATGCGGAGATATACGCAATATCCATGGGCAGAGTCACATCAGACGATGACACTTCCGACTCAGACACATCAGAGACAAATCCATATATTGCAGATAACCATACTTGCCTCATCTCATCAACAGAAGAATCAGAATCAAAGATAGAGGAAGAAATAAAAGAATCTGAAGAAGAGATAGAAAAAGAAGAGGAACCGGAAGAAATGGAAGAAGAAATAGAGGATGATGAGCATGAATCCACCCAAGCATATCACTACTTAGCTAATGGCCACACTCCGACGGCAGATATTATGCAAATTGAAAACTTTGAAGAAATTATGTCTCTTCCCGATAGTGATTCAGACGAAGAGCCACTTACTAAAAACTCTCACAGTAGTGATTATGCCCTTGTCATGGGGAGACTCATATCATCTGCTATTGATCCTACCAAACCTCTAGTTTCCCCTCGCCTCGATACGCTGCTAAGCATCGAAAGAACTATTATTCTATCTAATCAACACCCAGAAGTACAAGACAAACTCTTGAGAAAGATCTCGACTTTTAAGGAATTTAGACTGATACCTTCCCAGAGGATTCGAATCTCTGATGCTTTCGCATCTCAAACTCAGTTTGACATAGGAGGTACCTTTAGATCTAGCCATGACTCTGATTCTCAGGAGGAGAGAGACATAGATATACATACTTCTCAGCCGATATCACATATTACTGACGATACTCAGCCATCATTTGAAGCTGCAGAATTCCGTGATTCTAAGGATTCTAACACCACAGCAACAGAGATTAATGAATAGGACGTCATCTTTACTGACATTCCAATGGATATCCGCTCGATTCCCACTTTTGCACCACCTATCCCAGATTCTACTTACGCACTTGTCCGGATCCCTATCATCTCCAATCATGAAGAGATGATCAGTGATATTGATAGATTCGAGGATGACCTCCATATCACAATGGCAGTCATCCGAGAATCCACCAATGAGTATATAACACGCCAAAGAGAGATGAAGGAGGAAATTGAGGCAGAAGACACCGTCTATCAAGCCAACAGCAGTACCCTAGGTTCTCACTTCCTTCGGAACCGCATTCATGCCTTCGCCGAGAATCTTGCAACTCAATTACTACAGGAAAGTCATGAAAATGACGGACCCACTTCAGATGAGTTGGAATTTTTCGAGGAACAGAAGGCCATATACCAAAAGGTATATGAAACACTGATTCAGTCAGCATTTCCATATTCAGCTCAACAAACCAATTTCCTACACTCATATCCGGGTGATTTGGATAATGCTACTGGAAATCCGGATGCGGATGTAGACATTCGGATGATGAATGATCTACGAGGATTGATGATATCTATGGCTGATAATGATCATATTGACAATCCTACACCACACAGACTCTACATTGACTGTACTATCAATTACCACGCTCACAAGATTATCGAAGAGCTCGAGTACGTGAGTTTTGACGAAAGAACGCGTGACGTTCCTTCATTAATAGCTAAAGGTTCGATTGTTAACACCGCGAACTTCATCACGGACCGACTCGGTGAAATCTTCGGTATTTTCCAGCCAGGGGAGCATAGGCAACTATTCCATATGACGGATTACGTGAGGTCTATAACATGATGATCGATATATTTCATAATAAAAATGATGACAAGTGTGAATGCCTAGTTCACACCATATGGATTTAAAAGACGAATAAAAAAGACAAAAATATTGCAACTTGTGGGGTTTCACTCTAAAAACTGCAAATTGAGTACCCCACGTGAGGTCTACCTTACACAACACATTCAATCTTGGTTATGATAATAGGACTCGGATAATACGAAAACTACAAAAGATTGAACAAATTGTCAACTAAAACAATAGACGGTGACGTATATCAACCAATGAATAAAAGAAATGTTGATTCTTACTTTCAAAGTTATTACGGTTGGCAACGGTGACCCGATTATGAAAACACAATGAAATACGATTATAACACGACTTAACAAGGGCTAACAGGATCACGAGGAACAACACGAAGACAAGACACAAGATTATTGCTACAACGTCTCTAACACGAACACGGCGAGTTCTTCAATATGATAATTAGAATGAAGAATACACCTCTGGTGTTCAATAATTAAAATGAAGAATATATCCCTGGTGTTCACGAACTAGATAAATGAGTATTGTGATGCTATTTTTGAAGTCTTTATTTGCCAACGACAATTGGGATGACCAGAAACATAAAGCATTACAAATCATACAGGTACAAACATTCAGGATACAAGGATATCGACTCCTTGAACACTCGGTATGATGTATTAAAGGAATATGAAACCCATTAATATCGAAAAGAAAATGAAATGAAAAGTTCACGCATACCCCATTGAGACATTAAGTTTCATAGAAAATTTTATGTTAATGTAGGGAATTCATCATTGAATGCACTAAAAAGAAGAATACAATAGCAGAATAAGTTTAAGAGTAAGAGACGATATAGTTATTCAACAACTATGAAGGGAAAAAAAGAAAAAAAAAAGGAAATGAGACAACATAATCATCTTGAACTAACGAAACAATGACAAATATTACATAACTGAAGACTCTCATTTACTACGATTTGAGATTCTTCACGTAACAAATATCATTTGGATGCTCCAAAGGATACACACTAGAAGGAGAACCACAAACAACATGTTGAACACAGGTGTCTAACACGAATGGGATTCCCAGGACGCAATCTTTTTAAGGAGGTGAGAATTGTAACATCCCGAATTTTACGAAAGTATAAATAAATTATAGAAATTATTATTTGGGTAATCCTTACAATGAAACAAGACTAAATTAAGTCTAGGATGTAATTTTATAAGGCTTGGACGGTATGTAAAGAAATGACTCGTTTAGGGTCTAAAATGTGAATAACGAAAGTTGAAGGGGTTGAAGGGGACATAAAAGGCAAACTAGGCTAAAGGGATTAAACCCTATCAACTCCCCCACAATATCTTCTGGAGCAGCCGATCAAAGGGAGGGGAGAACCGAATGGGGGGATCTGAGGGTTTTACTGTGGAGGAGTATTTGATGCACGGTTTCAACAGAAACAATGAATGGATCATCAAGTTATTGAACATAGTTGAATATCATATTCAAATGAACGTTTTTGGGTCACTAACATAAGGTAATAATCTGTGAAAATTCGTGATTAGGGTTCATACAGGAAAAGTTGTGGGCTTTAAAACATGTCGTTTATCAGTGAATTGGAACATAGAACTTACAGTAATTCTCTATATTATGGTGGACTTAGTTTTGATTAATTACATAGAATCAAAGAAGGCTAAATCGAAAGAGTTAAGAACTTAAAACAAAAACGTTTTTTGTACGTATTAGTTAGAGGATGAAGATGATTTCATGAGATTACTTTTGAAGTTAAATTTTACCTCCCTCAACTATGTGATATGTTACTAAATAACTAATAAGAATTCTGAAATTACAGATAAGCCCCTAAGATAAGAAGTTTAATTCAAACTAATCCTTAAAAAAGTTATTTTAATTCGCTACTATACTACCGATTGTTGATTTAAACGGAATCGGTTGAATTTATGCTAGATAATAAAAGTGATTAATAAATGAATATGAAACTATAGTCTAATGTCAAATTGGAGTACATTTATGTAATATCTTATAAACTCACTTATCTAAACCACTAGAATGATTTCTTTCACAAATACACATACTAATTTTAACTATTAACTATTATCATATTAAAAGTTGACTCTTGTATATACTATGTTACTATAGTGTAATTATGCTTGAAAAATTGTTACCGTACTAATATTGGTGGACTTACTAGATATAATTATAAATAAAATATAAAAACAAAGAAACAACATATAATAAGTTTGGGATACATTGGAGAAATAAGAACTAGGTATTCATATAGAAATTCTAAAAAATAATTTAATTATTTATGTAGACTTTGTGGAGTATTGTGGAGTATTTTTTCGATCTTGAGAGGTTTAAACATTTATTCAGGTACGGATATCCGTACTTTTCCTTCAGCGGTATCTTGACATGCTTCTTCCGTTATCGTTGTGGTCTATTTGATGATCTTGTGATCTCTTTTGATATTCATTGTGAAACACTTGCACGTTCTGATTTTCTCTGATTGAGCTGAACTGAAATATGAGATTTAATATATTGTGGTAACTTTTGAGAAAAACTTTGCGTGAATATGATTTTGGAAAACTTTGTGAATTCATTTGTTGCGAGCTATCTTGATTCATTTGATTTAGGTTCCATATGCATGGTGGACATAATCAGGTGTGTGGTTGCTTTATATGTTCACTGTGCGCCATAGAACCCTAGATTTTATAGACAAGAGATAGGTATACCGAATCAACTACCTGTGGAGGTACCACAGGGGCGTCATTGCGGCACCAATGACGTCGCACTAACTGTGACGGTGGGATTAGTCCACGACGAACCCACTTTTCGTAATATTATTTGTTTATGCTCCGGAATGAGCCATTATTGTGTGATTATGCTCGGGTGAGCCTTTGGATTATTTGGGTGGGCGTATGGATGCATCTTAGGATACGTTTTGATATGATATGATTGTGTAGTGCGGCCGTGTGGTGTAGTATCATACACACTTTCTGATTAGGGGAACCACCTAGAGTCATGACCAGTGTGTGATTGTGATATTGCGTGAGATATGATATTATTTGGTACCGGTGTTGTGCAGTTTGGATATTTATTTTGTTTACGGTGCTCGGTATAAAATAATCCAATCCCTCGTTGCTTCAGCCTTTATTTCATTTGTTACTCTGATGTAAGGGTGATATTACTCGAAGGGTGATTTTTGGAAAAAATATTTTATTTATTTTGTTTCATTCTTACATTGAGATATATTACTAGTATTGTTTATTTCTGTCAACATCCGCATATTGAGCAATTAGCTCAGCCGCATTTTCATTTCATGCATCAGGTAATCAGGGTCATATGAGATGAGTGCGAGAGCTTCGGGACTTGGACCTGCCTTATAGACCTAACTTTCATTTATTAGTTTGGACTTATATTTATTGTAATAGTTGGAGTTATTTAGAGACATCAATTATGGTTGTTTTTAGACGTTTATCATTTATTATTCTAGACTTTATTATGATTTAAATTATTTTGTAATAAATGTGACCACCCGTTTCATTATTGGAACGGGGGTGTTACAAGGATAGTGGAGGCTATTATGTAGCATCACCCGATTGAGTAGTATGGGGTCCACCACACTCCGGTGGAACTGCTCGAAAATAGATTAATTGGTAGTGACGTGTCATTCTCTAACGACAACGGTGTATGGCATTAATTTGCTTCTCATCGGGTTGGTTTGTAACGTTAACGATACGAAATACGATAACGATTACGAACTTGATTACGGTAGGAACGACTTTAGGATATTATGCTTATATGATATCTTGTCTTTTCCTAACCTGATTATATGATTATTTATTACTCGATTTGTATTGTCATGGATTATGATACTTGTTAGTTACGATACAGGATTATACAATTATTTTAATTAGATTAGATTGTTTTTAGTTAAACCCATTATACTTACTTAGCTTTTTAAGCTAACACTTTCTTTTCTACTTGTCGGTCGTGTATGCCGTGCAGGTTAGAAAGCTACACGATTACAGATACGCGTGAGATGGGTAGTTTGCCTAAAGATTTAAAGAACTATGCCTTAACCTCATATACGAACTATTGTTTAATTTAATTGTTATATTACTTGGGTTTTCTTATGCTATTGTTATGATACGAGTTGTGTAACATCGTTAACGGAACTTAATCAACTTTGTTGGTAACTTGTGATTATAAAATGGGGCTTCCGTATTAACTATGATTATCTATTTTTTTTAAATGAAATACATATTTTGAAAAATTGGCCATTAGTTTTAGTGAACTAGATATTACGATTAGGTGTATAGACTTACACCGGAAATGCTAAACAAAAAAAAAGACTTTTCGAAAGTCAAGTGTTACGGTAATTATACCTAAGCTATGAAAAAGTATACTACACGAAAAGAGTACGGTTAGATGGAGGATAAGAATATAGAAAAATGAATTATATCATCACTTAAACGAGAAAAATACCATAGGATTGGTGGGTTGAGTGAGAGTGAGCTTTAGGAGAGTTGGTTATGACTTGTTATTTGTACAATTAAATTTCAACTGCCTGTTAAGCATACGATCAGGAAATATCAGGTATATGTATATAGCTCAATCGATATGAATAAAATGAGATTAAGTATTCATACTATACCCATGTGGCTTGTGACTAATCTAAACGAGTTAAAGGAAATAACGATAATATAATCTTTTAAGACATGAATAAAAATCTCACAAGCCCAATTGGGTTAGTTATTATTATTATAAATATAGGAGAATTATGAATATAACATAAATGAAAGATAGAGTCGATAAGGCAAATAAGGAAAACGAAGTTGAACAAATTGTCAATCAAAACAATAGAAGGTGCAATATATTAACCAATAAATAAAAGAAATGTCAATTGTTACTTTATAAGTTATTACTGTTGGCAACGGTGACCCGATTATGAAAACATAATGAAATACGACTAGATACGACTTAACGAGGCCTAAGACGATCACGAGGAACAACACGAAGACATGACATAAGATCATGATTTCAATCGTATAAGAAGATAAAGGTGATCATTTACAGATTAGTTAATATGAGAAAGGGATTGTCATTAGAATTAATGCGTTTACAGATCTAGTTTTTGTGTGGGAGACTAATATGGAAAAAGATGGGATAAGGTTCACAGAGTTATTCATGCGTATGTAAACATCTTTTCTTTACCATTACTTTCTTTCTTCCATTTGAAACAAATCCAATTTGAAACAAAGACCCAGAATTTATGACATTTAGACTACTTTTATTATGAATTAGAATTAGAATTAGATTAGAATTGAAATTAGATTAGACTTGTAAAATATAACCTAAAAAACTAGTAAGATTTAGGCATGTGGAAAGAAATAAAAATTGATTCATGTAAGTAAGACTACTCCCAACAGTGACACAAACTGACGTATCAGTTTTCAGTTTGTGTCAAATTAGAGTCACATCAACGATTTTCAAAACTGACACAACACTGTCAACAGTAACACAGCACTCAAGTTTTCTGGACCGCATACATTATTTACTTTATTTATTTAAAATATAAAATTAAATAAAAGAGTTTCATTAAAATTAAAAACATTACATTAATTAAAAATAAAACATTGCAATAACAAAAAAAATACATTTATTGAAAAAAATACAATTAGTTAATATTACGATGATGACAATTTGGTGGGAGGGTTGCAATGTGTTGGATAAGAGCATCGCAAAGTTGATGATGCACTTTGCGGTCGCGTAATTCCTTATCCATACGCATTTGTATTGCAACCCTTTATTGCCATGAAGGTCGGGACATATTTTCCGGGTTTGCCGTATACTCTTCTTCAAGTTGACGCACAATTTTTGTTGTCCTCGGTTATCATGTTGTGTAAAATCACACAACAATACATGAGTCGACGTATTTTATCGATGCTAAATGGTCTTGACGGCACCTTCTCAATCTCTAGGTAAATATCGTCTTGGTGTTCTTGGCGGACGGAATGAACTTTCAGCATCATCGTTCGAATCCGTGTCTTCAGCGTCAAGCTTATTGAGCATAGCGACCGGATCGAAAATTTGAGTGATGGCCAAAAAATCTTCCTTATCGGAATCGGACAACATTTATGTATCGATAAATATGATAGAATTACATATATGATTAATATTGTTGTAAAGTGTTGAAAATATATAAAAAGTATAGCAGAAAGATGATGAAAAGTGTACGTTTATTTGAGTTAATTTGTTCGTGTATTTATAGTGTTTTGGGATAGGGAAAAAGGGTTAAAAATTATTTTTTTATTTCTTAGCGGTTATGTTACTGTTTATAATTTTTTTATATATATATATTTTTTAAACGGTTCAAAACGTCAAAAACGAAAAAAAAAATGGATATCACACGGCCCCCTCCACCGTCGCCAAAGCGACGCATCAAACATACAGATCACTGCCAACGGTGTCAGTTTAACTAACGGCCGTCGGCTGCGGATCGACGGTGACATTGGCACTGCTCTAACAATCAACACAACCCATGCTCAAACCAAAAACACTATTTGCACATGCGTCAACGATTGTTGCAGGTGCAAACAAAAACCAAATATTATTGGTTAAACTTGAACCCATACGTCAAATATCTACAATAAGTAGCAATTACATCACAATTTTCTATTTTAAAAGATTTCAGATTCCCCTTCAATAAACATTTTGCAATGCTAAACTAGGCCAGTTAATGTGACAGTTGGTTCAGATCCATTAAGTTACAGCCAGAGTTGACATTGATACATACTGGTAAAATAAAATAGATAATTAAAAAAGGAACAGGGGCTTTACTTTTTTTCCATTAAGTCACGTATGGATATAGATGACACTATGGGTATTGGATGACTATTTGCAGTAATCAGTGAATGAATAATTTAATTACTTTTTGTGCTGATCTGAATAATCAGGCCCTTAGTGTGCAATACATACAGCCAAGACAAAGACATACCACCTACTACTACTTGCCAGCTAGCTGCTAGTGATGCAACCCGAAACAAAACATATTATGAGTAACAAATTCTACATGCAATTCTATACCATTGAACCTGCACCAGTGATGGATCCATGAAATCCAATTCATTATGTAGTATGGATCTTGGTACAAGGCTACATATGGATCTCATTCATTACATACAAAATATACAGATAATTTATGTGGGGTTGGTGAATGGTGACTTCAATATTAGATAGATGCCAATGGTTTTGTAGGACCAACAAACAGTGCAGCTAAAGGAAAGCTACAAACTTTACACCAGTATAATGGACCCATATCACCACCCATCATTGCTTTCACCTTAATTTGTCTTGATTTCTAATAACCTAAATTCATGAACAAATTTAATTCAACTTCACCTTTCTTAAAAGTGCAACGCATTCTTGCACAGCATAAAGGACAGAAAAGCTTCACCAAAAATAATCATACAACACAACTAACGTACGCACTAGCAAACTAAAGAGGATTCACGAACCACCACCCAAAGAACATAGAAAGGGTTCAAAATAAGGCAAAAAATGTTGTAGGTCTCGATTCTTAACAACATATGTATTATATATATAAGATGTTGCAGATACAAATACCAGTAGCAACGGACACCTAGCCGAAGCTTGTGCTGATTTCACGAATATATGAATGATAACTCAAGTCAACAAGATAATAGACAAACAAGCTACAAGCTCTTTGGTTTAACCATAACCAAAAAAGACAAGAAAACCTAAAGTCAGCTTCTTCTCACTAATCTTTAATTTACAACTAGTCAAGTTGTTTTTTTTTCTTTTTTATAAAAACTCCCAAACTTCTTAACCACTCTGTACAAAACCATCAAAATATTAAGGAAAAAAAGTTCCTATATACAGTCGACAGACTCTAGCAAAACACATATACTAGTATCATCTCATAATAAAAACTACCTTACTTCGGACTTGAACTTGAAGCTTCTTGCCTTGGTTCTCTCAAGTACCCCAGTAGCGTTTCAGCCTGCAAAAGAGCAACAATTTCATTCTCTAAAATCATTCAACAAATAAAAAGTTGAATATAGTTGCCATCAGATTTGGAAGAAAAATATAGGGCGCGTTTAGTTACGAAAAAGTATCTTCATTTTTCATTTTTTATTTTTATAGAGTTTTTTGTCCCTTGAAAATCATAAGAGGTTTAGAGAACGCGTTCAAATGTAAGGGACGGAGTTTTCATTTTTCAAATTAGGAAAGCTAGAAAACCTTAAATCATAAATTTCATTTTCTTAGAAAACTCCTCCGGAAAACTCTTTGAACGCGTTTTCAAATTTTTCAGTTTTCTTAGAAAATTTTCCAGAAAAATGGAAGAGTTTTCCGTAACTAAACACGCCCATAGCCTTTCAAAAAAGCTATACGCTAGTCCAACGCTTGTACGCGTAGAAAATTATATAAATATTTTTAAGCATAAAAAAACTTTAGACGATGAGTCGATTTTCTTCAAATTTTGTATACCCTGAGAATTACTCTACATTCATTAGAAAGATGAGAAACAATCAAACATACAATACAGTTATACTTTGTACATCAAGCATTAAAATTTTGTCACCAACAATTAAAGAATTGTACTAGACATTATCATATCATACGATACCCTATATTAAATGCAAAGTAAATCATAAATCGGTCAATACTCCTATGAAGGATTCATGTCACTTTCTTCCACAATTCTTTTCAACTCTTTTTTATTCCAATAAACTACTCCACTAGTTAACTTTAGATTAATATAATTATCATTACAGAACAATTAATTAATTATTAATTAAAAAAAAAAAAAATAGTACCTTATGTTTAGCTCTAGCAGTTCCAGTCTGAGAAAGAGCAACTAACGGCGGAATAACACCTTCCCCAACTAACAACCCACGATTTCTACCATTATTTTCACACAACTGTAACAACGTTACAACTGCAAATTCTTTCCCTTTAAGAGAAACACCATCTTCAATAACTTCAACTAACGCCTGTATTCCCCCTTCTTCAACTATCGCCGTCTTTCCTTCTTCAACCGCTGCCAAACTACTTAAAACCACCATCGCTTTCTCTGCCATCCCAACCGCCGCCTGATCCTCCGTTGCCGCCTCTCCAGCCGCCACTACCAACTCAACTAATGGCTTCACTACACCCGCCGTCACCGCTCTCTTCTTATTCGCTTTCATACAACACAGTTTATATAACGTCGTTAACGCGTCTTTTTTCCCACGGTTTGAACCGTTAATTAACAGAGAAACTAACGGCGGTATTGCTCCACATGCTCCAATTGACACTTTATTTTCATCAATCATAGCTAAACTTAATAACGCGCACGCTGCGTTCTGTTTCGATACTTCAGTGCCGGTTTTCAAAACATAAATTAACGATTTCACTGCTCCGGCGCCGGAGATTAAAGGTTTATTTTCATCGTGAAGAGACAGATTCAGTAACGCCGTTACTGCGTGTTCTTGTGTCCAAGGATCTGAACACCGGAGAAGTGGAATTAACGCCGGAACAGCACCTGATTCTCCGATTAACGCTCTGTTTTCCGATCGATTCTTCGCAAGCATTCTCAGTTTCGCCGCCGCTGACCGTTTCACGGCGACGGAACTCGAACCGAGACTATCAACACAGATCTTCACCGTCGGTTGTAAATCCTCCGGCGATATGTTTTCAATAATTTCCGTTGAAAAGTTCTCTCGCTGTAGAAACCCTACGCAAGGCTCCGGCTCCGGTTTTGTATTCGGATTTGGATTCTCGTTCTCAGGTAAGGAAGCTAAGCGTTGTAATTCTCCCGATATATCGCTACTATAGGCCGAGAAATCGCTAAAAACCTGAGAGAGTCCGAGAAATTCATCGGAAGATGACGTGGAAGAGGTTGATTTCGATAACTTATTGTTATTACCGGTGGCCGTAGCGAGTTGTTGTAAATGAACGTCGATGACGGAATCAGTTAGGTTTTCAGATACGACAGAAGAACAACTGTCGGTGTATTCGGAAGTGTAGAAATTAGACCGGACGGTTCGCATAGACCGGCCGAGATGTTTCTGGAAACGGGATGGTGAAGAAGCAGCAGAAGAGGGAGGTGGTGTGTAATAGGGTCGGGTTATTTGAAACCGACCCGGATTTGAATTGGGTGATTCTTGAAGAGAAACCATTTTTTATTTAAAAGGACGAGGAGGATGATTTTAGATAGGAATGGACATGATTTTTAGGAAGAAATGAGGGTTTTTCTAGATACATAAAAGAGTAGGGATGAATGAGTGAGATGAATATATATTTTCATGGGGGAAATGGGAAACGGGAAATGAGTTGATTTGGTACCTTTTCTTTTTGGTTGTGTGTTTTGGGGTTTTGGAAGGTGACAGGGGTGTTTCGTGACAGACAGAAGAGAATTTGACAGCTAAGCATCGAAGTTTACGTTGGGCAACAAAAACGACAACAAACTCTACTTCTTGACTCTACCGTTCTAATCATTTACTATACTTGTGTCTCTAATTACGTATATAATAATTTTAGAATTTTATATGATATAATATAATACTTTCACCAATCAACGATAGTTTTACCTATTAAAATTCTTTTTAATTTGATTATAACATTGACACTTATTTTAAACAACTCAAACTAGTAATATGAATATTTGTAGTGGGACGATTATAGTATTTATTTATTAGCTCTAAGAACACTTGCAACGCAAGCGTTCTGGGCAAGGTTGTGCCACCATGACGCCACCACCGGCATAGTAAGGGTCGTTATCCAGCATAGTAAGGGTTGTGGTGGTGTTTTGTATTCGGCATAATAAGGGTCATGGTGGTGTTTTGCTGCGAGCACGAAACAGAGCACACCAAATCATGAGTTTCTTTTTGTTTTTCATTTTCTTTCGCGATTTATAATTCAAAATAAAAAAAAAAATTGAAAAACTAAAATGGTAATATGAAATTTAATATATAAGAAATATGGCATTGAAAAGCTCATGATGAATTCGTGTGTATTCTTTTTCTTTAAATTCTCTTCTATGCAGGGTATGGAACATGTTATTGAAGGTGGTCCCTGGATGACTCGGAATGTCCCAATAATTTTGAATAAGTGGTCACCAAGTGCTAATTTAACCAAAGAGGACTTGACAATTTTCTCGTTTCGATTAAACTTTATGATGCTCCACTTACTGCATTTACAGAGGATAGTCTAAATGCTATTGCAACCAAAGTGGGTAACTCGTTAATGTTAGATTCATATACTAGCACAATGTGTATAGATGCTTGGGGACGACCTAATTTTGCTAGAGCTATGATTGAGGTTGATTCGGCTAGACCGTTGCGGGATTAATTGCATGTGGCTGTTACTTGGATAGTATGGATAGTTCTTTACATAGAGTTAAGGTGGAATATGAGTAGAATCCTCGTTGATGTGATTCATGTAAGGTCTTTGGACATGATGATGAACATTATCCAAAGAAAATTGTTGTTCAAATTGTGAAAGCAGTTGTAAATTCGGATGGGTTTCAACAGGTTCTAAGCAAGTTGGTTCGTGTATTTCAGATTGGTAAACAAGGATCAAAGGTGGGTTCGGGTTTCAACATACCAAAACCTAAGATGATATATAAGGTTGTTAATCGCAAAGGTATTGATGCATCTACTTCAACCAGTGCTGCTAATCAGAATGTGTTGGGTTTAAGATTACTGTTGTTGATCAAGTTAATGCTATTAGATTACTGCTACTGTATAAGAATTAGTGCGACCACAACAGAATTATTACTGCTAGTGTAAATTTTAGTGTTGTTTACTGTTCTATCAGTATTAGTACGGCTTGTGTAATAGCATAGGAAATTTACATATATTGATAGCAGATAGACTTGTAAAAGGAATTGGATTGTAATTCCTTATATGTATGAAAGTTTGTTCAGGACTCTATACGATATAAATAGAGATCCTAGATATTGTAGAACATATGTAGATTCAAAGTGTAAACCCTAATTCAAAAAGTTGTATTCGTATTATTATCAATAATAATATTGAAGCTTTTGATTGTTAATTCACAATTGTTCTTTCATTATTGTTTACTGTTTAATCATACAAGTCTTGATCAAACTATTAAGGTTTTATTTCGCAACTTCCTTAATAGATCTAGATTCAACATATTCTTGTTAGACGTCATCGATCCTGACAAGTGGTATCAAAGCTTGGAAGGGTTGGATCTAGGCTGACATCAAGACTACTGAATATAAGTTTGTGAGTTGGATCTGCTGCATACATAACAAGAAGAGATGGCTACAGACATTGTTGATCGGGTACAGGTTACCAAGGTTCCTATGCTCAAACCCAATGAGTTTGACATATGGAAACTTAGAATTAGACAGTATATGTTTCTCACAGACTACACCATGTGAGAAGTAATAGAGAATGGTCCCATATATACTTTTGAGATAGATGGTGTTACAAGAAAGAAGAGAGCACCTCCTGCTAATGATGCTGAAAGAAAAGAGAGGGTTTCAGAGATGAAATCTCTAAGTACTCTATTGCTGGCCATTCCCAATAAGTACCAAAAGAAATTTGAAAAGTGTATGGATGCCAAGGATTTGTGGGAAGCAATTGAGAAACGTTTTGGTGGTAACGAAAATACCAAGAAGACTGACAGATATATGCTGAATCAAGAGTTTGAGAACTTTAAGTTAATGAAAACATAAACTTTGACTCAAACTTTTGATAGGTTTACAAAGTTAATAGGGAATCTGGAAAACCACAATGTTAAGAGCGGCAAAGATGATCTTAACAGGAAGTTTTAAGATCACCAGGTGATGAATGGAGCATCTACACTGTGTCACTAAGGCAAAGTAGGGATTTGGATGAGAAGGAGATAAATGACTTATACAATGAATTAAAGGTATTTGAATATGAGGTTGAAGGTAAGAAACAACCTACTAGGAATTTGCAAAATGTTGCTTTTCTTTCTCACATGGGGAATGTACAATCTGCAGATGGTTCAAATGTCTATGTTGCATCTATTTCACATTCTGGTGTTAGTCATGGGTCTTCAAGTCGAGATTCATCGATATATTATTTTGGAAGCTTTTGTAGCCAGTCATATTAGTTCTTCATTAACTAAATAAGAGCTTGAGCAAGTCCACCCTGATGATCTTGAAGAGATGGATATTAAATGAAAAATGGTCATGTTGACTATGAGGGCAAATAGATTCATACAGAGAACATGGAGGAATAACTTTGCCTAAAAAGAGATGATGGAGTTAGGTTTGACAAGAGCAGGGTGAAATGCTATAACTGCCACAAGATGGGCCACTTTGCAAGAGAGTGTAGGCTTCCAAGAAGTCAAGACAACTCAAGGAACACCGGAAGCTACAATGCTAGGAATAGGAGAAGCATACCACTGCAAGGAACATCATCTCCCCTTGTTTCTCAAGATGATTTTGGGTTAGATTGGAGTGATCAAGCAGAAGAATCTCAGAATCATACTCTAATGGCTAACATCTCTCTAGAAGCAACCAATACTGACATTCCACATGAGGTGCAAATTAATTTATGTTCTGCTGTTTGGTAAAAAAATGTTAAACAATACAGAGATCACAATTTAAGAGTGTGTGAGGAATTAGAGAAATTGGATGCTAGGAGTAGGGAATTTAAATTAACCATAGGTAATTTAGAAGATTAAATTATGGCATATAAAGAAAATAAGAAACAATTTTAATATGACCTAACCTATATTAAGTGGGAAAGAGACTGCAGAGATGATGATATAGTAAACCTTAAGAAACAATTGGAAGAGGTTAAGTTAGAAAGGGAAAGCATTAAACTGAAAGTAGAAGAACTAGAAAATGCTTTTGAATCCCTTTAAAACTTAATTAAAGTCTAAATACATGACAAACTTAAAAATGAATTAGGTTACCACATTGTTCCTCCACCTTACAATAACAACTACATTCCTCCAACTAAAGATATAGATATCAAGCAGTTGAAGGAAGAAATACCGGTAGATATTACTAAGGTAGATCTAGATGCTGAGTGTGAAAAGGACTTAGAAAAGGTAGAGGTCTCATCCTGGAAGTGTGATGATGATGATGTAGATGAGAAAGTTAAAGCTGGTAGTGTCTTAGGAAAGAAAGAAAGAAACTGGAAAGAAAGTACTTATGAATGTGAAACTAGTTAGAAAAATGGAAGTAAAGTATAAAGTTAGCAAACGTAGATCTGGTTTAGGTTATGTTAAGGAAAATCTTAAACAAACTAACAAGGCATCAAGTAGTAGTTCACATTATTCACACTATTCACACTGCAACTCATGTAACACCAAACAACAAAGCCTTAACAATCAAAGACCTAGGGGAATCAAAGAAACTGAAATCAAATGGTTTCCCAGAAGCTGGGTGAAAACTTTTCAATTGTTAAGAATAAAGCTTGTTATATATGTGGTAGAACAAACCATTTTCAAAAAGACTGCTATCACAATCCAAGAAAAACTCAAAACTCTTATCATTGTAATCATAGGATTGTGAAACCAGTCTGGACAGCGGCAAATAGAGTTACAAACAAAACTTTACATCAAAAGTTAATTCATGATAAAACCAGGGGCAACACCATTTTGTAGTAGCATTAATTTCTACTGCTAATAGAAAAAGGACCACAACAGCACCAAAGATTAATACTGCTCCAGTAGTAGCTAATAGTGCTGCTAGTGGAAGAAGGATAAAAGCAGTAGTAAAAGTTAATACTGCTTTAGTAGTTAATACTGCTGTTCCAAAAACTGTTGTTAAGTCACCAGTAAGTTGGGTTTGGAAACCAAAATCTGTTTGCTTTGAGTCAAATGTTTCCAACTCTAACAGTGCATTAGTGATGTTCAAAAGATATGACTATATTGATGCACAAGGCAGACCCAAGTCAATTTTCGCTTGGGTTCCCAAAAGAAACTAATCTCTTATTTTCTTGTGTAGGGCAAGCCATCAGTAATGAAGGAGAATATTTGGCATGTTGATAGTGGATGCGCAAGGTACATGACTGGGGACATGTCCTTAATAACATCAAATACTATCACTTTTATTTAATAATATTTCCCCATTTATATCCATTTTTTTTGAATTTATATATTTTTGATTATATTTGCAAATAGAACCTAAATATGGAGTTTGGAGTAAAAAGAACGGAATTTGGATCGAAAACGGAAGAAAATGATAAAAGCTGAGTTTTCAGCTAGGTGTTCGTATTTTGACCATAACTTCCTCATACGGAGTCCAAATGAGTTGATTCAAAAGCCCAAATTTAGAGAACAAATAGGGCTACAACATATAATATATTCAGATTTTTCTGAAATAAATCCAGCGGCCGGCTGGAGCATCCAGCCGGCGGTTGAATCTAAAAACAGAAGGCGGTTGAGCACGCGGGTCAAAACCAGGTTTCGTGTGTAAAAAGCCAACCCAACCGGCAGTTGAAATATTCAGCCGGCGGTTGGATTTACGATCTGCACATTATAAATAGAAGCCTCATTCAGCCAATAAACCATACAATTTTTGAAGACTAAATAGGATTCTAGGGTTTAGAAGTCGACTAAAGGTGCGATTTGGAGGCTAGGAAGCTAGGGTTTGAAGGTTTTCAACCCTAACGAAGATTTGGTTCGATTTTTTGGGTTTGATTCTTAATCTTTTCTAAATACAATGTACATGTTTTTAGATCTGGTTTTGATTACTCTAAACATGAGCTAATTCTTTAGTTGTATTTGCTTAGATGAACGATTCTTAGATGAAGGTTTTATAATATGTTTTTGTTGATTTGAATTATGAATGATTATTGAGTTTGTTTTAAAGATCCATATTAATTGTGTGTTGATTAATTGTTACTTAACGTGGTCAAAAGACTTATGCTATAACTAGGGTTTGTATGAGTTGATTGATTATTTGCAATTAAGTAATTTATTAGTTAATTGTGGCTTGAGACTGTAACCGGTAATAAATTAAGAGAATAGCAATTAATACAACCTGATTGATGTGATAATTATTTAATCAATAATTATAAACTTGCGTTAACACAAGGTTGCTGAATGAATCTCAATGATCTGTTGATAGTATTAATTGAATAAGGTTTAGGTTAATAATACATAGAAGAAATTTTAGTGTATTCAAGAGAATCTAGTATTAAGCTAAAGCTTATAGGATTAGTTAACCTTAACAGGAGACTATCTATATTTGTTAAAATTACCATAATAAATAATCAACAATTCATAAACATATCTGAAACCTGAATCGAATTATTACAAGTCTAATTAAATACATGCTTCTCTATTTGATTATCTTTAGTTACTTTTTATCTTTTTAATTGTTTTAAGGTTTAAATCGTTTTCAATTAAAATCGTTCGTACGGAACTAAAACGCACCCCTTATTTATTTGTAATTTGTAATTTAAAGGTTTAATTAATTATTTTAATTTACACTGTTTCCCTGTGGTTCGACTCGGACTTACCGAAGCTATACTATAATACGAACAGTATTCTTGCCTGGTTTTGTTAAAGTTAACTTTTGTATTCCCTTTTAATTAAAACTTGTTATTTTTAATCACCACTTAACACGCATCAGTCCTACCTTCAAGATTTTGTTCAATTTGATGGTGGATATGTGGCTTTTGGAAGCAACCCCAAAGGAGGAAGGATTACAGAAACTGGACTTTCATAATATGTATTTTGTTGAACAATTAAAGTACAACTTGCTTAGTGTATCTCAGATAACTGATAGGAAAAATAATGTGTTGTTCACTAATACTAAGTGTATTATTCTTACTCCTGGTTTTAAAGTAATTGATGAAAGTCAAATACTTTTAGAACTCCTAGGAAAGATAATATGTACAGTATCAATATGGCAAATAATTTTCCAAAGCAAGATCTAAATTGTTTGATTTCAAAAACTACACTTAATGAGTCTGATATTTGGCATAGAATGATGTGTCACATAAATTTCAAAACTATGAATAAATTGGTTAAAGGTAATCTGGTCAGGGGTTTACCAAAAAGGGAATTTACATGTGATGATCATTATGTTGCTTGTATAAAAGGCAAGTAGCACAAAACTTCTTTTAAGACCAAATTCGTGAATGCCATTTTTTCTCCTTTACATCTATTGCATATGGACTTGTTTGGTCCTACAAGTGTGAGCAGTTTAGGAAAGAAATCTTATTTTCTAGTGGTCCCTGATGATTATAACAGGTTTACATAGGTATTCTTTCTTAGAACTAAAGATGAAACTAGTGAAATACTTAAGTCATTCTTGACTAGCATAGAAAACCAAAAAAATAAAAAAGTTAATAAGGTGTGATAATGGAACAAAATTTAAAAACTTTGAAATGAATAAATTCTGTGAGAATAAAGGTATTGAAAGACAGTTTAGTGCTCCAAGGACTCCACAACAAAATAGAGTAGCTAAAAGGAGAAATAGGACACTAACTGAGGCTGCTAGAACCATGTTAGCTGATTCTAAGTTCCCTATGACATTTTGGGCAGAGGCTATTAGTAATGCTTTGTTATGTGCAAAATAGAATCTTAGTGGTTAAGCCTTATAACAAGACACCTTATGAGTTATTCTTTAAAAGAAAACCATTGGTTAGTTTCTAAAAACTATTTGGGTGTCCTTGTACTATCTTAAATACCAAGGATCATTTAGGCAAGTTTGAGAGCAAAGTAGATGAAGGGTTCTTTGTAGGATATTCTACCCAAAGTAAAGCATATAGGGTATTCAATCATAGAACTAGGATTGTGGAAGAAAGTGTGAATGTGACCTTTAATGAACATACAGCTAATGCTTTAGGTAAAGTTCCAGATTGGTTGTTTGATATTGATGCTCTAACACAGACTTTGAGTTTTTTCTATGAGCCACAATATGCAGGTACAGGTACAGGTACAGGTGCAAGTGAACCAGTTGCAGCTTTGAAGGAAAAGACTAATTCACCATAAATTGATTCACCCGAGTTTATACAATCAATTCCACAACCATATGATTCACAAAAGGATGATTAGGAGGATCACCAGAATAAAAGTAACGACAAAAATGATGGCAACAAAGAGGATCAAGGTGGTGATAATGCTAATGGGGAATCAACAACTGGGTATGCAACTGATCCAGATATGCCAGGGTTTGAAGAAGATAGTGTTTTTGATGCAGCAGAATATGATTCAAGTGAACTCCCAGATGAAGTAGATACCAATTTGGATGAAACTATTCATACAAGTTATCATCCAACATCCAGAGTTCAAAAAAATCATCCATTGGAAAATGTAATTGGAGACGTTGGTTCTGCTATGCAAATAAGGAAGCAAGCAAGAAATTTTCAAGAAGATATGAACACTTGCATGTTTGCTTGTTTTCTATCACAAGTGGAGCCAAAGAAGGTGGTTGAAGCTCTCAAAGATCCAAGCTGGGTTAAAGCATCGCAAGAGGAGTTGCTACAGTTCAAATTGCAAGAGGTATTGACGTTAGTGGATCTTCCAAAGGGAAAGAGACCAATTGGAACAAAGTGGGTCTTTAGGAACAAGAAAGATGAGAGAGGTATTGTGATTAAGAATAAGGCTAGGTTGGTAGCACAGGGGGACACTCAGGAAAAAGGTATTGATTATGATGAAGTATTTGCTCTAGTTGCAAGGATAGAAGCAATTAGGATATTCAAAGTGTACCAGATGGATGTCAATAGTGCTTTTCTTTATGGTACTATTGATGAAGAGGTTTATGTGTGCCAACCACCAGGGTTTGATGATTCAGTACATCCAGATAGAGTATACAGACTTGACAAGGCATTGTATGAGCTACATCAAGCACCAAGGACATAGTATGATACTCTATCAGTCTACCAGCTGGAGAATGGCTTTCAAAGAGGAGCTATTGATAAAACATTGTTTATGTAAATACTAGACTTGACAAACCATACTTCTTTAACTATGTGTTTTGAACATTTCAAATGAAAGCTTACATTCACAAGTCATTCAACTAGTTACATGATCCTCACTAACTATACCTATTTATAGAGACTCTCATCTCCTAAGCTAGTTCTAGTATTTACATTTAAAACACAATTAGATAAGCTATTTTTACAATCTCAAATAATGCATCAACAGATGTGCATACTGATGTGCTATCAATATCAAAGATAGATAGAGATGAGATAAAGGGTATGATTGTGTTTACTGCGGAGATTGGAGAAAAGGTGACTCCTTTACAAGTTCAATTCCCAATTATTGACTGGTACACTAAGATCAATGAGCAAAACAAAAGTGTGTACATAGTCAAAAGAGCAGGTGGTAAAATTGAAACTTATTCTTCAATGCTAAGGATGATTAGAGTGTTTACAAGGGATATCATGTTTGCTATAGGAGTAAAGAAGTAAGAAGGAGTTTGATAACTACATGATGGTATATATATATATCTTTTGATGATGAATGAGCCTGAGAAGATACAAAAGGTTTTCAGGAAGCCATTTTCTCCTGTAACTTCTTGGGTTC
Organism: Gnaphalium uliginosum; assembly: GCA_963930675.1. NCBI lineage: Eukaryota > Viridiplantae > Streptophyta > Magnoliopsida > Asterales > Asteraceae > Gnaphalium > Gnaphalium uliginosum. The sequence goes on from OZ005682.1 coordinate 27,195,887, forward strand.
TACATGAAAGTTGTGGTGTTCATTATATCATATAGAAGGATGGGAGCTTAATGTTCTTTTTGGTTGGAAGAAAATAAAATTGGAACTTAAGTGTATTATTGAATATGTTACAGCTGAAGTTGAGTGCCAGGGATTGTGAGATGGCTTATGAACTAATTGGAGATATTAAAAGGTATATTGATGAAGTCAAACAAGCTTCCAAAAATGTAGCCAAGAAGACAGATGGATTATAATTCAGTTGTGTGTGGAATCATCCTCCTGCATATTGAAGATCATTAGAAACTTATTACTGTTAGAAAAACAGATTAAGTTTAAAGGGAGATTGTTGGGTTTAAGATTACTGTTGTTGATCAAGTTAATGCTGCTAGTTCAAAGATTACTACTGTTGTACAAGAATTAGTGCTGCCACAACAGAATTACTACTGCTATTACAAAGTTACTACTGCCAGAACAAAGTTAGTATTGCTAGTGTAAATTTTTGTGTTGTTTACTGTTCTATCAGTATTAGTGCCGCTTGTGTAATAGAATAGGAAATTTACATATACTGATAGCAGATAGACTTGTAAAAGGAATTGGATTGTAATTCCTTATATGTAGGAAAGTTTGTTCAGGACTCTATACGATATAAATAGAGATCCTAGGTAGTTGTAGAACATACATAGCTTCAAGGTGTAAACCTTAATATAAAAAGTTGTATTCGTATTATTATCAATAATAATATTGAAGATTTTGATTGTTAATTCATAACTGTTCTTTCATTATTGTTTACTATTTAATCATACAAGTCTTGAACAACTATTAAGGTGTTTTTCCGCAACTTCCTTAATAGATCTAGATTCTACATATTTTTATTAGACATAATCGATGAAACGTCCCGATTTTTTTTTCTCGACTTAAAAACTTGCTTAATAAGGTCCCAATACATTAACATAACAAAATAGACTCATTGTTACATCCACGTATTTGAAATTTGGACTTGAAACAGCAAAATTCTAAAACTTGGCAAATACGCACCGGGTAGCCCACAAGGCAAAAATTTCTGTTCGAAAAATTGAAGAAAGTACCCGTTTGAACATGCCATACCCGCCGGGTACTCAACCGGGTACATCCTTTACACGCCGGGTAAAAGGTTGTATCCGCCGGGTACCCTGCAGGTATAGCAATTTATATTTATTAACTAAATATTTCCTGCAAATTTTACAACTTTCAACTCACAATCAGTTCTAATTTTTGACCAACTTAAATTTTCAGAATTTAACATTCAAAGTCACATTGTAAAGTATACAAACTTTTTACTACCACTAGTTTCTTCACAAATTAATCATAAACTTTTACATGACCTATTTTACATTAAACTTGTTTAAGTCACAACATCAACCATGGGTCAAATCTTAATCGCAAAATATGATCATACTTAAATAATCATCAGTCTTCACAAAATGGGGCTTCGACATGTATCATGAGCATGATTTAACAAAAGGATTGACTTACTATCACAATAGCAAGTCCCACCACTAGTCGACTTTTGGCTCTATACCCAAATTACCCCGTGACCCGCATGGACCTATAAAACAACATCAACAACAATGGGGTAAGCTAATTGCTTAGTAAGTAATGAGAATACAAATAACAACAATAGTAACTGATGTTACGTAAAAAGTCATATTTTTACGTACATTATTCCTCGCTATTTGAGCTATTAATTAGTGAAAACATCTTAAAACAATGTTTATTTACTAAAAATCACTAAAGTAGTTCAAATATAAACGTTGCAACAAAAATCACTAAAAACGTCCAAATAACATGCAAAACAAAGCAAATAAACTTCACATGATTCCTCCACTTTTATTTACCTTCTGATATGCTCTTCCTAACCACTATTTTTGATTCATAGGTAACTACGAGAAGGGGGAATCAAGAATCAAGCAAAACGGATAAGGAACGGAGAAGATACAGCACCTAAAGATCAACCGGACGTATTCCAAGCACGTATGAGCTATAGACATCCAAAATACATGATTTTGGTATCATTACAAGTGTAATGGAATTATGAGATCGTAGGCGAAAGAATCAAGCCAAACGTACGAGAAACGAAGAAGATACGATTAAAACAAGCAACGAACGAAGTACCGAACAAGGGGCAAAACACTAAACGGCCTAGGGGATACCGTATACGTCCCCCTTAATGCCGTATACGTCCTCTAGGGTGCCGTATATGGCTCCTAGTCCCTCCGGTGATGCCATTTTTCTGTTATTTTGAGGTTCATTGCTAATTCGTGCTTGTATTTTGTGCTTTGGAACTTGTACGCGGGACTTGCGATCTTTGCCTATAAATAGGACCTCCCCTTCTCATTTCCATCATCCCTCATCGTTCATTTCATTCCTCACTCTCTCACACACACACACACAGTCTCTCTACTTTCTCTCTCTAGAGTTAAGTAGTTAGAGATTTAGGTTAGAATTAGTTAGTTCTCGGTTAATATTTAACCAAGACTAACGGAAGGGTAGCGTTGTAATATTGTTGGAATACTTGGAGGGATCATTTGTAATATTGTAAAAGGTATTTCAGAGTTCCATTCGTGTAATCTTTCAGCATCTATTCAATCTACGCATTAATCACGGTTATATCTTTCCTTATCTCTTATAATGATGCATGTTATTGTTTTTATGCTAGATTTAAGATTCATTGCCATGCTTAGTGAGTAGTTAGCTTATGTGCTTGTTGTGATGTAGTTAGCTTGTTAATATTTGGGGTGATGATACTTTAATATTGAAAACTCGGTGTGCTGTTTAACTTTACATTTCTGATTATAAAATAAACTTTCGTCTTTCCTCCAATAAACGTGGTTAAAACCTTTATGACAAGGAGTCGCGAACCTTGATCAAATGGTAATTACCTATCTATGTTTTTCATAAAAGCATGGTCTGATTTTGTAACTGTGAAAATACTGTTTAAACGTATCGTATAGTGTAACCGTGAATACATCAGGGATTTATTTGGGTCTTATATATATAAAGTGAACGGGTTGTTTAATTATCCTAGATGGTTTAACTGTAATACAACCATAGGATTATTTACTCTAGAGTGACCGAAAAGAATGTGGCACCGGAAAGACCGTAAAGCGGCTGAATACTTGGTATAGCGTTGGAACCACCCTTTGGTGTAGTACAAATACGTGGAAGCCACGGAAAAGCCGAAGGATGAAGACTGTGCCACATCCTGATTATTTACCAACCCTAGAATAAACCACTGCCTTTAATGCAAGGTTAACAGCCACCAAAATCCTATCTTGCCCTTAAATGCCTTGCCTAGTTTAGATGTCCTCATAGTGTTTAAGGAAGGTCAAAAGATAAATTGCAGTTTGTTGCCTCGTTCCTGCACCCCAGATACATGTATCTAAAGAGGGTCACTTGGACTCTTAGAGACGGTGATGGGTTTAAAGCAGCCTGATCTGATAAGAATTCAAGATAACTTAGTACTCACTGACATATTGTTTAGGTATCCGAACAGTAGGATGCTAGTGTTTACACTACGAATATTTAAGCTAGGTAAGATACAAATACTTAGTGACGTTTTCATACTGTACCCTTGAAAGCATCATCCCACGTATAAACTAAAAAAATCACTACAAGCACTCCTATCCATACTGGTTTAAACTTATTCTCTCTATTTACTGTTTGTTTGTTTAATTTTAATTTTAGACCTAAGAACAAAAACCCCCACTCAAACCATTTTAAAATCCATCACTAAATCGAACCGTTCTCCCCGATATCTCTGTTTCACAATACGATTAGCTTCAAAGAACGACCCTAGGTCATACTACTGCTATTGCTCTAGTAAAACTTAGGTCCCCAGCAAATTATAAATTTAAAACTTACCCCACACGGGTGTGTGCCTGTTGGAAACATGACGACCGATCAGTTAACATCAGTAACAAGGTGATAATGATTCTCTATTAAGGATCCTTAATTTAAACTCGATTTATCTCCTACTCAAAGGAGCACAACTCCTATTGTCAAGGCATAACCAATAAGATTTCTTAAGCCTCAATGTTACCCTTGAATCCCACCTTTTAAATATACACATTGGACATACTCAAATGTCTCAATGTAAACTCATAATGCCCACCTCTAATTGACACACAATTGGATATCACTCAAGAATCCAAGTGTTGTCAATTTGTAAATCCCCTTCCCCATTACTTACCTTGCACAATGGTTTATTAGTTAAGCTCAAAATGTCTCTATTAATTCTTTGAATCACCTAATCACATAATACATATATAAGAGTTACTCACACTAAATTTCTCAATATCTCATAACTAACTAAATCCTCATTTATCACCTAATCACATTCTCATTTGACTCGTTATTATCCCAATAGTATTTTCACCTCAAGTTCTTGTATTGTAACACAAGAACATCCATTCTCAATAAATCTTTAAATTATAAATTATAATTTTCTTATGAAACTATAATGTATTTACCAACTATGACTCTTTACTCATTAAACTCACATTCATATAGCTAAATGATCTTCTTTTTAATAATAATTACTCAATTATTACATTTTATCATCATCACCTTTATAATAAATAATTCTCCATTTAGAGAAAATCATCATATTATATAAAAAGTGTTAGAATTTATCTATCTTGAGTTCAAATCACTTATTTATACTCAATAAGAATCATCTAATACTTCTACAACCAAAATCAAACATTTACCCAAATTCCCAATTTAGGGTTCATCACCAAATCAACAATTTAACTCAAATTAAAAGTATTAGATGTAGTTCTTACCTTAAGGATGTAGGATTAGGTGATTGTAACCTCAAACACCTTTATTCTTAGCCTAATTTGTGGTTCTACTTGTTTTCTCTTTATTCCCTATTTTTCTCCCTTCCTTGCTCGGCCAAACACACACACAAGCATAAATCATTCTTGAATTTTCTAGATTTTTGATTAAGTGGGAGAAAGAATGGTTTTATTGTTATTTAGTCCCCAAGCTCACTCTCATTACACAATCAAACCCCCTTTAAATTTTTAAATTTACAACCTAGTCCCTCAAGACTTTAACACTCACACCCAAGCCTCTAAACTTATTTCTCATTTATATTTAACCCCATCTCTTTATATTTGTGGTTAATACAAAATAAAATTAGTAATAAAAACACTATAATATAAAATAGTTACTTACAAAATTTTGGGTGTTACAACTCTCTCCCACTTAATAGGGTTGTGTCCTCACAATCCACGCTTGGTGTAATGCCGGATAATATCGGATTATCTCTTCCTCGGTCTCAAGTAAACTCGGATCCTTTACGATACTTCCATTGCACCTTCAATATCCGTATCTCTTTGTTTCTTAACTTCTTAACTTTCAAATCAAGGATTGCTATTGGTTCTTCAACATAGTTTAATTTATCATTAACCTCAATCTCTTCCAATGGCACATAGGCCGCCTCATCCACCAAACACTTTATTAAGTCAGAAACATGAAAAGTGTTGTGGATCCCTTCTAATTCTTTGGGTAACTCTAGGCGATAATCTACCTTTTCCACTCTTGCCAAGATCTTAAACGGTCCAATAAATCTTGGACTAAGTTTTCCTCGTTTTCGAAATCGAATGATTCTTTTCCATGGTGAGACCTTCAACATAACTCGGTCTCCTTCTTGAAACTCGATTGGACGTCTCCTCTTATCCGCATAAGACTTTTGTCTATCTTGAAATGCTTTTACAATGTTCTTGAATTTGGTTTATCTTTTCGGTGGTTTACAATACAACAACGGTGCTAGCCAATTTTCCTTGGCCAATCTCACCCCAACAAATTGGAGTTCTACACTTCCTCCCATATAGGATTTCGTAAGGTGGCATACCAATACTCGTATGATAACTATTTTTGTAAGAAAATTCGGCCAAAGGCAAATGAGTATCCCAACTACCACCAAAGTTAATAACGCATGCCCTCAACATGTCTTCCAAAGTTTGAATTGTCCGCTCACTTTGACCATCGCTTTGGGGATGATAAGTAGTACTCAAATTTAAACGAGTCCCCATTTATTCTTGAAATTTCTTCCAAAATCTTGATGTAAATCTACTATCTCTATCGGAGACAATGGATACCGGCACTCCATGCCTTGCCACAACATCTCTCATGTATAATTCAGCTAATACTTCGGAAGAAGATGCTTCCCTAATTGGTAAGAATAACGCACTCTTGGTCAACCGGTCAACTATCACCCAAATTGCATCATGTCGTTTTTGAGTTCTCATTAGTTTGGTGATAAGATCCATAGTGATGTACTCCCACTTCAAAACGGGTATATCCAAAAGTTGGATTTTCCCATAAGACTTCTGATGCTCTGCCTTCACTTGTAAACACGTTAGGCATTGTTCAAGATACCTTGCAATTTCCTTTTTCATACCAAGCCACCAATTATCGGCTTTCAAATCGTGGTACATCTTAGTGGCACCGGGATGAATAGAATATTTGGATTTGTGTGCCTCATCAAGTAACAACTTTTTCAATTCCTCCGAGTTTGGAATCCAAATTCTACAATAACGAGTCTTTATGCCACGAGAATCGCCCATAAGGTCGTGAACTTGGCACTTGATGCAATCCGTATTAACGTCTCCTTTTTGCCATGCTCAACGTTGAACCTCTTTTATTTGTTCAAGTAGATTGGAAGTAATCATCATTCTAAGTGATTTGACCGATAACACATGATGTGTTGCCTTTCTACTAAGCGTGTTGGCTACCACATTCGCTTTTCCAGGGTGATAAAGGATTTCACAATCATAGTCTTTCACCAAATCGAGCCACCTCCTTTGCCTCATATTAAGATCTAGTTGATCAAAGAAATACTTCAAACTCTTATGATCGGTGTAGATTGTACATTTAACGCCATAGAGGTAGTGCCTCCAAATCTTTAGTGCAAAAACAACCGCCGTCAACTCTAAATCGTGTGTTGGGTAGTTCATCTCATGATCTTTTATGTGCATATTGAACATAATGAAGGTTTTCTATACAAAGATGGGAATGTTGTTGAAAGGTTTCAAACAATGAAGAAGCTTCATGGCTCAAAATACTATCACTTCTTTGCTCTACTAGATCTGTGTAAATCTAAATAGAGTATACCATTCAGAAGGAGAAAATTCCAGAATTGAGGAGTAATTGTGAAAGGATCAGAAAAGAACAGAAAGCATTCAAAGGATAGTCTAGAAGAGATATAGTTGGTTGAGAGTGGAAGAAAAGACAAAGATGAATGGCTAAAGCATATCGGAAAGCCATTTTCAATTGAAGATCTTATTTAATAGACAAGGACTTTGTAATGACTTGATAATAATATAAAAGTCTAGTTTATTTTTGATTCAATCGATAGAATATTTGTAAAGGTTTTGACATCATCAGATTGGGGGAGATTGTTGGGAAAAATAATGTATCCAACCTATTTTATGAATCTGATGAGTCAAAATGTTGAAGTCTAGTGAAAATAAGCTAAGTGTTAAATTATGGTCCGAAAGGAGTATTTCGCAACTGATTCTAAAACTTCAAACTCTCACACATGTTTCAGACTGAGATGTGTACAGACTTAGAGTTTCAGATCCAGAAGAGATTGAAGATAATATTTAGAGATGGCATCTGAAGGATTCGAAGATATATACACATACTTATAAGATATTGTATCCAATGTATTTATCTAGTTTCCATACATATCAGTTGGTTTGTTACAAAACGATATATTAGAGACACGGTGGGATTGTATTTTCTATCTCTAATATGTGTATAAATAGGGATTTTAGGTTTAGAAAAACCTATATCTTGTAATTGTAATCCCTACCATGATATTCAATAATAAACGTACTTCTTGAATTCATTTGTTGTTGATTATATTCCGCATATTCAACTCATACTTAATATTCTTAATATATTTAGTATTAAACATTTGAATCATTATTTGTTATTGATCACTAAGTTTTGGTTAAACATAAAACGTAAACTAACAGAAGTTTATGGAACTTGAAGATGTCAACCGATGAAGCTATGGAAAAATTGGTTTTCTCCTTAGTTTGACCATTGATTTTCATGTTGGTTTGTGAAAACTGAACATAGGATAGGCTAGGCTATACACATGTGTTTTATTAATGCGTGTGATATGATTATTGATTATATACATGTTATAAAACGTTTTTGATGAAGACCTTAATAAAATACAAAATAGGTTTTTACTATAATTGTAAGTTTTACATAAAACTTAAAATAGAGTTTTAAATATGGATTTGTAGAACTCAAAATAAATATTATTTTATGAAACTACTTAAAATTTGTTTTAAGAAGTAACATGTTAGTTGTTTGTGCTTTTGTTATTTTATTATGCTAACAAACTCATATAGGATTATATTAGAAAATAAAATAGACAAACTAGTCGCACAAATATTTAAATTGGTAAAACAATGCATATATATGGATATAAGTTAAAAACTGTTTTATTGCATGTAGTTATTCATAACACAAATTTTTATAAAATATCGACTACACAAAACTATTCCCAAATTAAACTTAAGTAATGTCATCCAATCGTTATAACACTTGTTGGTTGTAATTTTTGGGTAGTGCTAAGAGCCTGTCATAATACAACTCCAAGATGATATATTTGCACCCAAGACCTAAGCCAAATTATCATAGTTCTAAATTTGACGACGTAGTCGACGCTTTGGTAAGACTTAAACTCGAGGAAATAATGGGACTAAACATGCTATTTGAGACATCGGTTGTCTTGAGTATCATAAAAGATCTAAGAGTTTCACTTGTAATGCAATTGGTACCCGCTACCTACTAATTGAACTTATTATTGTTTGTGTGATCAACCACTTATGATAATAAAGTTTCAATGTAGATCTTAACCTTTTTAAGTTAATATTCTTTTAAAATTTGGGTGGTTAACTTATAAATGATTAATATTGAAAATACTAAAATGAACCTACATTATTTTGTAGATAGAAACCAATGAAACTCAATCTGTAAACAAACTATTATTCCTTTCTGTGATCGGAGAGGAAAATACAAGGTTGCTGACCTAAATATTGTGCCTCAACACAATAGCCTCACTAAATGTGCTACTTACCAAGATGGTGAAGTAGACCAATGGGGGGGGGGAATTATCCGGCCCATTTTTTCGAGTTAAATAATGGCGTAGCTGGAAACTCCAATATCTATATGGTAGAAGTTTTTACTTTTTCTTCAAATTCTTGGGTACTTGATACCGGTTTTGGAACTCATATTAGTAGTAATATGCAAGGATTTATAATAAGTTGGAAACGAAATAAATGTAACTTGGACCTACACGTTGGCAACGGAGAACGAGCTGCTATCGGAGCCATCGGGAGCTATGAGCTCATTTTATCAAGTGATCTTACATTAGCTCTAGACAATTGTTGTTTTGCCCCTACCCTGACTTGAAGCCTTGTTTCAGTTTCCCGTTTGAAAGATTCTGGTTTTAACCTAGTTTCACGGATTATGGTATTTCAGTTCACAAGAATAACATGTTATATTTTGATGCCATTCCCCATGATTGCATTTACGAAATTGTGATTTATAATTATGTTTCAAACGTTAATTCTATATATACTTGCAACGCCAAAATGATTTAAACCTTGCTTACATAAGTCATATCTATGGCATTGTCGTCTTGGTCAGATGATTAAGAAACGTATATCAAAACTCCAAGCTGATGGACTTTGGGAATCAACTAGCTCCGAGTCGTTTGATGTATGTGAGTCTTGCTTATGTGGAAAGATGAATAAGGATTCTTTTACCCGTCAAGGTGAGAGAGCCAAAGACCTATTGGGACTCATACATACTGATATATATGGACCTTTTAGAACTATGTCAAGAGATGGTAAAAGCTACTTCATTACTTTTTACTGATGATTTTAGTAGATATGGTTATGTCTACTTGTTGAGACATAAAACATGAAGCTTTTCACATGTTCAAAGCTTTCCAAAATTAAGTAGAAATTCAGCTAGGCAAAACTATAAAAGCCATAAGATTTGATCGAGGTGGTGAATATATGAGCCAATAGTTTTTGGATCATCTAACGGATCATGGGATTGTCTCACAATTTACTCCACCCGGAACACCGCAACATAATGGTGTGTCCGACATGAGAAATTGAATTTTACTTGATATGGTTCGGTCTATGATGAGCCAAAATACTCAACCTCTGTCCTTCTGGGGTTTTGCCTTAGAGTCTACTGTGCGCATTCTTAATTTAGTTCCTACCAAGAAGGTAACTAAGACAGCATACGAGCTATGGCATGGGAAATCTCCCAAGTTGTATGATAACGCGTAAAAAGTCATGTTTTTACACACGTTATCTATTCCATTGTAATTAAATAATTAACGTTTTACTTCAAATATTACATTTATTTGTGTTATTGTGTTAATTAAGAAATTATGAAGACGAAGCAAAAAGAATCAACAAAAATGGAGCTAAAACGAAGAAATTAGAAGCAAAACGAATAAACGAGTTTACGACCCCGCACACAAGAATTACGACTCCGCATAGAAGGATTACGACTCTGCACACAAGATTACGATCCTGAACACAAGAGCCACGATCATGCAAACAAAGAACTACGATCCGCGTATACGGTCTGGCATGACCATATACGGTCATTGCCTGACCATATACTGTCTGGAATGACCATATACGGTCACGCCCTGACCATATACGGTCCGTTTTCTTCACAGTCAAATACGGTCAACAAGGTCAAATACGGTCAACAGGCATCTTCTATTAATAAGGGACTTCACCAACACTTCAAACATACCATTTTCTTCACACATTTTACTTCTGTTCCAGTTACTTTCTCATTCTTGTTTCTCTCTCTAGATTAATTATTAATCATCATATGATTAATAATTTACTATAGAGTAATTAGGATTAAATTAGTATTGTTAGTGTTGATGCATAATCAACATACTTGTGTGACAAAAGCTTGTATAGAAAACTTAGCTTGATTGTGTAAATACTAGCGACACCTTATGTTCTAGCAACACTTTAAGTTATAGCGACACTTGCTAGTGTCGCCTGTATCTGTATATATATATCATGAGATCACATCAATAGACAGATTAAGTATGTGCAGCGATTTTGATTGAGAGAGTTTGAGTGATTGTGTTTCTGTATTTGATTAATATCAATAAAATCATAAACTTATTTACTTGTTTGCGTTCGATTTAAATTTTACTTATTTCACAAATTAACGAATTTGATTCTGCACGATTCGTTAATTCGATTCAAAGACGAGATCAGACGGACTATCAAGTGGTATCAGAGCCTTCTATTCTTGAAATAGAGGTGATTTGAATCGAATTTACGTGAAAAAGTTTGAAGCTACAGTCATGAACCCGACGAATTCAATTCGTTGTTAAAAGTTGAAGTTAAGAGCAAATTGAGACCGGATTCCGTTTCAACTAGTGATTGTGCATCGAACAAACCTAAATTTGTGAGAAATCAATAGTGAAATTGGAGTTTCAAAGTTTCTGGTTTTTCTGAATTGCAGGCAATACTATTCATCAGGCGACACTCGTTGAAGACGGTTATCAGGCGACACTTTGACTTGATCAAGCGACACTTTGACTTGATCAAGCGACACTCCCTTACTGTGCGACATTATGGAAGCGACACTAGCTTAGTGTCACTATATACAAAAAATTTAATTCCAGCGAAACTCTTTTAGCGACACTTAAAAAAAATGTTTTGGAGGGAAAATTTTTGTATTACCAAATTTTGTTTTTAGGCTTAAATTTGCTTAATTTTAGTTTGCGAAGAGTTTCTTTTTACCCGAACATTTTTGGACGTTTTTGAACGAAATTTTGGTGGGAAAACTCGGTAATGGGTTTTTCAAACATGGAAGCTAGGATTAAGCTTGACAATGAAATAATAAGCAAAAAGGTTGGAAATGAGGAGCTGAGACGAAGCTGAAAAGAATTACTCAAGAAACAGTTTGAAATTTTTAATCACATGAAAAACGAATCATTTAATGATTTGATCTCACGGTTCTCTCAGTTGATTAGTGAGTTGAAAGAGTTTGGAAAGACATAAACTTTCACAAATAGGAGTTTTGTGTAAAGCTACTAAAGGAGGATAAGAAATTACCTCAATGGACTTTGGATGAGCTGATTGATAAACTTCAGGTTTATGAAAATGGGATGTTGGTAAAGAATGATGATGAGGTTAAAACTCTTCAATCTCAAATACTAACCATGGAGAATGAACGAGAATAGATGAGATCAATGATTGACCAACTGAAAAAGAGAATTTCAGAACTTGATGGTCAACAAACAGTGATGGTCAAACTTCAAGAAAATCATAATCTTGCATTGAAAACTATTCATGATCTTCGTAAGCAACTTACTTTAGTCTCTCACTCAACCAAACCATCAGTCAAAGCCACACAGAAGATTTACCCGGCTAAATCTTCCAAACCATGTTCGAACATGGTTTGTGTGAAAAAGATTTCACAATTTACCAATTATTCTATGCACAAGAATATGAAGTATTCTAAGAAACCACAATCAACCAAAATAATAGATTATCAAAAGGTTGATAGTTATGATTCCGGAGACGTTAAACGCGATAAAAGATCGGTTTCAAGATCTCAAAAGCCAAAAAGAGCTTCAAAACCGATACAATTACCGGAATCTAGGCAAACAAAATATTTCTTATATTCGAGACAACAAATGTTTGCTCTTGCACCACCACATTCTTTTTATATGGTGCAGAAACGAAAATTCAACGTCTATTTTTAGAAATGTTGCAACTATTGCATTTCTGTAATACTAACAAGTATAAAGAGTGGCAGTTGCGATATTATTATTATTATTATTATTATTATAATTATTATTATTATTATTATTATTATTATTATTATTATTATTATTTTTAAAAACACAAGATAGATGAAAACAAACTAAATCCAAGTCCTAAATTAATTATGATCAGAAATAGAGAGTTAGGCACTAATAAAACTTATCATTTCAATCAAAGAGACTAGCTCATCAAATCGACTACGAGCAAAGGCCTTTGTGAAAAGATCGGCGTTTTGTTTAAGCGTAGGGATTTGGACTAGGTCAATTAAGTGCTTCTCATAGCAATCCTGTATAAAGTGAAAACAAATTTCAATATGTTTTGTTTTGGAATGATGTACGGGATTGCGTATGATGGACACAGCAGCTGAATTACCAATATGAATAGGAGTAAGAGTTAGAAGTAACCCATAGTCGCGCATTTGATGCTGAATCCAGAGAACCTCAGAACAGCAACTAGCAGCAACAATATATTCTGCTTTAGCCGTTGAAGTAGAAACAGTTGTCTGCTTCTTGCACTGCCACGAGACCAAGCGACTTCCTAGAAACTGACATCCTCCAGTAGTTGACTTTGCATCCACACTACAGCCACCATGATCCGAATCTGAATAAGCAGTCAGAGCAAAATTATCCTCATTTGAGTACCAGAGACCAAGAAATGGTCTCCATTTGAGGTAACACAATATACGTCTGACTGCCTTTTCATGAGAAGTCTTTGGCTTTGCTTGATAACGTGAACAGATGGACAAAGCAAACAGTATATCTGGCCTTGATGCTGTGAGGTACATAAGCGATCCTATCATAGAGCGGTAGTCTCGCTGATTTACGTCATCTTCTTCATCTGCGATTCCAAGTTTGTGTCTTATGTCAATGGGAGTTCCATAGTGTTTGGCATTAAACATCTGATATTTTGTCAAAATGTCTTTGACGTATTTTGTTTGATGAACATAAATACCCTTATCAGATTGCTCAACTTGAACACCTAGGAAGAATTTGAGTTCTCCCATTGCACTTATCTCAAACTCGGACTTCATGATTTTCTCGAAATCTCTGCACAGCGTCTCATTTGTCGATCCAAAAATAATGTCATCCACGTATACCTGCACAAGTAACAAATCTTTCCCAGCCTTCTTGATGAAGAGAGTTGAATCAATCTGCCCTTAGGTGTATCCATTTGTCAACAGATGTTGAGACAACGTTTCGTACCAAGCTCTTGGAGCTTGATGAAGACCATACAGTGCTTTTTCGAGTTTGTAGACATAATCAGGATGCACCGAGTCTTCAAAACCAGGAGGCTGTTTCACATAAACCTCTTCATTAACCTTTTCGTACAAAAATGCACTTTTCACATCCAGTTGATAAACACGGAATTTTTTGTATGATGCATAAGCAAGAAATATCCATATCGATTCCAAACGCGCAACTGGAGCAAAAACCTCGTCATAATTCAATCCTTCAATCTGTGTAAAACCTTATACAACCAGACGAGCTTTGTTCTTCACAACCACGCCCCGATCATCTTTCTTAACGCGATATACCTAACGTGTACCAATAGGGTAAAATCCCTGAGGTAGTGCAACCAGCTCCCATACTTCTAACTTTTTAAACTGTTGAAGTTCTTCTTGCATAGCTTCTACCTAGTGAGAGTCAGTTAAAGCTTCTTTTACATTCTTAGGTTCAACTTGAGAAAGGTAGCATGACTCGATTTGAGTTAACAAGCATTCAGGAGAAGTTGAAGATGAAGCTTTTGTTTGTCCTCTTGTTTTAACCCCATCTTGCAAATCACCAATTACATATTTGACTTGATGATTCACATTTACACGGTGACTTGGAATCGTTTTAGGCTCAATGATGGTATCTAAATTTGTATCATCTCCCCAGAGACAAAAGTCTCTTCATCTATCCCTGTTACTGGTTCGACTTCATCTTCTGTTAAACCAGGCATGTCAGGATCCGTATCAGGGTCTTGAACTGTTTCAGTAGTTGGAGGAGTTGGTGGTGTTGTTTTTGTAGTTGACTTGGGTATATCAGGAGACATAGCAAGTCCATGTAAGAGTGTCACCACCTATTCAACTTCATCCTCAATTGGAAGGTTGAAGGAGTCAAACATACCATTATAATCAAATAAAGATTCGGGTCCTATCCCTTGTGGAGATTAAATGTAACGTAGGCACGTAACTTCGAAATGTTCCTCCACTCTCTTTGTTGCTTTGTTATATACACGTTTGTTAGGTGAATTGCTTGAGAATCCCAAAAAATAACCTTCACTTGACTTCTCACCGAATTTGGCTACTCTCTCCTTTGTGTGCATGATCATACAGGGAACACCGAAAGGCTCAAGAAACTGTAAATTAGGTTTACGGTTATTAAGAAGTTCATAAGAAGTTTTGTTGAGCTACTTATCCAAGGTCACGCAATTTAAGATATAGCAAGCTGTATTGACCGCTTCTGACCAGAAAGTGATAGGCAGTTTAGAATCAGCCAACATAGTCCTTGCACCCTCAATGAGAGTCCTGTTCTTGCGTTCAGCAACTCCATTATGTTGTGGAGTTCTTGCAGCACTGAACTGATGATCAATGCCTTTCTTTAAACAGTACGTCTCAATTGTTGAATTCTTAAACTCCGTACCATTGTCACTTCTCTGTCTCTTGATCTTCAAGTTGCACAAATTTTGAGTCGGTCAAACAAGTAGATAAGGATCTCGGTAGTCTCATCTTTGGTAGTCAAAAAATACACCCAAGAAAACCTCGAGTAGTCATCTGTAACCACCAAGCAATACCATACACCCCCAAGACTCTTCTTGCTGACTGGTCCAAATAGATCCATGTGCATTAACTCCAACGGATTTTCAACGGAATTCACTAGCTTTGACTTATGGGGCTTCTTGTGCTGTTTCCCTTTTTGGCAGGGAACACAGTAATCATTTAACCTGAAGGATTGTTTCGGTACCCCACGCACAAGATCATTTTTTAACCAAGTAGTTCATCTTTCGGAAATGAAGATGACCCATACGTCTGTGCCACATCAGTGATTCTTTTTCAGTAGCTTTAGACAGAAAACAAGTGAGCTGGTTTGTTTCAATAGTGCTCATATCCAAAATATATGTGTCTCTGTCTCGAGGTGCCCTCAGTAACACCCATTCCTCAGGATAGACGAATTCCGGCTTTAGAATACAACACTCAGTTTTTGTGAAAGCAGTAGTGTACATTTTATCGCAGGCTTGCGATACACTCAGCAGATTGTGTTGTAGTTGTTCCACAAAATTTACTTTCTCAAAACTCACTTGTTCGTTAGTGAGTGTTCCCTGATCAATAATTACCCCTCCTTTATCACCAGCAAAGGCAACATACCCTCTATTATAAGCATGAACATCAGAAAGAAGGGATATATTGCCGGTCATGTGCCGCGAGCAACCACTACCTATATACCATTGGCTATTCTTTACGGCTTCGGGTTGCTGCAGCACCAAAAACAGAGATGTTAATTAGAAATGGAGACCCAAGCCTTTACAGACTTGGGCACTCAAGAAGCATCATCCACAATGATCACATCAGTCAAGATTTTATTTTTAAACAAGTCAGAGGTGTTGGCTGATGTGACATTGTTGGATGTTGAATCACTTGGTGATTCTTTCACTTTCCAAACCTTTTTAGATTTGGATGGTTGCTTGTCAACGACGTTGAGCTTAGGAATAGGAGATTTGGGTGGCTCAACCCTGTTGATGTTCTTAGCGGTTGTGGGAGAGCGTGAACCTCTCTTAGAAAAAGGTTTACTGAAAGAGTTTCTAATTTTAGAAATCTGAGGAACACCTTTCCCAAACCGCTTTTGAGCAAGCAACGGACAGTCATTTATTAAATGACCTTGTTTCTTACAGTAGAAAGAAGATCTTTGCTCAACAAAAGATTGAAATTTGGGAGCAAACTGATGAGGATGGTTGAAAGAAGCATTAACAGAACATGCATACTTATGTGAACATGTTGAGTTAGATGCTTGCGAAGATGGAATGGTTGATTTAGAAGAATTTTTATGTTTTTGAATATTTTCTTTGATCTTCAAAATCTTCTTTTCAGGCTCAGCTTTAGCTTTTCCCATCCCATTTAAAGCCTAGTTTTCATATTCATTATTTATAATTACATTTGTAGGCTTTATATTCTTCTTTTCAACCTTAGAGTATTCCTTTTCAGTTATTTCCTCAATCTCAACAATCTCCTCTAAATTAACAGACATGAAGCCTTACTTGGCTCGGGTTTACTAACAACTACGGGCTTAACAGTCTTAGACTTAATCTCACTGTCACTAACAGGTTTAACTGATTCAACCTCCTTAGCCTTAAAAAGCTCAGGCTCACTAGGTTTTGCCTTAACTGGCTCAGGCTCACTAGTGGAAGGTTGTTCAACAGTCACTTTAACATTTTCAGCCTGAACTTGTACATGCTTACTTATTTTGACTGGAGCAGATTTAACAGGATATATGTCTACCTTTGAAAAGATAGGCACAAATTCGTTGATGTCCTCCTTAAGTGGCATAGGAAAATAATCTTTAGGAGGCGGGACTTGATTGTAACCAAGTCCAGCCTTGCTTTTTGTATTGGACCTTTGTGCCTGAAGGATTTTATCAAAGACTTGAGATGATGCTGAAAAGTTAGACAATTTTCGTTTAAAATCTAGAACTTCAGCCTTAGAATCAGCAAGTTGTTTCTTTACTAAGGTAAGCATATCAACATAACTTTCTATTTCATCTTGCTGTTCAAAATTTTTGGCTTTAAGTTCTTTCTTTTCTTCAAAAACCACCTTTAACTTTTTGTCACAGGCCTTGTCATTTTCTCTTAACAATTTATTTGATTCAGTTAATTGTTCTATGTTAGAATTAAGGCGTTCATTATCCTCTCTAAGTCTATTAACTTGTCCAGTCAATTTAATACAGGAAATGCAAGACAAAGGTTCAATATCAACCTCGTGTATGTTAGCCATGAGTGCTTTGTTTTGTTGGTCATCCTCAGCTTGATCTGACTAGTCGAAAGCTTCATCTGCCAACATTTAGGCAGCTGACACCATTGCCTTTTCTTTTACCTTAGCCTTCTCAACAGATTTGTTTGGAGTAGGCCTTGTGAATCCAGAGGGAGGCTGTTTAGTCTCACATTCCCGAGTAAAGTGTCCATAATTTTGACACTTGTAACATTTCACTTTACTCTTGTTAAAACCCAAACCCATATCATTTGGGTCCTCTAGTGACTTTTTTTTCTGTTCTTTTAAAATATGTTTTGGCCCTTCGAGTAAGCATGGCCAAATTCCACCTCAAATCCATTCTTTCCAACTCATCATCATCAATTTGATGAAAATCTTCTTCCGTCAAATCCATAGAACCAGCCTTCTTACACAGGAAGTCATCATATGCAGATAGAAATGCTGAGAAAAGTGCTACATGATCTTGTGTAGCAGCCGGTAGTGGTCCTTGATGACTTGATTGCTGAAAGTAAGTACCACTAGAAGTAGCACTTGTTTGAGGCTTGATGAAATACCAGCCCCACCAGCTAAGAATGCAGACCCAGATGTCGCACTAGCAGAAACGTCTACTCCATAGATCTTAGGATTTTGCATATTTGAAGTAGACTTTGTTTTTTTTCTTTGCATGTCCAAAAAAGCAGCTTCCAAATGTCCAATAAGATCATCGAGCGACATATTGATAATGTCTGGATCTTTCTCCATCAGCAGTACCCGATTTTCCCATTTAGCAGGTAGAGATTCTAGGCGCTTTTTGTTGACTTCAGTTTTATCCAACACAACTCCTCTTTCAATTAACTCACTAACCAACTGTGAGTATCTGGAAAACAAGTCTGAGAGTGACTCATTTGGTAGAATATCAAAAACGTCCGATTGCTTCTTGACCAGTTGCAATTTATTCTTTTTGTACTGTTCACTTCCACCACATCTCTTCTCAAAAGCCTTCCATAAATCATAAGCAATATCGAGATGTCTACATTGCTTGAGAATTGAAGGTGGTAGTGCCATTGTTATAACTGAATGAGCTTTTCTATCATTATCGAAAGCTTTCCTTTCTTCTAGAGTCATGGACTTAATGGGCTTCAAAGGAGCAGCGTCAGAGTATACTCCGGTGCTAACTAGATGTTCGTATCTCTCAACCAAGGCAACCCACATTTCAGGGTCATTGTAAGATACAAACGCCTCAAACCTTTGACGCTAGTATGCATAATCCATACCAAGAGCATACAAAGGTGGTTTGTTTGTACTACCTACTTCCGAACTTTGCTTTAGTAGATCACCAACACGTTGTAGCGAAGAAGAAGCCATTTATATAACTTGCAAAACAAAGACAAGAAAAAGACAAGACACTGTTATGCGACACAAGGTTGTGTCGCAAAATCAGATGGCGACACTAAAGATGCGTCGCAATGAATAATTTAAACAGTCCAATTAGCGACACAAGGTTTGTGTCGCAATCCAATAGCACAGGAAATGTTAAGTCGCAAAAGTTCTATGTCGCAGGTTATGTCGCAACTTATGTCGCAAAATCGAATCTGGTGTCGCAAGCTTATGTCGCTAAAACCCTAAATACGACACAATGCTGTGTCGCAGAAACCCTACACGCGACACAAAGGCTATGTCGCAGCTTGTGTTGCAGATTCCAGGAGAGCAGCGACTGTAAACCCTAAAATTCGCAAGTTTTTGAAACCCTCACGAAAAACCACGAACTGTCGCACCCCCAAATTATGATGCAGCGGAAGTCGGGTCGGGGCGCGACTAATCATGGATCATTACACAAAGTTATGGCAAACGACTCTATATGAGACGTTTGGAAAATATTACAAAAGTGATTACATTGATAATCCAATTGTTTACATCAATTTTCTGAGTTCGCGAATAGTTCTAGAGATTCTAATACATAACTAATGTTACAAAAGTAGTAATGCAAGGAAAATCTCCGATGTTTGTAAATCATGCGACTCGAGCTATTTTGTCTTGGAGTAATCCTACTCCTGTTGAGAACCTGAGAATACATACTAAAACGGTCAACACGAATGTTGGTGAGTTCATAGGTTTAGATATCAAAATGTAAATGTGAACCACGAGATTTCACTATTGCCATGAGCTCATAGTCCGAAGCTTAACCAAATGAGTTTGCCTCCTGCAGATGCCTAATCCAGAACATCCGTATGAACAAATAATAAAGCGCCCGTTTGACCAGTTAGAGCTACTAACCCGGACGGGGATGGTCAAATCCCAAATAATACTATTCTTTAATACTCGCGCTAAGATCCATACTAACGAAACTATGATGTGTAGAGGACTTTTGTGTGGATTATGAAAGTGAAACTCATGCAATCCGTATATGTGTAAATCTGTACTCGTGTTCATGAAAATAGTGCATGTATTCTCACCCCAATAGTTAAAACAGTAAAAGTGGGGTTATGAGACTCACCTGAGTCTTGAAAGCGTGCGTTTAAATTAATAAACGTATGTCCAAAGATGTAATCTTCTGGCGCCCTAAACGCACAAGGTTATATATGAGTGAATGTCTCAAAAGATCATTCATGCTAGTTGTCCACTCAACTAATTATGTTTGATGTTGTTTGTTCCATATTTATGTTTAGAAAACATGTACGGCCCGTTGGTGAAGAGTTTGAAAATGATATTAATTCTCAAATTAATATTATCATGATTGTTTTGTGTTTTAAGTTGATAAGGTTAATATACCTTAGGTGTCTTCAAGTTGTCCCTGTAAGTATTTAACTTTGATTGTTACGGATAATAAAATAGAGTAGTGAGTTGGTTGATCATTCGGGTTCCAAGTTAATACTGTTTGGTCTTTGTGTCGCTAGTTAATACTGTTGGTCTTTCTGTCGCTAGTTAATACTGTTGGTCTTTGTGTCGCTAGTTAATACTGTTGGTCTTTGTGTCGCTAGTTAATATTGTTGGTCTTTGTGTCGCTAGTTAATACTGTTGGTTATAAATGTTGCGACATAGGGGTTAGTGTTGCTAGTTACTACTGCTGGTTATAATATTGCGACGCAAAGGTTATATCGCAAGTTAATACTGTTGAGTTAATACTGCTGGTTTCAAAGGTAGCAACTCAAGGGTTGTGTCGCTAAGCTTAAGAAGGTTCAGTCTGGGTGACACAGATTCAACTCAAGGATTTTGCGACAGAAGGTTTTGTGTCGCTAATTCCACAGACTGAAGGTTTTACATAGTTTCTACTGCTCTTCTAAGTTTCTACTGCTCGCTTAGTTTCTACTGTTGGTTCTTTTCCTTTATTAGTACTGCTAGTTCATTTTCATTTTTAATACTGCTAGTTCATTCACATTATTAGTACTGCTAGGTCGTTTACATTATTAATACTGCTAGTGCAATTACATTATTAGTGCTGTTAGTGCAATTACATTATTAGTACTGCTAGTGCACTTACCTGATTACTACTGCTAGTGTAATTCCTTAGTTTCCACTGCTAGCTCATTTTTACCCGGTTACCACTGCTAGCGTATTTCCTTAGTTTCTACTGTTTGTTTCTGGAAAATCATTTTCGTTCAAGGGTTTCGATTTAGTAGATTTCGCTTAGGACCCAAAGCTTTTACACGTTAAATCTTACTATTTTTACACTCGTAAAAGTAAATCGATTTTTGGTACAAAGTTATAAATGGTTTTCTGGTAAGTTTCTTAAAATGTTTGTTTTAAGATTCTTTCAAGTGGGTTTTCAGTTTAGATCTTGTGAGTGAACTTACTAGCATGTTAAATAAAAAAAATCTTACGAATAACAAAAAGGGAAGTTGAGAAAAGTGTTCTTACTCGAAAAGTATGTGATGAATACGATGAGAACGAAAGTGATGTAGCCTGACTTCCGGTTACCAGTAAATTTTCTTGTGATATTTAGAGAGATTTTTGAGAGTAAAGTGAAAATGCTTTCTGCTTGTGTTTGCGGTGAGGAGGGAAATGAGAGAGAGAGTTTTGGGTAAAATCTTCTGAGATTTTGATCAATGAAAAGTTAAGCTGTGTGTGTAAGTAACTAAAATGATGACTTTACATTGGGGGGATGTATGGCCGGTCTAGGAAGTCCTAGGCTGCGCAGAACCTTTAACTAAGGTGGGCTCCACCTGATTTCCTTTCACTTGTCTCTTTTGATTTAATTTGATTGTTTGTTTAAATTAACATTGTTACATTTTAATTTTGTGTTTCCTTTATGTTGTCGAGCGGGTTTGCGTTACGTATCGTACGTTTTGCATAAAAACGTAAAGTGTTCGTATATTATTATATAATAATAATATAATGTAAATAACTACTATTTAATTATAAAATAGGTTTACGTTATTTATGAAAAAGGGTTTTCACCAACGTCCATATAAATCGAGTCGGACTCCATCCGATTGAAATTGCGTAATTAAAATTTAATTACGTATGAGTGTATAATACAATATACAAAATGTTCCGTAATTAGTCCTATTTCACACTAATTACAAGTAGTAATAACCAACGATTAATTACTAATGACGGCTTAATTCGCCGGGTGTCACACGAACGATCAACGAATCTTAACCCCCAAACACCAAAACTATTCGATTTCAACCGAAAAACGTACCAAAACGATCCGATACTACACAATCCGAAGATTATGGCTCTGATACCACTTGTAGGTTCCCTAAACCTGATTTAAACCGAACGTCACGTTCAATCGAGAGGCGGAATTCAAACGATTGATTAAAGTACGTAAAACACAAAACGAATCAACTCAAATCAACTTGTATATTGAGATTATAATCGATTAGCTTGAATACACAAAGTTGCCTTACAATAGCTCTAAATAACCTAGATTCGTCAACCTTCAAACTGAGGTCGAAAGCACCTATTTGTACTAAACCGAAACTGACCCTGCGACACAAAGGATGTGTCGCACCACCAACTCATGCGACACAAACCTTGTGTCGCATAAGCGACACAGGCTCTGTGTCGCCTAGACAAAACTTGTAATTACATTTATAAAACAAACGACGTAATTACATATACCAAACTATCCCAGACTAAGACCAACTGACAGACACACTAAATATGCACCAACAGTTTGTGTCGCATTTTGCAATTAATTGAATTAAATTAAAAGGTACTACATAAGACTAATGTCGCAACCGTTGTGTCGCAACCGTTGTGTTGCAACATAAAGCGACATGAAACGTGTGTCGCAGCACAACATTGAAATCCAATTAATCTGACACAACTGCGACACAAGGGCTTGTGTCGCAGCTTGTGTCGCAAAGATGAACACAGACCGAAACCCAGAAATCACGAAGAGCATTTTTGGGGTTTTTCGAAACAAAAACAACCACAAGATGCGCAATGGCATGGAGAACTCGAAATCATGAGTTATAACATTTTAAGCACTTGTTTCCGTGTCTAATGTACCCAAAACAAAAACCCTCCAAAACCGTAACCTTGAATCGACGATTAAACCAAAAATATTCGGTGAAAGGAGGTAAAATTTGTACCTATTGATCAAGAAAAGTGAGTAGAACAAGAAACACGAGGTGGATTGGAACGAAAACAGGTAGTAATCGAAATTGCAATCGTAAAAGCACAATAGTCCTTGTGTCGCTAATACGGGAGTTTGTGTCGCAGGTTTGAATTGTTGTGTCGCAGAAACAGTGTAGCGACGGAGAGGTAAGGTCTGGCTTATATACCTTGCCCCTAAATAGCGACACAAGATGCGACACAGGTAGCGACACAAAGCTTGTGTCGCACCTTGGACAATTTGTGAATTTTGATGCAATTTCAAATGCCACACTCTAGACCCGATTCGATATTAACTTAGAGACTTGGAGAAACAAAATGCAATAAAATTAAACTAAAAATTTAAAAATTATACAAGATTTAAAATAAAACCGTTGATTCTATTTTACAATCAACGAAAAATCGTAAAATCTTTTTGTTGACGGAATTGTTTGAGTCTGGTTAAGAATCATATCAAGCTAACATGCAATTATTAGGAAGTAGTGAGGTTTATTTCGATTTCCAGTATATTTGTCCACTTTAAGTTTACTTAACATATTTAAAACATCGTTTAGAAAAATTATTTCAAAATGATTATTGGTATTGGTTGACCACTGAAAACCTTTTATACTTAAGTAACTAAACCATGAGCCGTTATTGTTCGTATGTATATTACGATATATAATGCATATTAAGATATACATTTGAAATCAAAACATGCTAGAGCAAGAATATGAAATTAACTTTAGAATCAGGTCAGCGGTGATAGGTCTGTACAACGTACAACAGAGTCACGTAAACGATGATTCGGGTTGAACAAACACCAGTCTGAACAACTAAACTAGAGGGTACAGGTCTGTACTTTCGTACAACAGAGTACCACAGTCTAACACAAACCGGTACTAGGTAATCTTATTTATAGATTTTCTTGCATATTTATACAATACTATAAGTTTCCAAGATTACCACGGGTGTGCAATATTTGTCCATAACTTGATACAGACTTTTCGCCTATGTCCATTTCAAAAATATATCAATTGAAACCAGATCTGTACTTTCGTACAACAGAGGAGTCAATTAATATATTTCCCCAGATAAAACCATATTAAAACTCTAAAGCTTAAGATTAAAACATGTTTATCATTCAAATATTAAGACATGTCAAATATAAGTCTTAAATGTCCAAATTTTAACATAATGTAATACATAATAATATGTTTTATATAAAGCAATATGCCATTTTGAAATTAGGCTTTTTAGAGGTTTTAGAAACTTAAGCATAAATGCCTACCAATACATCATGTGAAGAAGACAATTTTTAGAAAAGATGTTTTAAGTATGTTAGATAAACCTACTGACACATCAAACATAAATCTTAAAACTTCCATTTTTGTGCATGTCCCCTGATGTACTATCATATCCCAGATTGGTTACAGACACAATCCAATGTCCATTTGAGAAATATTGCAACGATTGCATTTCTTTAATACTAACAAGTATAAAGAGTGGCAGTTGCGTTTTTTTTTCATTTGAAACACAAGATATATAAAAACTAAATCCAAGTCCGAAATTAATTATGATCAGAAATGAAAAGTTAGGCACTACCCAAACTCACCATTCCAATCATAGAGACTAGCTCATCAAATTGACTACGAGAAAAGGCTTTTGTGAAAAGATCGGCGTTTTGTTTAAGCGTAGGGATTTGGACAAGATCAATTAAGTGCTTCTGATAGCAATCCCGTATTAAGTGAAAATGAATTTTAATATGTTTGGTTTTTGAATGTTGTACGGGATTGCGTATGATGGATACAATAGCTGAATTATCAATATGAATAGGAGTAAGAGTTAGAAGTAACACATAGTCACGCATTTCATGTTGAATCCAGAGAACCTGAGAACAGCAACTGGCAGCAACAATATATTCTACCTCGGCCGTTGAAGTAGAGACAGTTGTCTGCTTGTTGCACTGCCACGAGACCAATCGGTTTCCTAGAAACTGACATTCTCCAGTTGTTGACTTCGCATCCACATTACAGCCACCATAATCAGAATCTGAAAAAGCAGTTAAAGCAAAATTGTCCTCATTTGAGTACTAGAGACCCAAAGAGGGTCTCCATTTGAGGTAACATAATATACGTCTGACTGCCTTTTCATGAGAAGCTTTAGGCTTTGCTTCATATCTTGAACAGATGGACACAGCAAACAGTATATCCGGCCTAGATGTTGTGAGGTACATGAGCGATCCTATCATAGAACGGTAGTCACGCTGATTTACATCATCTTCTTCATCTGCTGGTCCAAGTTTGTGACTTATGTCAATGGGAGTTCCATAGTGTTTAGAGTCAAGCATCTGATATTTTGTCAATATGTCTTTGACATACTTCGTCTGATGAATATAGATGCCCTTATCAGACTGCTAAACCTGCACACCTTGAAAGAATTTAAGCTCTCCCATGGCACTCATCTCAAACTTAGACTTCATGATTTTCTCGAAATCTCTGCATAGCACCTCATTTGTTGAGCCAAAAATAATGTCGTCCACGTATACCTACGCAAGTAACAAATCTTTTCCGGCCTTCTTAATAAAGAGAGTTGAATCAATCTGCCCACGGGTGTATCCATTTGTCAGCAGATGTTGAGACAGCGTTTCATACCAAGCTCATGGAGCTTGATGAAGGCCATACAGTGGTTTGTCTATTTTGTAAACATAATCAGGATGCATCGAGTCTTCGAAACCAGGAGGCTGTTTCACATAAACCTCTTCATTTACCTTTCCATACAGAAACGCACTCTTAATATCCAGTTGATAAACACGGAATTTCTTGTATGAGGCATAAGCAAGAAATATCTGTATCGATTCCAAGAGAGCAACCGGAGCAAATACCTCGTCATAATCCAAACCTTCAATTTGTGTAAAGCCTTGTACAACCAGAAGAACTTTATTCTTCACGACCACTCGACGATCATCTTTCTTCACACGATATACCCAACGTGTACCAATAGGATAAAATCCTTGAGGTAGTTCAACTAGCTCCCATACTTCTAACTTCTTTAACTGGTGGAGCTCCTCTTGCATTGCTTCAACCCAGTGAGAGTCAGTAAAAGCTTCCTTGACATTCTTTGGTTCAACCTGAGAAAGAAAGCATGACTCCATTTGAGCTATCAAGCACTCTGGAGAAGTTGAAGATGAGGCCTTTGTTTGTCCTCTTGTTTTTACCCCATCTTGCAAATCACCAATAATATTATTAACCGGGTGATTCACGTTAACACGTTGAGTTGGAATCTCTTCATGTTCAATGACAGAATCCAAATTTGTATCATCTCTCCCAGAGACGAAAGTCTCTTCATCTAACCCAATGACCGGTTCCACTTCACCGTCTGATAACTCAGGCATATCTGGATCCGTATCAGGTTCTTGAACTGTTTC
The DNA here is from genome assembly GCA_963930675.1 of Gnaphalium uliginosum. Lineage (NCBI taxonomy): Eukaryota > Viridiplantae > Streptophyta > Magnoliopsida > Asterales > Asteraceae > Gnaphalium > Gnaphalium uliginosum. The sequence continues at coordinate 27,222,678 of OZ005682.1, forward strand.
AGTAGTTGGAGGAGGTGGTGGTGTTGTTTTTGTAGATGACTTGGGTACATCAGGAGATATATCAAGTCCATGGAGTAATGTCACCACCTGTTCAACTTCATTCTCAATAGGAAGGTTGAAAGAGTCAAAAATACCATCATAGTCAAATAAATAATCGGGTCCCATTCCTTGTGGAGATTGAGTGTAACATAGGCACGTTACTTCGAAATGTTCCTCCACTCTCTTTGTTGCTTTATTTATACACGCGTTTATTAGGCGAATTGTTTGAGAATCCCAAAAAATAACCTTCGCTCGACTTCTCACCGAACTTGGCCACTCTCTCCTTCGTGTGCATAATCAGACAGGGACAACCAAAAGGCTCAAGAAACTGCAAATTTGGTTTACGGTTATTAAAAAGTTTATAACAGGTTTTGTTGCGCTTCTTAAGCATAGACACTCGATTAAGAACATTACAGGTTGTATTAACCGCTTCTGCCCAGAAAGTGATAGGCAGTTTAGAGTCAGCTAGCATGGTCCTAGCAGCCTCAATGAGAGTCATGTTCTTGCGTTCAGCGACTCCATTCTGTTGTAGAGTCCGCGCAACACTGAACTGATGATCAAAGCCTTTCTTTAAACAGTACACCCCAAGTGTTGAGTTCTTAAACTCCGTACCATTGTCACTCCTCAGTCTCTTGATCTTTAAATTGCACAAATTTTCCAGTCTGTCGAACAAGTAGATAAATATCTCAGCAGTCTCATCTTTGGTAGTCAAAAATTACACCCAAGAAAACCTCGAGTAGTCATCCATAACCACCAAACAATACCAAGCTCCTCCAAGACTCTTCTTGCTGACTGGTCCAAATAAATCCATGTGCAATAATTCTAGAGGTTGTTCAACAGAATTCACCGGCTTTGACTTATGGGTCTTCTTGTGCTGTTTCCCTTTATGGCAGGGAATGCAATAATCATTTAACGCAAAGGATTGCTTCGGTACACCACGCACAAGATCATTTTTAACTAGATAGTTCATCTTTCAGAAATGAAGATGACACATACGTCTATGCCACAACAGGGATTCCTTTTCAGTAGCTTTAGACAAAAAATATGTGAGCTGCTTTGTTTCAACAGTGCTCATATCAAGAATGTATGTGTCTCTGTCTCGAGGTGTCCTCTGTAGCACCCATTCCTCGGGAATTATGAATCCCGGCTTCAGAATACCACTTGTAGGTTCCCTTTACACAAAAATTAACTGTTATAGAATATTTACGCCTTGGCCCATTTATTGCAAACATATCAAACCGGCTCATTTTCATTTTAATCAAAGTTTTAATTCTGATCGGAAATTTACAACAGCTCACTTTCGTAGGCAATCACGATTGCATTTAGCGTATGCAATAAGCCTTTAAACCCCTCGGTATCCCAAGTGGACGAGTTATAATCTCGTAAGGGTTTCCAGGGAACACACCCACAAAGTTCAAAACCTGCAAAAACAAAACAAAAGAAAAATACGAGTTGTCTCCCGAGAAGCGCTTTTCTTTAGTCCGTGAGTCGTTAAGCTCGACTCGTAAACTATCGTTACTGTTCATCTTCAAAGAGGATGGTACCTTCTCCATCATCTTCCTTGGCACCTTCGTTATATTTCTTCAAACGATGACCGTTAACTTTAAATAGAATACACTCAGTATTAATCAATTAACTGTCCTATACGGAAATATCTTCGTAACCGTATACGGACCGGTCCATCGTGACTTCAACTTACCCGGAAACAGACGTAATCGAGAGTTATAAAGAAGTACTAAATTTTCTTCAACAAATGTTTTATGAATCTGGATACTTTTATCGTGCCATCTTTTCGTACGCTCCTTATAAATCATCGAGTTTTCATATGCAATCCAGCGTAATTCGTCCAACTCATGCAGATGCAAAAACCTGTGTTTTCCGGCGGCATCAATATCCATATTACAACTTCGCAATGCCCAATGTGCTTTATGTTCCAATTCCACTGGTAAATGGCACGCCTTTCCATAAATCAAGCGGAAAGGAGTACATCCAGTAGGTGTCTTGAATGCAGTACGGAAAGCCCATAGTGCATCATCCAGCTTCGTCGACCATTCCTTGCGATTGTTGGTTACTGAACGTTCCAGAATACATTTTAGCCCTCTATTCGTAACTTCAACCTGACCACTTGTTTGCGGATGATACGGTGTAGAGAGTCTATGTCTAACGCCATACCTTTTCAATACCTTTTCCATTAGAACATTACAAAAATGAGTTCCTCGATCACTGATCAAAGCTCTTGGAATTCCAAATCGTGAAAAAAGTTGTTTTAGAAATTTCACAAGAACTCGAGCATCATTTGTTGGTAATGCTTTGGCTTCTGCCCATTTGGTTACGTAATGTACTGCCACCAAAATATACTTATTCCCATGGCTTGTCGAAAAAGGTCCCATAAAGTCGATACCCCATATATCAAAAATTTCACAAGTTTGTATTCATGTTTGAGGCATCTCATCTCGTTTAGAGATATTTCCTGCGCGTTTGCAAGCATCACAATTCCGCACAAACTCATGAGCAACCTTAAAAATTGTTGGCCAATAAAAGCCTGAATCAAGGACCTTCTTTGCTGTATAATTGGCTCCATGATGTCCACCAACTGGTCCTTTATGGCAATGTGCTAAAATATTATTGCTTTCTGCACAATGCACGCATCTTCTGATTATACCATCTGCACAAAATCGAAACAAAAACGGTCTTCCCAAAAAAAATGTTTCACATCAGCAAAGAATTTCATCTTTTGTTGATAAAGCATATTCTTGGGTAAAGTCTTAGTAACCAAATAATTAGCGTAATCGACAAACCACGGTATCTCGATGTGTATTTTAATAGCCATCAATTGCTCGTCAGGAAATGTGTCTCGAATTATTGACTCATCCAACTCCTCTAATTCAGGATTCTCCAATTTGGATAAATGATCTGCAGCCAAGTTCTCTGCTCCTTTCTTGTCCCGTATTTCGATATCAAATTCCTGCAATAAGATAATCCATCGCAGCAAACGAGGTCTTGCATCCTATTTGTTAAACAAATACTTCAAAGCAGAATGGTCAGTAAAGAAAATAGTTTTAGATAAAACTTAATAAGATCGAAATTTATCAAATGCAAAGACTACTGCCAGAAGTTCCTTCTCAGTAGTTGTATAATTCTCCTAAGCATCTGTTAAGGTTTTACTTGCATAATAGATTGGTTTAAATCGTTTGTCAATCTGTTGACCCAGAACTGCTCCAACTGCGTAATCACTAGCATCGCACATTAATTCAAATGGCAAATTCCAATCTGGACTGGTCATGATAGGTGCTGAAATTAATTACTTCTTCAAAGTATTAAATGCCTTTAGACAAGCATCCGTAAAGACAAATTTAGCATCTTTTTCCAGCAGCTGATTCATCGGCTGAGCTATCTTAGAAAAATCTTCAATAAAACGCTTATAAAACCCTGCATGCCCTAAAAAACTGCGTACACCTTTAACATTTGTTGGAGGGGGTAATTTAGAAATTGTGTCAATTTTTGCTGGATCCACTTCCATCACCACTCTTAAAATTTTATGTCCAAGCACTATGCCCTCATGTACCATGAAATGACATTTCTCCCAATTAAGTGCCAGATTAGCCACTTCACATCGCTGTAACATCTTCTTTAGATGCCCTAAACATTCCTCAAATGAATCGCCAATACAGAAAAATCATCCATAAAGATCTCCATGAAATCGTCCACCATATCGTGAAAAATTGCCATCATGCAACATTGAAAATTTGTTGGGGCGTTGCATAATCCGAAAGGCATCCTTCTGTATGCAAATGTACCAAATGGACAGGTGAAGGTCGTGTTGTCTTGATCTTCTGCTGCAATCGGTATCTGAAAGTATCCTGAAAATCAATCTAGAAAACAGTAAAACTTCTTTCCTACCAATCGTTCTATCATTTGATCAATAAATGGTAGCGAAAAATGATCTTTTCTTGTGGCATCATTCAGTTCGCGGTAATCAATACATACTCTCCATCCTGTTACTGTCCTGGTGGGAATTAATTCATTTATATCATTGGTCACTACTGTCATACCTCCTTTTTTTGGTACCACATGTACAGGACTTACCCAAGGACTGTCTGACATAGGATAGATTAAACCAGCATCTAGCAATTTGATTATCTCTTTCCGCACAACATCCTTTACCTTAAGATTTGATCTTCGGAGTGGTTGTACTACAGGTTTGAAATCAGCTTCCATTAATATCTTATGAGTGCAATATGAGGGACTGATACCCTTTATAGCAGTAATCTTCCAGGCAATAGCTCATTTATGCTCTTTAAGAACCTGCAATAAACTTTCCTTTTCTACAGAAGTTAGTTTAGAAGAAATAATGACAAGTAACTCAGATGTACCTTGGAGATAAGCATATTCTAAATGAGATGGTAACTCCTTCAGTTCCATTTGAGGTGGTTCTTCATAAGAGGTTTCGATCTTCATAACCTCTGATTTAGAACAAGGAATTCCGCAAAATGCAATAGGTGTATGTTCTGTATTTGCTGATTCGGCTGCTAATTGGTCAATCCAGCCATTGGTTGGATGCTTCTCTTTGCTTATTTCTTCCGTCGCAAACATTGCATTGACTTCTTCCAAAAGTCTATCAAACTCGGCTAAATCTTTAGCGGTGTCGAAATCTCCTGACCAACTTTCCAGTAGTTGTGGCTCCTCCTGCTCATTTCCTAACAAATTCTGGAAAAATTCGTTATCCAAGTATTCAAATGAGTTTAAATAATAGCAAGTATCATCCACATAATCAGGAAATTGCATAGACTGGTTTACATTAAAAATAACTTTTTCGTCTCCTACACGCATAGTGATTTTTCTATCATAAACATCTATTAACGTGTGTGATGTGGCTAAAAATGGTCTGCCCAAAATAATAGGAACTTTAGGATCCTCAATCAAATCCAAAATGATAAAATCACATGGGAATACAAATTTATCAACTTTTACTAACACATTTTCAACCATTCCCCTTGGATATTGAACTGATCGATCTGCTAATTCGATACACATGCGAATTGGTTTTGGTTCTCCCAATCCTAATCTGGTATACATTGTATATGGCATGAGAGAAATACTCACTCCTAAATCAGCTAATGCATTTTTAATAGACATGTCACCAATTAAACAACGAATAATAATACTTTCTGGGTCTTTTAATTTTGATGGTAGCTTGTTTTGCATTATTGCTGAGCATCTGGCATTCATCATTACTTTAGTCACATTATTCAGCTTGCTTTTGTTCTTCAAGAGTTCCTTCGGATACTTTGCATATTTCGGCATTTGAGCTATAGCATCCACAAATGGTATGTTGATATGAAGTTGTTTTAAATTATTCAAGAACTTGTGATAATGTTCTTCATCTTTTCCTTTCTGTAAGGCAGCTGGATAGGGTGGTGGCGGTGTATAGTCTTTAACTTTTACTTCTGGTGCTTTATTCTTTGTTTCATCAACTTCTTCCCTAAATATATCTTCCACTTCTTTTTTCTTTTCAGCAACCTGTTCAGAATTAACATTTTCGTTAGTAATAACAGGAGAGTCAGAAGTTTTACCACTTCTTGTAACTACTGCCTTGCATGTTCCCTTGGATTAGTTTCTGCAAATCTAGGTAATGTTCCTGGGAATCTCTCCTGCAAAAACTTTGCAATTTGATGAACGACGCCTTCAATTTGTTTAATAGATGCTCCTTGGTTACGAACCACCGCTTCTGACTCTTCTATCCTTTTGCTAGTAGTTGTGATGAATTTCTCATTAGCCTCAATAAATTTACTCATCATACCTTCCATCGATCCCATCCTATCGGAAAAAGATGGGTTCTGCCCATTCTTAACGAAGTAGCTTGGTGCCCATTGTTGCTATTGACCACCATTGCTTTGATTATTCCTACGAAAATTATTTCCTTGAAAGTCTCCATATTTAACTTCCTTTGTAGCTAAATCTATATCTCTTTCTGGACATTCTGATCTTAGATGATTTCCTCCGCATATCTCACAGCCAATTCGAATTGCATAGTTCGTTCACTTTTATAATATCTCGCCCCAAACTTTCTAACTTAGCTGTTATTGCTGCAAGTCCCTCACTGTCTTCACTAGATTTCTTCCTTCCTACAGAACCATCGTTCAAAGTTGAGAGTGTTTTGCGAGTTCCTCAATTCCTTGTCGTGCTAGAGAAGGAGTTTTCTTTGGTATTGGTCCTTGTGCATCCAATTGTTGACGCGTTGCACGATCAACACCTTTGAAAAATACCGTAATTACCTGTTGCACATTCAAATCATGTTGCGGACAATTGTGTAACATCTCTTTATATCGTTCCCATGCTTGGAATAAAGATTCATCGAACTTTTGCTTGAAGTTCCTGATATCCTCAATCATCTTTGAAGTCTTAGACGGGGTACAATACATTTTCAGAAATTTAGTACGTAAATCCTCCCATGTAGTAATTGAACCTACTGTTCATTATTGATCCATCTTTTAGCTCCCTCTTTTAAGGTTAAAGGGAATACTCTGAGCATAACTTGATCTCTGGTGACGTTAGGGATGTTAAACATATCAGCAATCTCTAATATTTTCTCCACGTGCTCATTAGCATCTTCTTTATCTTCTCCTTCAAAAGGGTTCTCTCTAAGTTCTTTTAGAAATTGTCCCTTCAATTCAAACTCTACTTCTCTGGCTATTGCCGGACGTACTACTCCTGGACGAATATCTCCACGAGTTTGACTCGTGTAGTCTTCAATGTTCATGTTAGCTATATCTCGATCCATTGCTTGTTCTACTTCTTGCTCTTTTTCTTCCTCAGGATCACTAGGGTATATGGTAGATGCTCTTGAAGGTAACTGGTTATCCTCAAAGTCTGATCCTGAGTAATATCCGTATTCTGCCGTGTTGACTGGTGTGTACGGTGCACGGCTGTGAGAATGCAAAAATCTTTGGGGTTCTTCAAGTGGATTTACAAGACCCGGATTATTTCTCCGGGTCATGAAACAACCTGAAAACCAAAAACAAATTCAGAAGTACTAGGAAACTAAAACGTACAAAAATTATAAAAAATTATTTTAGAAATACTTAATCAATCTACAAAGTTAATCAAAAGTCCTCGGTAGCTCCACTGTAAATATTCAGAAGCGGAGAAGTAGGTAAGCGCAAAGCTTATTAAAAACCTACTTCTTTCGGGAAGCAGAGCGACCCTCCTTATACCTCTGTTGTGTTGTATTAACAATGGGTGAGCCGATTTTTCAGATGATCAACAATGTAAAAAGATATCTTATTAACAGGAAAAATACAAAAATTTAATTTAACAAACCGCTTCCCCCGGCAGCGGCGCCAAAAACTTGATGCGTGTTACGTTGTCGTTAAAAGTACAAGTTTTAATTGATTGGAAATACTAAAGTAAACTTAAACACAACCAGACAAGAATACATGTTCGTATTATAGTATAGCTATGGTAAGACCTAGTCGAACCACAGGGAATCGGTGTAAATTAAAATAATTAATTAAACCTAAATTACAAATAGATAAGGGGTGCGTTTTAGTTCCGTACGAACGTATATTTAATTGAAAACTAATAAAAATAATTAAAATCAATTATAAGATAGAAAAGATAACTAAGGATAATCAGATAGGTATGCATGTATTTACTTAGATTACTGATTTCTCGATTCAGGTTTCAGATATTTTATGGATTGTTAATCATTTATTATGGTGATTTCAACTAAAATGGATAACCTCCTATTAAGGTTAACTGATCCCTAATAAACCTTACCTTAATACTAGATTCTCTTGAATACATTGAGGCGTGTTATCAACATAAGATTTATGCTCTTAAAACTATCAACAAATCATTGAGATTCATTCAGTGACTTTGTGTTAACGTAAGTCTATAATTATTGGTTTTCTAATTATCACACCAATTAGGTTGTATTAATTTCTATTGTTCTTAACCTATTACCGGTTATAGTCTCAAGCCACAATTAACTAATAAATTACTTAATTGCAGATAATCAATCAACTCATACAAAAGTTAGTTCTAGCATAAGTCTTTTGACCATGTTAAGTAAAAATTAATAAACACACAATCAATATGGATCTTTCAAACAAACTCAATAACCCTTCATAACTCAGATCAACATAAACATATAATGAAACCTTTATCTAAAAATCATTCATCTAAGTAAATACAATAAAGAATTAGTTCATAATTAAAGTAAGATAGATCAAATCTAAAAACAAGTTGTTACACATTGCAAATAGAAAAGAATAAGAATCAAACCCCAATAACCGAACCGAATCTTCGTTAGGGTTGAAAACCTTCAAACCCTAGCCTCCTAGCCTCCTGATCGCCCTTAAATTCGACCTTTAAACCCTAAATCCGAATTAAGGATTACTTAATTCGTATTATAATTGTATGGAATATGGGTTGGTAATGGCCCTATTATAGATTTCTGGCTCGCGAATCTAACCGCCGGTTGGATTCTTCAGCCGCCGGCTGGATCAGAATTTTACCCGTTAACCCGGATTTTGACCCGTGCTCGACCGACTTCCTGAATTTGGGTCAACCGCCGGTTGAAAGTTTCAACCGCCGGCTGAATGCGCGTTCCAAAATATTCCACTTGCCGGGCTGGGCTTCTTCTTGGGCCTCCATCCTTTATTCTAATCCGAGTTTTCTTCTTTATTTTGGCCCAATTCCTCATATCTTTTGGGTTCTTCTTCTTTCCAAGCCCAATCTTTTTGGGTTTTAATCTTTTCTTCATTTTCTTCAGTCTTGAGCCCATTTTCATTCCTTTTCTTCATTTCTTTATTTTAAATACCTTTCTGCAAATATAAACGAAATCAGTAGTATATATAAATAGATTGCACTAAAAAGGCTTAAAATAAAGGGAATATTATTATATAAATATGACATTATTTGATGTTATCAAATATCCCCACACTTAAGTTCTGCTTGTCCTCAAGTAGATTTCTGATAAATATAAGACAAACTAGAAATTCATCTCTCATATAAATAGGATATTGTACATATCACTTAATTCGCGAATATTTTTAACTACTCTGGGATCATATTAGACAACATGCTATTTATTAGGAACAATCAAATCTATATATATTGTTGATATAAATCCTCATAAAACCTTGCTAAACACTTTTAAACACAAAATTTCTAATTTTGACATTTCAAGATGATTATCGATATTTGAGACCTCTATAAACTTTCTATACTTCATCTTAAGAATAACACTTTATTATTGTTATGACTATAACTTATGCATCCCACAATTGATATACCATTGTAATCAAATCATGACCATATTTCTGTATAATGGGTGAGTAATTGATAAATCATTTTTAGAGTTAAGACATTGGTGATAGGTCTGTACCTCAGTACAACAAAGCGACATAACTTAACTCGGTTAGAAGTGTAACCCTTCTTACAGATTTTAGTCAAGACAACGGTGACAGGTCTGTACCTTAGTACAACAGAGCGACATAACTTGACTAACATTTATATTTCTTTAAGCATTTTTTTGCTTTTCTTTTTATATAAATATTTTTAGATACTGATGAAACCAAGTCTGTACTTAGTACAACAGAGGAGTCAATCATCGTATCTTTTAAATGATTTCAATTTAAAACCCAAAATTATAGAATATGACAAGATATCATACAGAAATTAAGACTTCATAGTCATATATCAATTTATGTTCCTCATAGAATTATATTCATGTTGGATTATTACTTCTTAAAATTCAAAAACTTTTGTATAGAAAGTCTATCAATACATCATATAATGAAGATGTCTAACACTTTTGTGTAAAATTAGAAAAATTGGATTTAAACATGTTTAGTTAAGCTTATCAACATATCAAAATAGCATTTTAGAATTCCATGCATATTTATAATGTACTATCATCTCCCAAAATAGTAGTATCGCAAAATTTTATGTAATATGACAAAATTTCGTAGTTAACTTTATAAGGACAAATAAACTTTTTTATTTCTTTTCGATTCCCATCCCCACACTTAAATTGTACAATGTCCGCATTGTACTTAAACATAGAAAAGGTGAAAGAGAATGAGAAAAGAAATTAGAACGAAAAACTCCCCTGAGTGTGCAATAATGCTTTCTGGATCTGATCGGAAATATACAACAACTCACTTTCGTAGGCAATCACGATTGCATTTAGCGTATGCAATAAGCCTTTAAAGCCCTCGGTATCCTGAGTGGACGAGTTACAGTCTCGTGAGGGTTTCCAGGGAACACACCCATAAAGTTCAAAAATAAGAAAATATAGCTTCAAGAAAAATAAAAATGTTAAACATAATAATAAAATTTTAATCATCCTAAACAAATAATAATAAATTAATATTCAAAGTTAAACAGTTATCCAACAGAATGAATAAAATAATAAGAAAAAATGTCCGAATACAACGCTCAATCACTGTCATCACCGTCATGCTGCTGCGGCTGAGAGGAGGAACCAAAATCCCATGGTACATAGGGTCGGATCTCCTGTAAGTTACCATTCAGAAATGCACTCTTGACATCCATTTGATAAACTTTGAAGTCCTTGAATGCAGCATATGCCAAGAATAACCTTATTGCTTCAATTCTGGCTACAGGGGCAAATGTTTCATCATAATCAATGCCTTCTTCCTGCTTATAGCCTTGAGCAACTAGCCTTGCCTTGTTCCTGATTATCACTCCATCGTTGTCCATTTTGTTTCTGTAAACCCATTTTGTTCCAATAATGGTTTTTCCTTTTGGAGCAGGAACTAGGGTCCAAACATTGTTTCTTTCAAATTCTGTTAACTCTTCCTGCTTTGCTTCAACCCAATCATCATCTTTCAATGCTTCTTCAGCTTTCTTTGGTTCAATGATTGATAGGAAGTTGGAATAAAAACATAAATTTGCAGAAGATAAGTTTAACACTTGAGCTCTTGTTTGTACACCAGAAACATAATCTCCAATTATTTCTTCAATTGGATGATACCTGTGTTCTTTGACACCTAAAGATGATTCATCAGGGGATGATAAATCATGTTCATTTAGTGGAAGAATAGCTGGACTGAGTTCTGCATTCTCTTCAACAGGGTGCAATTATGAGTCTGTAGAGTTCTCAGACTGAAGACTACCAGACTGAACACTTGTATCAGAAGATCTTGAATCTCTGGACTCAGATTCATCTTCAGTTGATGAAGGTACTGTCATTAAATGAACAGGTTGAACATTTTCACCATCACTTTCAGAGTCCTGCTGTTGGTGAGCAACAGTTGGGATTTGAAATTCAGATCCCACAACAGATAATTCTTCTAGTGAATGAACATCAGACTGAGAAACATGTTCATCATTAGTAGAGGAAACATCAAAGATGACATTGATGGTTTCTTCAATTTTATTCCTTCTGTTGTTATAGACTCTGTAAGCCTTTGAGATAGATGAATAGCCAACAAAAATTCCTTCATCAGACTTAGGTTCCATCTTTGCTAATTGATTTCTTTGATTAAGAATATAGCATTTACTTCCAAAGGTCTGGAAATAATGGATGGTTGGAACCTTCTTATGATACAACTCATATGCAGTTTTGTCATGCCTTTTGACCAAAATAGATCTAATTTGGGAATAACAGGTAGTGTTAACTGCTTCTGCCCAAAAATAAATCTTCATTTGATCATGGCATAACATGGTTCTTGCAGCTTCTATGAGTGTACGATTTCTTCTCTCAACAACACCATTTTGTTGAGGAGTTCTGACAGAGGCAAAGTTTTGAATAATGCCTTTGTCAGTACAGAATTCAATGAGAGTAGAATTCTTAAATTCTGTACCATGATCACTCCTGAGTTGCTTAACAGGTGCATCTTTCTGCAATTCTTCCCTCTTGATTAGATTAATAATCTCATCAGGTGCATCACTTTTTGCCTTAAGAAAGATGACCCAAGTATAGCTTGTGTATTCATCCACAACCACAAGTGTATACTTCTTTCCACCCAAACTGCCAATGCTCATGGGTCCAAATAGATCCATATGGAGCATATGCAGTGGTTGATCAATTGTAGCTAACAATTTGGATGGGAAATGGTTCTTGGTCTGTTTCCCCAGAGTACATGCAGGACAAAGTTTGTCTTTTGCAAATGTAACATCAGGCAGACCTCTAACCAATTTCTTCTTTGACAGGAGGTTAATGTTTTTGAAGTTCAGGTGGGATAACCTCCTATGCCATAGCCAGCTTAGTTCTGGCACAGACTGAGTATAGAGACATGTCTCTACATTTGTGTCTGCAGAAGAAAGATCCAAGAGATAAATATCTCTTTCTCTTTTGGCAACTAGCACAGGTTTGCCTTTGGAATTATAGATAACAGCAGCCTTCTTTCTGATTCTGATTTCACTGTCATCATCACAAATTTGGCTTGCACTAAGCAGATTATGCTTTAATCCCTCAACATAGGCTACCTTTGATATTCTGATGTTGCCAGCCTTCACCACACCATAACCTTTTGTCTTAGCAACAGAATTGTCACCATATTTGACAGAAGGTCCTTCTTCTTCTACAAACTCAGACAAATTCTCCAAAGAACCTGTCATGTGTCTTGAGCATCCACTGTCTAGGTACCACTTTTTGTTACCCTGCACAAGACAAACAAAATCAATTAGTTACTTTTGGGAACCCATCTTTTGATGGGTTCTTTAGAGTTGGCTGAAGTCAATTCTTTAGCAGCTTTGTTGGAACCAAGCATGTAAAGTTGACTTTTAACCTCTCTAGTTTTGACTTTGTTGTTTGTAGTTGACATTTGTTTAGTCAAAGCAACCTTTGGTTGTTTAAAAATGGACTTTGTGCATTTAATACCCTCATGTCCCAGATTTCCACAGTTGTAACATTTCCTGTCCAACTTAATGGTTCATTTGGATTTTGGGTTATTATTTGCACTAGATCCTCTGTTAAAATCCTGCTTTGTCGCAACAAATGTTTTGAAATCTGTAGTTAACTTCATCAAGTTTTCACTAAGTAGCTTAATCGTCTCAGTATGGTTGTTAAAAGTAGACTTTTGACAATCAGACTGAGAGTTAACACTTACAGATTTGGAGTTAAGTTTACCAAACTGAAAATTGATTTTTCCAGACTGACAGTTAGATCTCACAGACTGAGACCTTTTTAACTCCCTGGTTGCTAGTTTTATGCCTTTAAATTTATCTTTTGACATATTTTTGTCTGGACCAGCTACAGACTGAGATGTGGAAGGTTCAAACATATTGCAACCTTTCTGTTTATCCTTAACTCCTTTACCTCTTTTTGTCTGTTTGAAGAATGTACTGTGGGAATACTAACTTTGCCTTTTATAAATCTTTTCTTATCAAGTTCTATAGTTTCCAAAGATTCATTAGTTATTATAAGTTCAGGCAATTCAGATTGAGAAGTTTCACAGACTGAGATTCCTGAGTCTGTGTCTTCAGAGTCGGGCTCTGTCTCATATACTAGTTCTTTAGCAACTATTTTTGGTCTTACAAAAGCATTTGTCAATATAACTCTATCTTCCACAGTATGACTAAAAGTATGAGGTAAAATTTCAGGTACAAATACAGTAGGTTTTGAGTTTATTTCTGAAAGTAAATGACTTTTAAGATCAAACTCATCACCTATGACTGCTTGTATCTAAGCTGGAATCCGTTTGGATAAACAGTCCACATTTTTAAGTGATGAAATACACCAAGATTTACAGATTTTCTCATAATGATCAGCTTTGTTTTTATAAGCTTCTTTTTCCAGTCAGATCTTTTTGAGAATATCATATTGAGCATCAAGCTCATGTTTATACTGTTTATTTTGGTTTATTTCATTCACTTTTGATTGTAGATCTTTTTGAACTTCATTGAGTTTTGATTTTAAATCTTGTATTTCCTCAAGTCTTTTCAAAAAGTCCACATAGATGTGTTCAAACATTTTTTGTTTTTCTGCATCACTATAGTAAAGTTTGAAATGATTTACAATGTAAGCAGATCCTCTGTTCCAATCTGGATGAACACATGCTCTTTCTGCAAATTTGACATCTTTGTCAAACTGGCTTTCTGTGATAGCCATTAAGCACATATCCTCATCATCCTCAGATGATGAAGATTCTTCATCAACCCACTGTTCAACAACCAAAGCTTTATCTAGTTTCTTTGGTTGCTGTTTCTCTCCAATTTTCTTGGAGTTGAAGTACTTTCTTTTGTACTTCTTGGCCTTTTCTGCCCACTTATCAGAACTTGAAGATTCTGCAATCTTCACTCTGCAGTCAGCAGAAATATGACCAATTTGCCCACATTTATAGCAAGTAGCTTTCTTAGGATCAAAAGTTGGCCTTCCTTTTGAACCTTTGAATCTTGCATTTTCTAACCTTTGGGCAAGAAATGCCATTTCAGCTTCTATAGACTCAGTTTCATCATCTGATTCTGAGTCTGTAAGAGTTAAATGATAATCTGCTCTAGAGAAAAGTTCTCTATTTTTCCTTGTTGTTTAAACAAGGGCTGCAGATGGATCTTTTGCAATCCTTTTGGCATTTAGATCTTTTCTGGCTTTGGTTTCTTCAAAATTTAACAAAAGTCCAAACAAGCCAGATAGATCATATGTCTCCAATTTTTCACTTACAACTAATGAAGTAATGACTTCAGAAAAAGTGTTTGGAATGACATCAACAAATTTTGTACATATTTCAAACTGTCCTTTGATGATATTATATCTTTCAAGATCATTGATTAAGATCTGAAATCAAGATTAATTTAGTCACAGAATATATTATGAATTAAAGTTTTATTCACAATAAATGATTTGTCTTCTAAAGAAGACCAAGTATTCAAGCACACACAGATTGCTTGAATACGATCCAAGTAGTATACTTTGATACAATTATCACTACAAACTTTACAGTAAGTGTGATAATGCTTTTAGCCTATGCTTAAAGGTCTTGTATACAGATTGTCTTGGATGCTTGTTTGGAGTGCTTTTGAGCTGCTATTTATAGAGTTGAATGCCACTCTATATTAACCAGCTCAGTTTGTTGTCCAAGGGATAACAGATACATCTTGGGCAACTTTGCACACTTTCCTTTTTGCTTTTCTTGAAAATAGAAAAAGCAAAAGGTAAAAGGTTTCTTTGCTGAGAAGAAAACTTTTCTTCAATGTTTGACTTTACTCAAACATCTCTTCAGTTGTATAGTAGCCTTGGGAAAGAAGAACTTCTTTTGTACGATTGTACTTTCATTCTTCAATCTGTGCTCTTCAGTCTGTGCTCATCAGTCTGTGATCATCAGTCTGTGATCTTCAGTCTGTGAAGTCTTCTTTCTTCAATCTTCATTCTTCAGATGATGAATCCATAAGTCTTCAAATAGAGCACGTCTTTTAGTCTGTGAGATTTCTTCAGTCTGTGAAGCACAGACTCAGAATACTTCTTCAGTCTGTGAAGCACAGACTCAGAAACACAGACTCAAGAATTCACTAAGTTTTTCCTGAATACAACTAAGTTAGATTTTGACTCCTCAGATTTATAACTTGGGTTAATCATTATTTTTCCCAACACATATATTGGTTATTAGTTATTGATATTGATATGTAATATGGTATATTGTTTCGAGAAGGTGTTCGGGATGTTAATTATGTTTTTTAGTTCTGACTGTTGTTTATATTTATGTTGTTTTATGTACCTTGATTCTTTGTGGTGGTTATGTTTTTTTTTCTTTATTTGTTATATTGCGTTCAAGTGTTTAGTTAAAATTAGGGTTTATGGACTAGATCACCAACGTATTTTCTTTCTTGTCCCAATCTCACCAACGTACTCATTTTATTTTCAAAGTCGACCATATACTTTCAAATTATGTGTTAATGTCACCAACGTCCATTTTCATAACCAGCTATAGTTTCCAAATACTAACATGCCATTGCCACGTCGGAATAATATAATTCACGTACTAACCATTTTTACATGTGGCTTCCAGGTCATCCACTTTCATTTTAAATACATGTGCAACAAATGGTAACATCGTGACAGATTTAAAAGTATGTTATCAACTTTGGTAATAAAAATGGATACCTTGGTGACACTATGACAAAAAAGAAAGTATGATGTTGTTAATAAATGATTATACGTGTATTGTTAAATTCCATGTGGCATTTAAAGAAATTGAAAATGTCGATTAAAAAAAAAAGTGATCGGCTCAGCCGGTTACCTGTAAACAAATGGTGACATCGGACAAAATTTAAAAGTATGTTATTGACTTTGGTAATAAAATGGATACGTTGGTGACATTAGAACAAAAATGAAAGTATGTTGGTAATCTGGTCCATAAACCTTAAAATTATGTATGTGCAAAGACAATTTTAGATGGTGTTAAATTTAAGTTATTAGTTCCACACTAAATAAGTGACGTCATAAATACTACGAGTTCTGAACTATTATTCATATTGACAAGTGACAACTGTATGAAAATGGTACTATTTAATTTTGAAGTATAATATAGCCCAGAAGATTTTATAGCTAATTGCCCACCAACTTGCGAAAAGATGAAAAAAAGCCAAGCAAAAAATAATAAAACTATAATCGTCTAAGAATGAATTAAAATATTCGTTACGAGTTGCGACAAAAATGGAGGAAAAAACAATGTGGCATATGAAAAACGAAAACTTAGGAAATAAAATAACTAAGGTCAAACAAGAAATTAACATCTTATGATCATAGTTGTCCTCTTAACACTTCTATGCAAAACACACTATCATTGATTATATTCAAGTAATTTTGTCTCTTTACGAGTAGATATATCATTCTTTCATGTATTATGTAATATCAATTCGTGCCAATATCCGTGTCAGGACCAAATTCAATGTTAGCGAGATTAATCAACATTTTTATGTTTCGATGGATTTTTGTAGAGATGTGTTGCCATTCTTAAACTTGGATGCGGGTCTTCCTTACTAGTATAATCAATAATCCCAAACTATTTACCTTCTTCAATTATGTTGAGGAGATTATTTACAAAATTCGTTGATTTTTCGAAAAAAAGAAAAACAAATAGGTACTCGGACTCGTTAATTGTTTTGTCACCATCTTGTACATGAATGTTTAACTGACGACAAATTGCATTTAATAATCTCGTGTATAAATACATTTTTATATATTGCATAAAAGGGGCAAAAAATATTGTTTCAAATTGTTTACTCTAAACAACATCCTTAGTTGGAAATTGACCAAAAGTTATTATAATGGTTGTTTAAAGCTTTCATTGTATCTAATCATCATATAATAATTAGTGTATACTTATAATTAAATAATAGAAAAAGGCGGTTTTGGTGGGTTAGATGATACCAAATTAGCTATACCTACATCCATCTAACATATCCAAATGATATATTTGTATAAGGTTTTGTCACCGAACCATATACACAAAATTAAAGAATAATACAACATTTGGTTGGGCGATAGTTATGATATGTTGGAATAGTTATTGAAGTTTTTGTAGTTATTATGTTATCGTCTCTTTTTCTTTGTTTCTTGTGGTATGACAGTGGTTGATGTTGTGTTGAAAGAAGAGAAATGAAAAAGGGATGTATCATATTTCTTAAATTCTATTGAAGAATGAAATAATATATATATATATATATATATATATATATATATATATATATATATATATATAGAAGAACGTTGTTCGAAAGGGAAATATTCTTTTTGGGTTTGGGAAATGTTAATATTCATCGTTAACATTATTTGATAAATATTAATTTAATAAATCGTTAACATTTATCATAATGAATGTTAACTAACAGTCATCATAATGAATGTTACCTAACATTTTTTACGATTAAAGTTAAAACATAACATTATTTGATGAATATTTTTAATTTTAATATTCGTCATAATAAATGTTAACTAACATTCACCGCGATTAATATTAACGATATGGATAAAATATTCACCAATTGACATTATAGCTTACAAAATGAATTTATCAACGAAGCTTAACATATATATATATACACATGGTAGAGTTACAATAAGAACACTTTAAAAATAAGAACGGCTAAGAACGTCTAATAAATACACAACTAGCCAATGAAATCATTATATTCACACTAATACATCTCAAATGTAGAAAAATAGATGCGAACTCTCGGAAATGCACAAAAATTGAAAAAACGATTGATGTACATTTATAGAGATAATTGTGCATCAATCGTTTTTTCGATTTTTGTGCATTTTTTGAAGTGTACATTTATTTTTCTTTGCATATTTGAGATGTACGAATGCGAATCTAACTATTTTATCAAGAGTCATTGTTTATCTGAAGCGTTCTTAGCCGTTTTTATTTTTAAGGTGTTCTCATTTGATCCAGACTATATATATATATATATATATATATATATATATATATATATATAACTCAAAAAGCATGTTTTTTTACAGACGCACAAAGAAAAAATTTTGTTGCGAATGAACAAGATATTGAGGAATTGTCGATACGAAAAATCATAGTTATTGATACGGGCCTTTTTCACATAAAAGGGGAATCTTTTGTTACAATAGAAGCAGAAGTGATGTGGATTATTCAAGAATCGAAGTTGATTTGCTTTATAAAAAGAAGATCTCAATGAACTTTTATGAAATGATTTCACGGGATTCATCCAATTGTATTGATCATGGAATATCATTGAGAAATAGGAATACGTGTTATTAAAGGATTTCCTGCGATTATTTCTAGTATGGAATGAGTCAATCATCCACTTTGGTATCTTATTGAACAAAAATGGTGATATTGTTCCTTCATTGATCAGGAATTTCGATTTTTGGCAAGTCTCATGATCATCCAATAAGAATGGTTTCAATTTTTTCAAATGAACGATTTGACCTATTGATTCTAAAAACTGTGGATCATTCGGACCTTTCAATTCATAGATGTAGATCTCAAACCTATGAATGGGGATATTCCCGAAACTGACAAACAAAAAAGGAAGTGAGTTAAACGAAGTGGCTTAGACAAATCTTTTTTGTCGATAACCTCAGACCAATCAATCAAATATGGATTAATACATAATCGATCGAACACTACTTAAAAACGGCTCTTCTGCTCAGAAACGAAATCTTCCAAATGTTCCTAGAAATTATTGCTCCCAGTGGAACATTTGTATCTATATGCATCAGGATCCCGATTCATGGATCTCTCGGTTCGAGAGAAAAAAAAAAGGATCGGACCATCTCTTCTGACTCTTTTTAAAATTCGATAAATGTTTGTTGATCGTATATTTCATTAGAGTTCTATGATTCATAGTATCCTTTCCTATTTGATCCCTTTGAATTCCATATTCAAAGTTGCGATCGGATCTATTCATTAAAAAGAATCGATTCAATACATTTCTTATGTACCTATGGGTGCTATGTTGGATTTGAATCAGATTTCGGATCAATCTATATTGTTTTGGATCGAATCCATAGGAATCAATAGAAAAGGCAAATATCTTATGATACACTAGATCCGGCTCGGTTATTGATAGAGTGAATAAATCTGTCATTTCTTGAAATCTCTCTTCTGATTCAAAAATCGCAGTGTAACGTGTATCCTCCCCTGTTCCGGTCATGGAATAGAAGAAATAAATCAAAAAAAAGATTTTTGTTCAAGAATGAAATCTTGTTCGAACTGTCCATATCCGGTTCATCCTTCGAAACCATATCACATCCCGAATCTGATGAAATA